>BTPG01000007.1:21921389-21938889 GCA_036245525.1 Semisulcospira habei | reverse complement strand
CCACCCCCAACCCCTCATCCCACCATCACCACTGTCGTATTCTGTGAGATTGGGCCATTCCTCCCCTGAACATCTTCTTACGTCACTGCACACTCCACAACACAACACATCACACATCCGGTGGGCAAGGAATCGTCTCCGAAGACGGAATGTTCAAATGATTCCGAATTCTTGGTCTGGAGTTGCTGAGTACGCAGCACAGCGAAACCTGTTGCAAGCGACCACCCTTTTAAGTTGTGAGAGATCTCCAAGACCATCATTTAGGTAGCTGTCGCCATCTACATGATGGTCTGTAATGACAGGTGTCACTTTTTTTGCCGTTCAAAACTTCCCTGGAGAAGACACCTGTCTTTTTTTTAGACTACCTTTCTCTAACAAGAATTTATTTTTTGCTGAAAACAGGTCTTGGTGTGCTGAGGACGAAATGGTGGACTATCTCGTCAGCACCACTACTGTACATAAGCCCGTAAACATATATTTATGTACGTGTATCTACACACGTACAAGTCGGGAAACGTTCGACCTCGATCAGGATAGCTGACAGGCGCCAACCGTGAGCTATCCTGATCGATCTAACGTCCACGTACTGTTTACACTGAAATTGAAACAACTACTTCGTCCGCCAACAGCCTTGAGATGGCCTTAGTTGCCTGCTCTGCGCTAAACCCAGATAACTAACTAACCAAATTCGTCCGATAAGGGGATTTGAAACTGTTGTTTTCGGCGAAGTACGATAGACCATAGCTAGAATTTCTTAACCCTTATCATTCGGAATACACCAGTGTGTGAAAAAAAAGTTTGACTAAAATAGTTCAAGGGTAGTGCCAGAATAGCTTGGCGCCTCTAGGCGCCAAGCTATTCTGGCACCTTGGCTGGACTTCGCGAACGAAGATTTTATAGGAGTTGCCCACGACGTCTGCAGGCTTGTTCGTGGCTGCGGAGGCCAATCCGGGACAGGCAGGTTCGACCGCAGTGGCTGCAGGGGAAGGTATGGCCAGAGTTCTGAGTTGCGGCATCTCTGTTCTTTCTCCTGAGCCGCTTGTCCTTAAGGCTAGCTCTGCGAGAGTCCTCAAAGGAGACAGCTGCCTTGTAAATAGTGGAGCGCCAGGTGTCACGGTCCACAGCAAGCGAAGACCACTGGTGGTGGTCGATTTGGCAGGCACTAAGTGACTTCTTGAGACAGTCTTTGTATCTCTTCTTTGGTGCCCCTCTGTCACGGTGTCCAGTAGCAAGCTCGCCGAACAGGGTGATCTTTGGTAGGCGATGATCCTCCATCCTGGAGACATGCCCCGCCCAGCGGAGCTGTGTCCGCAGCAGCAAAGTCTCGATGCTCACGGTTTCAGCCTGTTCAAGGACCTCGACATTGGTGACATAGTCACTCCAGTGAATGCCCAGGATGGTACGCAGGCAGCGCTGGTGGAAGCGTTCGAGGAGTCGTAGTTGGCTGCGGTAGAGGGCCCAGGACTCGGAACCATACAGCAGGGTGGTGAGGACCACAGCTCTGTACACGCTGATCTTGGTGCCTGTTTTCAGCTGTTGATTGTGCACCATTCTGGCACCACCCTTGAACTAAAGCCATTGGTCTATATCCTTATCTGTAAGTACTATGATGTAGCTTGCATCAATGGCAGTGTACAAATGTGAAGCTTTTAGCCTCAGTATGATGTGGGTTAGCACACTACGCACTCAACACAATGCTCTATTAGGATGCGCGGCTATATTGCAAAGAAAACCTTGCTTTTTACTAAAATGGACTTAACTATCCAAAGACACTAAAGTCTAATGTGTGAAAAGAACGATTTTTATGGTATTTATTACAATGCCAATCTCGCTATTTTTTACGCAAATGGACTTGCTGTTTAACTCAATTCAAGACGTGCCGCCTCCAGATACGCGGCATAAGCCGCGTATCCGGTGACGGCACGTCTCGAATGAGTTGAAGACACTAAGTCCATTGTGTAAAAAGAACAATTGTTATTGTATTTTAATGACAATCTCGCTTTTCACAAAAATAATGGACTTAACAGCATTTTGCCTGCAGAGGGCAGAAGGGAACCTGAAAGTGGCAGGCTGGTTTTCCGGCCTGTTACACACATAAAAGACCTGGTGAAGAACTAGACCGTACACAACACGATGTGCCGCCATATTTGTACTATGTCCCGTGATTTCCACCTGTTCCACATGACTGTATTACTACCGTGTGTGCGTGCGTGTGTGTGTGTATGTGTGTGTGTGTGTGTGTGTGTGTGTGTGTGTGTGTGTGTGTGTGTGTGTGTGTGTGTGTGTGTGTGTGTGTGTGTGCGTGTGCGTGTGTGCGTGTTTGTGTGTGTGTAACATTAAATTGTTTTCAGTTGTAATTTTTGTCATTTAGTTTTTCTGAAATATGTCTTAGTATTTTTATAAGTCCCTTCTATTTATAGAAGGGACTTTTTAGGACGGGTCGCGATGGGGCTAATTTAATAGCACGTCCATGATGTCAAAGACGGGCAGGCCTAATCCTCCGACAACTGAAGTAACAAGATAAAAAATTACGTCATATCTAGTTAGGCCAAACTCGCTGCTGAACGTACATTTGGCGAGAAGCGCCGTATGTGCGTATGTGTGTGTCTATGTATGTTAACACGAGAATCTCCGATGTTGCTGTACGCACAAGCTTGCAACTTGGCGAAATACTTTATCTAAGGGATGGCTAAGAGATCTTCCGAGCATTTTGTAACGGAATGTCTCCTTGAAGATATAAAAGACAGCTTATAGAAAGTCGGTTGACCCAGATTAGAGTCCGTAATTGTTGTCATATTTACTTGACATTTTGGATATAGTTAGATTGGGGAAATACATTTAATGAGTTCGTTAGCCAGCTTTGTATCTTTTCAACTTCTTTAGTAAAAATTAATTCTTTTCAGAAAAATATAAACAGTAAAAAAACCGTGACTTCTGAAGAAAGTCAGACAGTGTCGGTGACGTAAAAGAAGCAACTCCGTCACCACTCAGACATTGACACAATACTCTAAATATTACGTAATCCTCTCTCTCTCTCTCTCTCTCTCTCTCTCTCTCTCTCTCTCTCTCTCTCTCTCTCTCTCTCTCTCTCTCTCTCTCTCTCTCTCTTCCCTGTTGTCAACTGTATCCAAACCACTCGAAAAGCATATTCATACGCACTTACATCAGTTCCTGGAAAAACACAATTACAAGCTCTTTCATTCACTACAGTCTGGCTTTCGTCGGAAACACTCATGTCATACAGCACTAATACACTTAGTTGACAGATGGCTGGCCGCCATAAATAGCGGACAAATGAATGGAGCTGTATTTTTGGACCTGTCAAAAGCTTTTGACCTAGTTAATCATGATAAACTGATTCAAAAACTTGCTGTTTATCAGTTAAGTGTTAGCACCCTTGCGTTTTTTACATCATATCTGCACGGGCGTACACAATACGTGCATGTAAATGGAACAAACTCAGTAGAAGGGGCGATACAGCACGGGGTACCACAAGGGTCAATTCTTGGCCCATTATTGTTTTCTATTTTTATCAATGATCTTCCTTTACATATATCTGACCCCAATGTCACTTGCAGCCTCTTTGCTGACGATGGAACACTTGACCTTTCATCATCAAATGTAACCTGTATGACTCATTCACTACAGAAAAGCTTGAACGATGTATCTGAATGGTGTAAAAACAATTCCATGATACCGAACCCTGATAAAACTAAATGTATGTTAATTACAACCAGGTAGAAACATCAGCTGAATCCATCTCGCCTTATGCTCTCGTTTAATGGCCAGCCTGTTGAACAAGTCGGATAACAGCGCGTGCTTGGTATCATCATAGACGACAAGTTGTGCTGGCAAAGTCACATAACTAAAGTATGTAAAACAGTATCTAAAAAATTATTTCTTTATCAAAATTGAGATATTTCACTGATGAACCAACAAGGAAGCTCTTCTATTGTGCCCATATACAGCCACATTTAGATTACGTCTCTACTGTTTGGGACGGCAGTAGTGACGCAAACTTAAAAAGGCTGAACTCGCTCCACAGAAGGGCCATAAAACTAATTGTTGACAGATCTACAGAAGTCATAAGTACTGACGACAAATTCAAGCTGCTAGATATCCTGCCACTTGAGCAGCAATTTAGTTACAACAAGCTGATACTCGTGTACACAATTACACGCTCGGAAACGCCAACCTATCTCACAAATATATTTCATTTCGCACACAGGTCTAGTCGAGCACCAGGAAACAATCTGGTAGTGCCCATGCCACGTCTAGATATTTATAAGACATCCTTGTCTTATTCAGGAGCTAAGATTTGGAACACGATTCCCACAGATATTAGAGCAGAATCTTCAGTCAAAACGTTCAGGACACAACTGCTGAAATATATTAGGAGTAGATAAAATACTATTTCAGCTACATGTTACATGTGGTGTGTCATGTCTGGCGGGTGCGCATTGGTACACCAGTCTGCGCGTCGAACCCTTGCGTTCGTGTGTGTGTCGCGTTTTTGTTTTTGATTAGAATTATTATTTTATTTTCATTCATGTACATATTAACTTTTACCCCGATGTGTGTGTGTGTGTGTGTGTGTGTGTGTGTGTGTGTGTGTGTGTGTGTGTGTGTGTTTATTCCTGTACATATTAACTTTTACTCCGATGTGTGTGTGTGTGTGTGTGTGTGTGTGTGTGTGTGTGTGTGTGTGTGTGTGTGTGTGTGTGTGTGATGACGTATGCGTGAGCAAGGACATGATTAAAAACAGGTCTATGGCCTAATCATTTATCCTTGGAAAATAAAGTTTCAATAAAGTTTCATTTAATTTCATTTCATTTCATCTCTCTCTCTCTCTCTCTCTCTCTCTCTCTCTCTCTCTCTCTCTCTCTCTCTCTCTCTCTCTCTCTCTCTCTCTCTCTCTCTCTCTCTCTCTCTCACACACACACACACACACACACACACACATACACATGTGCACATCTCCAAGAGGCATATATCCTCATGCGCCCGCTCATTTTCAGCTAAGCACTCGATCTTTTCGCTAAGCAAGAAATTTGCGCTCTAAGTAAGCATGTGCCACCCACCCCTGGCCATTTATGCTATGTATGTACAGAGACAAACCTGGTCCAGATGGCAGAAGACGCCGTGCAAACGGAACACGAATCGGCAAGACTTGTTACCAGTCCCAAATTCAAAGTAAGCCACCCGTTCAGTGCCAGCTGACGCAGATAGTTTTTCTGCAGTCTTCGTTAATTCAACACCAAAACACCCTAGCTGTCCCAGGAACATGGACTCAAAGTGGTGTAAGCAAGAGGCATAGATCCTCATGAGCCCCCCGCAACTGCGGGGGTTCATGAGGATCTATACCTCTTGCAGATGGGTGGTGTTCAGTTTTCTTCGGCACTCAACGGGTTAACTCAGTTGTGTGTGCAGCCACTGGTACCGTTGTTCACAGTGCCGATGGATGCATTCACGATGGGGTTATTTAATTGTATATAATGGAATATCATTTCATTTCATTCATTTGTTGAAATCATTCATTCATTCAGGCATACTTTCATTAATAATTACATTTATATTTATTCAATTTCAGTGGTGGCAAAAGAAAACACTATAACAATGGACATCTGCGTGGTTGTGTGTGTGTGTGTGCGTGCGTGCGTGCGTGTGTGTGTGTGTGTGTGTGTGTGTGTGTCTGTTGCAGAAGTTGAACGGAACGTTCAGCGCCAGAGTTTCAGTCCCGCTGCTGCAGTTGTTCACAACGCTGACACACGACACAGGCGCCCAAGTGGCACCGAAAAACCAAGACAGAGTTATTTATCAAGATCTAAAAGAACCCGGGACAAACACAAATGCTAAGGACACCAGTGGAAACCAAGCTAAAACGTCTCAGCTAAACCTAAAGCAACAAGAACAAGATGCAAGTTCTCAGAACACAAGAGAAAACCAGACGGAAATAGAACGTGGGTCAGATATGAAAAAAACCCAGCGATTCCCGACCCAGGTGAAAACATCGCAGTTTCTAGATCGTCCTGGACCACCTGAGACAGATCTGAAAGTATCGTTCGAAGATCTAGTCTCGAGTGATTTCAACGAAGAGCACGTCGAACCAACAGTGCCGCTAGATCTGAAACAACCACAACAAAAATCAAGCCTGCAGGTCGACGAGACGAATCAGCTTAGCCCAGCAACTCAAGCCTTGCAGTGGTTGATGCAATCTGTTGACAAACAAAGAAGAACGATTAAAGATGCGCAGAAGGCTTCTACCTACGAAACAAGTACTGAATATAGCGGCAACACGAACACAGCCGGCGTTGGAAACGATCCTATGGTGGCACAGACTTCTGAGGAGAATGGAAAGCAAAGCCATGAAAAAGACAGGACACCCGTTCTTGAGTTAAAGTTGATCGAGCTGGGAGGAAAAGCAGCACCTGACACAATGGCAGCCCGAGATCCTCGTGTGAAGGTGCTGACGCCACAGGATGTGGAGGATACAGCACAGACAGGCCTTCACGCGGCTCAAGCCACAGAAAAACGCAGCAAAAGTCCTGCAGATGACAGTAAGATTGCACCAAATAAGAAAACAGAACTCGAATCTTCAGCAGCACAGGCAGGCAGTGTGAACGACCAAACCGAAGACACACTAATCGAAGGATCACAAAATAAAAACCAGCCAATTACAGTCTCACAAAATCAGAACACGACAAGCCAAGACGCGAGAAAGGAGGACATGCCGATCAAAGACTCACAAAATAAAGAAATATCCGCAGCAGTGACACAAGATACGGACCCCAAACCTCACTCAGGAAAAGACCAGCGAGGTTGTCGTCTGTGCAGAGTAGTGTCCGATATTTTAAATCCTTTAGATATGATGACGCCTTTCTACAAGTACCTCAAGCACCTGAGAGATGATGTAAAGAACACACCAAAGCTATCAGCCAGGCTCAGACCAACCGGTAACGGAACTCGCTTTCAGGAAAGAAAATTTACGTCTCTTCTTGGCGCCTTAAAAAAGCAAGTAAGTGCATCTGTTAGTGGTTTAACTCATTGGAGACGCGCCATATACGGATACGCGGCGATTCGCCGCGTATCCGTATACGGCACGTCTCCGAAGAGATAAAATGGTGTTTGGCTCAGGTGAAATATCAAAAGTGAGCACATCCCTAGTAGCAAAACGCCTTGGGGCCCACGACGGCTGCAGTGCACCCGCGCACAGTCGTGAACTGGTCTGCTGTGACCGTCGTGGGCCCGAGGTCCTTTGCTTACTGGGGTGTAATGGGTCATCAGTCGTCAGTCTTACATCCGTCGTACGTCGTCCATCGTGTGTCGTCTGTGGTAAACTTTAACGACGGCATTTTCTCAGAGACTATTCAAGCCGCAGTCTTCAAACTTGACCCAAGGGTATTTCATGACGAAACCTTTCTAAACATACCAATTGCAGTTACCTCTCTCAAAGGTCAAGGTGACTGGGTGGTCCAGAAATAGGTATTAAAAAGTAGCCACATTTTGACAAAATTGATTATTCTCGAATTAAATTTTCAACTTCAACTCCCCCACCCCATCCCACCCCTCCCCCCTCCCCCCCCCCCCACCCTCCACCCCCCCAAAAAATGGTAGAAAGATACCTGATGGTATGACCTCTCAGTGCATACTAATCTGGACTCACAGTTGGTAAAGAATACGTGATGGTTAGACCTTTCTATGCATACTAATTTGGACAACTGTCGGACAGGCTAAGGATCACAATGTGAAAATATGCAAATCTTTAAAAGTTTCTTTTTATCGAAGTTTTGCAAACGTTTCAATCAAATTGGTACAAACGTAGCTGATGATACGACCTTTCTATGCATATTAATCCTGATCAACCCTCGCAAAGATCACGGGTCATTGTTAGGTGGGTGGGGGTGGGGGGGGGGGGGGGGGAAGCGGGTTACAAATATGTGAAAATACATATATTTTGAGAAATCATGGATTTTTTCTTGGACAAAAGCGAACCCTTTACTTACGTTGACACATATGTCAGAAAGGTCAAGGTCACAAAGATCCGACTTATGTGGATCGCTCATACACATGAGCCATAAGGGCTAGGACATTCCTGTTGATTTGTTCATATTTATCATTTTCAGAGCTATGTCACTCAATTTAGAATATACCGCTAAGCACTACTTACAAGTCACAAGAGAAACAGAAATAAATCTACAGGCAGTTTCCTGTAGTAATCGCAAAAAGCGTGCTTCTCCGTATAACCCCTTGACTGCCGAGAAAAAGTGAACACGATCTAACCGCAAGAGACATAGATCCTCATGAGCCCCTCGGCTGCGGGTGCTCTTGAGGATCTATGCCTCTTGCTGAGACCAATTTGTATCTATGTTTCATGGACGGTCTTGGCTTTTGGTCTTTAAATTAACCATGATTTAAGAAACAAAAAGGTACGTGCAGCGTACGTACAGTGGCAGGGAAGGGGTTAAAACGATTTTGCGTTGACTGTCGCGTATCGTCAGAACAGCGGAGAAGATCATTGGCCTAGGACAGTACCCAGTAGATGATCTGTACCATAGAGCTGTCTGACGGATAGCTGCTAGCATTGTCAATGATCCTCGTCACCCACTATTTGGTCAGTTTCAAATGCTACCATCAGGCAGACGTTTCAACATGCCACTTGCCAAAAAGAATGTTTTTAAGAAGTCTTTTATTCCAACTGCTGTCTCGATTTTGAACTCTCGTTTATAACGCCGCGATAAGTATGATCTACTTAACATTACCTCCCATCTTGTGACAGATTGCTTGTGATAGATTGCTGCAATGATAATTTTTCATGGTATGTTCTTGTAGCGTTTGTTAACGTCTTATATTGTTGTTTCATGACGAGCCGAAAGGCAAATTTTTGTCGTGCTTTGACTCGAACAGACAATAAAGTTGTATTGTATTGTATTGTATTGTATTGTATTGTATTGTATTGTATTGTATTGTATTGTATTGTATTGTATTGTATTGTATTGTATTGTATTGTATTGTATACAGAAATAAAACTAAACTAAACTAATAAAAATAAAACACTTTACAAACAAGCGGCCGACCAACCCCAGAATAAAACGAACAAACTGATTATTTTGTACCCTTTGTTTTGTTGTATACAGGTGGCAGGACCAATGAAAGTGCAGTTCTGGTACAGTCCTCGCAACCGGATCGCCAAAGTCAAGGTGGAGTCCGCGTTTGTTGCTGGAGATATGGGGAAAATCCCTGATGTCCAGCCAGGAAATTCTCTTCACGGAATACTCTCTGATGAAGAGCCCTTTGGCCTGCCCATGAGTCCGAATGAAGGAAAACTTCAAGCTGGAGAGAATCCCATGGAATCCGTCCCTCAAAGTAAAATGCCAGATGAAAAGCCCGGAGACTATCCCATGGACAGCATCTTCCGAGTAGAGGATCTGGAGAGTCTGGATGGCGATATCGAGGCCAGTCTGGAAGGATCGGGTCAGCTTCTGGATGCGTTTCCACCAGTTTTCGGATTCAGACCAGGTTCTCTCACAAGACTGCGGAACACAATCTCCACTGAAAAAAGGTCTGGAGCAGAAAGTTTATCCGGTGATAGGAAGAACAACAGAAACGGCACAAAGAATGAGAAGAAAATCAGACGACCTTCCCCTGCGCTTTTGATGACACTTCTCTCTAAGGCCTTTGGTCCCTTTGTGGAAGGCTTGCTTCCCGTGACACATCTCCCGGGACTGAATAACTTACCTGGACTGAACAAACGTCTTCTAGACGTTGCCGAAAGTGATATGGACAGTAACGTTTTGTCCACCTTTGCTGAAGCTGTACGCCAACTATCTTCCATCCAAAACACCGCCATACCTAAGCCACCTGTACGAGTGCAGCCGCGCGTAAGTAAAATACATAAACTCCCACAATATGTGTCAGACAACAACAAGGATCAAAGACTATCAGTGGAAAAGAACAGCCCAAGCATGCTTCAGCAACCATCTGTAGCAGGTAACAGTGTGAGCCGATTCCACGCAATGGACGTAGAGAAAAACAAAGACGGGACACTCAAACCAGGAGACACGGACAGCAACACGCTTGAAAATCCCACGCTAGAGGAGTCATTGACGGGCTTAATAGAAAAACCTCCACAGAGTCACAGTCAGCTAGAGTCAGACGCTTTTCAGAATCAGAATCCGATACAAGGCGATTCAGACACACACAAGTCCAAGACTGTGCCACTCAGTGACACGCCTTCAGGTTTTCGGGTCCACGCAGACACGAACACAGGCAATTCTCAGACTCCGGGAGAGAATCCGCGTCCGCGCAAGGAGCCTTTCGTTGAAAAACATTTCACAAGCTTCTTGCAGCATATCTTCAAGGACCTCCCAGATCCTCCACCACTGAACAGGGATACATGGGGCTCAGCGCACGATCTGCACACAGATATGAACAACGCCGGAAATGATGACAACGGTCATCGTACTCGTCATCGAAGAATTCGACGAAGAGACGACTCCCTGTGGTCCACTGAAGGAGTGGTTGGTATACACGCACGCAACAACAACAAAGAAACAAACAAACACCTTTAACCTCACAAACAACGGTGTGTGGGCCCGTAATTTTAGATCTTATGGTCTGTTGGAACAAACAATTCATATCTTTAACCCATTCACTGCCGAGAAAAAAGTGAACACGATCCAGCTGCAAGAGACATAGATCCTCATGAGCCCCCGCGACTGCGGGGGCTCATGAGGATCTATGCCTCTTGCTGAAACCAATTTGTATCCATGTTTCATGGACGGTTGTGGCTTTTGGTCGTTAAATGAACAGCGATTTCAGAAACAAAACTGTACGTACAGTGGCGAGGAAGATGTTAAGACTGCAAAGATATGCCGTTTCAGTGCTCAAAGTGCACATGCACTTCGATGATTTGGGGTGGGCGGGTGGGTGGGGGGGGGGGGGGAAGAGAGATTAACAAATAACGTGCATGAAGTACATTGTTTGTTTGCTTGCTTACTTGCTTGCTTGGTGAGGTTATTAGTCCGATTTTGCTTTCAGACGATGCTCCTCGTGCCTGTGTCATTTAAAAACCAAAAAATCTTCACTGTACTCGACCACATGTATGACCTAACGGTAAGTTGACAGTCCTTCGCCTGGGCAGCCATTTCAGCCGCAAGAGGCCCAGATGCAGTTGCTGGGGCTCATGAGACTGTGCCTCTTGTCGATAGAAATCAAACTAATTTGCACCTGGAACTGACCACATTTTGCGAGAAACGCCGAGTTGCGTCATCAGTACAGTCCTTCAGTCAGCCGTTGCAACTGCAAGAGGCATAGATTCTCAAGAGCCTCCGCAACTGCAGGTGATCATGAGCATTTAGGCCTCTCGTAGGTAGAGATCGATTCAGATTAAGACCTGAGACTAAAGACAAATTTCTGCGGGTGTACACAGTTTTCAACCGAAGGAAAATCACTCTGGTTGTGTCACGACTAGGGAGGGACAGACGAGATTGAAAGACAGAATAGAGGTAGAACCCCCAAATGTCCCGACTAAAGAGAGATAGACGAGAATGAAGGTTAGGAGTAGAAGAGAAGAAAGAGATAGATAAAGAGCCCTAGCGTCTTGCCTCAAGACAGGTTACAGCTCAGCACAAGCAACACAACACATTTACTTTACACGTACACTCAATCTTTATTACTATTATACTAACTATTCCCCCTTTCCTTCCTTCCCACACTTCCCACCGACACTTCCCATCCCTGCCCCCTCCTCCCGGAAAAAAAAACAAGAAAGAAAAGAAAAACAAAGGGAAAAAAATAAACCAAAATTAATACTACTTCCACAGCATCAGCATTGCATCGAGTGGTGGAAACAAACATTCCCCCACGCTACGCAGCACTGTTGCTCCACAATAACAATAAAAGTCAGGTTACAGTCCTCCGAACTGACGGTTGAAAAACGTTATTTACAATATACTGTTCATATACAAGAATCATGCAACTACACCAAGGCAGAGTGAGTGACGGAAAGCTGAATAAGAATGGGACCACCGTGGTAAGTCGACGAACGCCTGTGGATCCCTCCCGTCCGGCTTCCTTAACGGTCGTACAGCTTCGCGGGTCTTCTCTCTCCCTCTCTCGGGTCTCTCTCTCTCCGTTTCCCTGACGCGAGGTCTGGTTGCAATGGCGACACGGCGGCTTCGGCAGTACAGATGACCGCGCCCCTTCCACGCCGACACTCAGTCCAGCGAGGCGTGGTTGGTCCTAATGCCCGTCGGCCCTCCAACCGGTCCCGACCCCGAACGTCAAAATGCAAAACAAAAGCAGAAGCCTAAACGGCCTCGTAAGTAACGTAAACCAGTGGGTCATTAAAACAGCTAACCTCCCATACCCACCCTGCTTGGTTTACAAAAACACTACCACTAACCGTTCAAGCACTCGACTCTCACCCATGTGACACGTGCTTCCCAAACCAAAAATTACACAAAAACCAAAACAATGAAAGTTCTCAAACATTATATAAAAGCCTTCCTAACATTCTCTGCACTTTCACAACAGCCAATACAACATTTCACTAACCAACACATTCCACTAACCAATGCAACATTTCGCTAAACAGTTAAAAATAACTAATAATGAAATACCAAAACAATAACGTCAAACAACACTAACCCTTTACCACCCATCGCGTTCTCCCCTACTTTTCCCCCCACGATACTTCTAGCCCTGACACATAGTACAAACCACCCATAACGAACTGAACATAACAAAACATCCGCACGCGGGTTTTTTAACGCACTTACCTCCTCTGCGACCCGTCACAACGCCGGCACCCGTGGGCAAAACAACCCCAGTCTCCGGCCTCCAAGACCCTCAAGACACTGACTCTCACAGACGGTCAGTCACTGACTACCAACAGTCAGCTAGGCAAGACTACTTGGTCCAACCGAGTACAGCTGCGAACTGAAATATCATTCCCTAGCTCCCTACAAGCTAAACTCTGCAGTGAACACACTACCGCATTCGGCACTAGCACGCCCCGCACGTGCAAAACAAAGAACACTAACCCGTGTCTACCGACTTGTAAACAACTCACTATTCCTACACTGACAGGTGCTACGGTAACTTTCGACTACCACTGTCAAAACAGTCACTAACAGTGACAGGTTGGTTGTACATTGCTTAACGTCCCGACAGCAACAAGACTTTCTCAGGACGTGCCTGCACTGCTTGTGAAAAAAAAACTAAACAGAATATTGAATGTATGTCGCCAGCCGGTCTAATACGCTAAATAAACCTAAGACCATTTAGCAACACACATCAAATATCAAGAGCTACAGAAAGCGCAGACAGTAGGGAGCGTGTAACAAAGGAAAATACAGGTGAATGGAAAAAACACATGCCCCAGAATAGAGGGGAAAACCCACCCCTGGGGCTGACCAGGGTGGCCCTGGAACTAAAAAGTAGTTAAACCCACCCAAGTCCCCCAGGACAGACCCAGGTGGGGGATTCAGTTTGGAAGAGTCTAAAGAACGATTGTAGCCCTTTATAATGCACCCTTCTTATGTGAGTTCTATTTCCAAAACAAGCGACACATATTAATTAATTTATTTATTTATTTATTTATTTATTCATTTATTTATTTCGTTATTTCATTGTGACTGATGTGAAAATGTGTTTCAGGAGCGTATGTCTTTCAGCCTATTTCCACCGCAGTCTTTCTTCATGGTCAACAACAAGTAAGTTTTAAATGGAAGATATTTACATCTACAGTCAGAGAATACAGTGTCACACACACATACACACACACACACACACACACACACACGCACACACACACACACACACACACACACACACACAAGCTGCGAAAGCATAGATAAAACGCTATCAAGATTGTTTGCCATGCAAAATTAATTAATTAATTAACTAATTAAACCGTTCTCTTTTCAGAGGAGAAGTGTTTCTGAACAAACGCGGCACCGCCGGTAGAAAGTTTGATTTTGATCTGGAAGCACACATGCCTGACGGAACAGTAAGTAATGGTGAATGTAGTATGCCTATTTTCCGAAACAAGCAAACAAACAGCATGAACACGTTTACTCAGCCAAGGCCAAACTAGTCAGTCACTTATTAGTAAACACAACCGATCGATCACTGACCATTTGATCACCGACCAGTCATGGATTTGCAGGTCAGCCTTAAAGTTATGTTACCCAGGATCAAACATATCAACACAGTCAGAAAACTGTCTGCAACAGATACTGCTGACAGTAGATATGTATGGGTTCTTTGTGTACTAACTTAAAGCTTTATGATGTCAATATAAAGCCAAATGTCGAAATTCATCGTTTGGAGGGTGTGTTGTTTTTGTACCCGAGAGCGCAGATTATCGTCTGCATCGGCGTCGTTTTCAATATGTGCATATTTACTAGCTACGTCACAAGGCAGAACCCGGTCAATACTGCAGGTCACGAGGTCATCGGTGTGGTACACACGTGTCAGTGTACACGTCTACTGATGTTCGCCAGCATCCCTTTGACATAATTTTCCACGAGAATGTACAATAAACCTTCCATACTCGCTATGCTGTCAAAATCACAATGCGGGTTCCGCTTGACCTGCTAATATTTACTAGTAACGATCGTGCTGCGCGGCATCGTCAGTGCACGACCGGGGGGCATGGCTTGTTCGACTCATTCTCCGCGCTGAGCCAGCGTCCACGCCGGGTGCTTAGTTTGACCTTTGATCCTTTATCCATCGAAAACACGAAACAGAACATTGGTATTTATACCCAATTTCTGCTCTGCAATTTCACATCTCACACATCGAAGTCTACGTAACAGAAAGTATCACTGGAAACGACAAATGCACCATCGCAGCAGAAACACTACCTCTGGTGAATCGTGGAGTGAATGAGATCCCGCACAGACAAAAACGTGTCACGACTAGCGATGTGCCGCAATTTTGACACACACCGTAGTTTTCAGATCCTTGCGGCATAAAATCTGACAACTAGCTCGTAACTTTATGATAAAACAGGTTAAAAATCTTGCGAAATCAGTAAGAGAAAAATTTTACTGAAGATCGTGAATTCTGAAAATCACTAGCGCTCGCGGGAATTATGTGAAGATCGACAAAGACCGTATATTACTCACTGATTCAGCAGGAAAGGGACAAATTCTAGGTGGGCGGCAACGGCCAAGCTCTTGCTTTACGGCTTGCCACATGTCCATATTCCCTTGCCTGATGTCATTTCTACTTAGGGGCTGGGCCCACGCTACCAGAATTTGCGACTAGCAATGTGTCTCTTGGCTTGACTTCGCGAACGAAGATTTTATAGGAGTTGCCCACGACGTCTGCAGGCTTGTTCGTGGCTGCGGAGGCCAATCCGGGACAGGCAGGTTCGACCGCAGTGGCTGCAGGGGAAGGTATGGCCAGGGTTCTGAGTTGCGGCATCTCTGTTTTTTCTCCTGAGCCGCTTGTCCTTAAGGCTAGCTATGAGAGAATCCTCAAAGGAGACAGCTGCCTTGTAAATGGTGGAGCGCCAGGTGTCACGGTCCACAGCAAGCGAGGACCACTGGTGGTGGTCGATTTGGCAGGCACTAAGTGACTTCTTGAGACAGTCTTTGTATCTCTTCTTTGGTGCCCCTCTGTCACGGTGTCCAGTAGCAAGCTCGCCGAACAGGGTGATCTTTGGTAGGCGATGATCCTCCATCCTGGAGACATGCCCCGCCCAGCGGAGCTGTGTCCGCAGCAGCAAGGCCTCGATGCTCACAGTTTCAGCCTGTTCAAGGACCTCGACGTTGGTGACATAGTCACTCCAGTGAATGCCCAGGATGGTACGCAGGCAGCGCTGGTGGAAGCGTTCGAGGAGTCGTAGTTGGCTGCGGTAGAGGGCCCAGGACTCGGAACCATACAGCAGGGTGGTGAGGACGACAGCTCTGTACACGCTGATCTTGGTGCCTGTTTTCAGCTGTTGATTGTGCCACACCCGCTTGAAAAGTCGCCCGAAAGCGCTGTTCGCTTTTGCCAGCCTGCTGTCAAGCTCCTTGTCCAGCTTGGCGTCCGACGTGATAATGCAGCCAAGATAAGTAAACTGGTGCACTGACTTTAGTTCAGACTCGCCAATGGTGATGTGAGGAGGGCGATACACTGTCTTGGGTGCCGGCTGATGGAGGACCTCTGTCTTTTTCAGACTGACCTCGAGTCCAAAGAGCTGGGCAGCGTCTGCGAAGCAGGACGTGATGCGCTGCAGGGCTCTCTCTGTGTGTGCAACGAAGGCAGCGTCATCAGCAAAAAGCAGCTCACGAATCAGTTGGTCTAGGGTTTTCGTGTGGGCCTGCAGTCGTCTGAGGTTGAACAGGCTGCCATCGAGACGATACCTGATGTACACTGCATCGTCATCATCTAGGTCTACTGTGGCCTGCTTCAACATCATGCTAAAAAAGATGGTGAAGAGGGTCGGTGCCAGCACGCAGCCCTGCTTTATGCCGTTGAGAATAGGGAATGGTTCTGAGAGGACATTGTTGAGTCTGACCTGGCCTTGCTGGACCTAGCAATGTGTGGTAAGCAACAAATTGCCACCTGCCACATCGGCTTCGTGGCACACATTTCAATGTGCGTGCAATGTGTTTGTACTGACTGACCTGCCATTACCATATGATGGAACAGCTCTCACACACCCGGTTCAAATATTCGGAGCTGCAGGAGTCCCATATGCATGGGAACTCTCGGACAAGGTTGATCAATTAACTCACTGGAGATGTGCCGCATACGGATACGCAGCTATTCGCAGCGTTTCCGCATGCGGCGCGTCTCCAATGAGTTAACAGTCTCAAAGCCCGGTCGCTCAGCTTCTCCGCCATTTTTCCGGCTCGGAAGATGAAGAAACGGGAAGTGGCGCAAGGACACCGCTGATTGGCTGAGAGGCGGCAACATTGCTCGAGCCTTGCCGGCTACCACAAATAAATAGACTCGGTTTGTATCGGGACGCAATTTGTGGCGGCAATATTGTAGGCGCCCCTAATTGTGGCGGCAACATTGCCGCCACAAAATTGCGCCCGGCAATAGGTGTATGTGGTAGCGTGTGCCCAGCTTCTTAGGAGTATATTGTCTATCTTCCTCTTTAATCTCTTCAATTCACAGTCTGTCATTGTCGGCGGTGCGAGTCGATGACATTTTCTTTGCTGGTTCATCCGCCATCTTGTCTCTGATTGGTTATAATTATGCAGATGACCTAAGGTCATATAGAATAGTTATGACGTCAGCTACCATCGCCTATCAAAAGCAATCTTTTAATGCGTTCAGTCACAAGATTCCGGTGGCCTCTTTTTGCTTTGAACGGACGAGAGAAAGCATTTGGTGGGACAATAAGGTGGTCATTGTCTAAGTGGGTATGTATACTGAATCCCAGTAAAAGCTTTTTGCGAACTAAAGCATTAAAAAAAAAAAGGCCAGGAATGCCCCTTTAATAGTTTGCGCATCAGAATATTGCAAAATCGTATGTAACGCGGCCAGGTGT
>BTPG01000007.1:21696389-21918889 GCA_036245525.1 Semisulcospira habei | reverse complement strand
GAGTTTTGACCAGGTATGATCTTGGTGCGACATGGCGGATTACCACAAAGGACGCTTCCACCCGGTCTCCCGTTCATTCCTCACAAGGACAGGGTTTCCTGGGAAAAGCTCCGGTAAGGGACGTGCTGTCTGATCAAAGTACTGTTTTCGGTACAACTTTGATTCGGCGTCTTGCTGTTGTACTACTTTTGGATCAACCGTCTTTGGAGCTAGCGTGAAAGGTAGCACAGGCAAAGTCGTACGCAACCTGCGACCAAACGCTAGTTCTGCAGGACTGACACCTAAACTAGGGATAGGCGTCGCATGGTAGATCAACAGGGCCATGTGTTGATCATCCTGCTTTAGGATGTTCTTTGCACTTTGGACTCCACGTTCTACTTCAACATTACTTTGTGGATAACCCGGGCTGCTAGTCACGTGCTTGAACTTCCAGTCTCTGGCGAATCTTGCGAACTGGAAAGAACCAAACTGTGGTCCGTTATCTGAGACCAATGTTTCTGGAATGCCATGGGTGGCAAAGATCTCTTTTAGTTTCTCGATCACTGAGTTTGATGTCTGGTTGTTTGGGAGAATTTCTATGTCTATGTACCTTGAATAATAATCAACTAAAACAAGGTAATGGTGTCCTTGTACTTCAAAAAGATCCACTCCAATCTTCTGGAATGGGCGATCTGGCATTTTTGATGGTAGTAGAGGCTCACTAGCATGTGACGGCCTCTTCTCAAGACAGTATTGGCAGCTGAAACACGGTCTTGGATTTCCTTTGAAATCCGTGGCCACCAGACGGCTTGTCTAGCACGTTCACGACACTTTGTGATACCTAAGTGTTCATCATGGATCCTGTCTAGGATTTCTGGACGCATGCTGTAGGGTATGGCAATGCAATCGCCTCTTAGGAACAATGCCACTGACAACACTCAGTTCTCCTCGAACAGCAAAATAGTCTCTCGATGCCAGTTTCACATCAGCCTAGTAAGTCGGCCAACCAGTCTGTGTGTATTCACGAACTGTTCTCAGGCAGATGTCTTTATCTGTCTCTCGCCTTATCTCCTGTAGTTTCCTCTCAGATACTGGCCAAGAAGATATCACTTCACTCACATATGCCTGAACATCTTCTTCTGTAGTAGCAGCACTGCTGGCTGATGGACTTCTGGACAGCGTATTAGCAATGACCAAGTCCTTGCCAGGTTTGGACTCAGCATGGGGCATGAACCTCATAAGTCGCATTAAAAGTCTCTGGCATCGCATGGGTGTTTCTAAGAGATCATTTGTGTTGATGAGGGGAACCAATGGCTTATGGTCCGTTTGTAATGTGAAACTTTCAAGTCCCACTAAGTAGTGCTCGAAACGCTCACAAGTCCACACGGCGGCCAGACACTGGCCTTCTCGATCTGCGCGTAGTGACGCTCTGAAGACGTGAGAGTGCGCGAACAAAATGCAACAGGGTGTAGTCCATCACTACCTTTCTGTAGCAGAACACCACCGATTTCATAGCTGCTCGAATCTGCAGATACTATGGTCGGCTTGGTAGGATTGAAGTAGGCCAATGTCGGTGCTGTGGTCAGCATCTCCTTAACTTTGCGGAATGCTGCAGCGTGCTCAGGCCCCCAGGCCCATTCACTCTCTTTAGTCAGCAAGTCGTTCAGTGGTTTCAGTGTAGCTGAAAGTTGTGGAAGGTATCTCCCGAGGTAATTAATCATCCCCAGAAATCTTCTCAGCTCGGCGACGTCTGCCGGATCTGGTAGGTCGATGATGGCATCAACCTTGGCTAGATCGGGTCTGATACCCTTGGAGCTAACAATGTGGCCAAGAAAAGCAATTTCACGCTTCCTGTACTCACACTTGCTCTCGTTCAGAGTTAGTCCCACTCTGTTCAGTCTCTGTAAGACAGTTTGTATCAGTTTCTCGTGCTCTTCGTCACTCTTACTATGGAGTAAGGTGTCATCGAAGTAGCATATGACACCTTCTATGTTGCTCAGGATCTCAGCCATCGTTCGTTGAAAGATCTCTGGTGCACTGGAAATTCCAAAAGGCAGCCGTTTCATGTAATAGCGTCCAAACGGGGTGATGAAACAAGTACGTTTGGCTGTCTCGGGATCCAATTTGCCAAAATCCACTCTGCGCATCTAGTTTTGTGAAGATAGTGGAACCCTCAAGCTTATGGAGAATGTCATCCACGGTTGGCTCTGCACTGCTTCGTTGTCAACACAAATTCTGATGACGCCGTTCGGTTTTATCACAGGAACCATAGGTGACACCCACTCTTTTGGTTCTGTGATTTCCTCGATGATGTTCTCATCTGTAATGCGTTGAAGCTCTTTCTTCACTTTTTCCTGAAGGGGAATCGGTACTCGTCTAGTCACACTGTATGGTGTCACTCCATCCTTCAAGCGAATTTTCACCGGCGGGCACTTCACTGTTCCCAGACCGACTGTTCCGATACGCTTCACACGGCCACGCTCTGTGGCTGTGCCTCTGCTCAGGAGGTTGTTTGCCTCCCCATCTATGACGTAGATGGAAGCTTGGGTAGTTTCGAGTGTATTCTTGAATACTCCTAGGCTCCTCAACTTCCCACCTGGGCTGACAAGTGTGACGTTGTCTTGTTTCATGAAAGGCTTTCCAAGCTTCGCCCACGTTGCTCTGCTGATGACATTGACATCTGCGCCCGTGTCAATCTTGAAGCTAATCTGCTTGCCTCTCACCGCCAGGTTAACTCGCCAAGGAGGATCGTCAGTCACCACTGATCCAACAAAGAGTTCTTTCACATCTGTGGTCTCATTTCTTGGACACTCTTTGTCTTTGATCTACACAATCTAGCAAAATGTGACATTTTACCACACTTCATGCACTTCTTTCCCATTGCCGGACAGCATTCTTTCATGTGAGACAGCCCACACCTACTACAAGTTGGAGCTTGGTCCATCTTGCTACCACTCTGTTGATTCTGCTTACCTCCCCTTTGAGGAAAGTTTCTCTTTCTGTGATATCTATCTCCATGGCTCACTCTGTCAACGTTGTGCCCTGCGGCTCCCTGTAGCTGTAACTCTCTTTTAACCTGCTTTTGTTGTCGAGCCATTGTAGTTGATGACTTCAGCGTTAGGTCTGCGCTAAGTTGAAGCTTCTCAGAAAGTTCATTGTGTATCAGGCCTATCACAAGTTTATCCCGAATGCAGTCGTCTTTATTCGGAAATTCACAGTGTCGTGCAGACTTCTAATGTACTCCTCTGCTGTCTCTCCAGGATGCTGGTCTCTTCTCGCGAACGTAGCCCTCTCGTGAATGAGATTCCTCTTTGGAAGGAAATATTTGTCAAACATGCCCACAACAATGTCAAAGTCTTTCTTCTGTTAGTCATTCAAGTTGGATGTTGCGAATATCTTGCCTGCCTCTGCCCCTAAGGCGTACAGAATGCTACTAACCTGCACCTTGCCACTGTCTCTGTTCAGCTTTGTTGCCAGACGAAAATGTTGGAAACGCTCTTTCCAACCGGCCCATGCGGCTGGCTAATGCAAGTTAAACTCCTTTGGTGGCTTGAACATCAGTGTCCTCTTCCAGACTGAAATATACACTTCAAATGAACAGTCACTGCTGCTGCACGTTAACTTCTGACACCATGTCGTGTTACCGCTTCTATGTGGGCTGGATGGACTTAGATCCAAACCACAGATGCACTCACAAAATACAGGGAAACCATTTCTTAACTTGGCGGTTAACACACTATTTATTCACTGGCATGCGCAGTCTCTAAGAGACATAATCACCAGAGAGAGACAACCACTATACGGGAGTTGTCTCCCATAGACCAATATGCTTCATTATATGACAACTGTGTCTCAAGGATTTATATAGGAAGATCATTATTAGATGTCTTCCGGGTGTCGCAACATGCTGAGGCTGACTGTGTATTGATATGTTTTGCAGGTACGAAGACAGCAGGTGCAAGTGAAGTTTCGTAGGATGCAGCAGATGTCCCTCCTCCATAGAAGGCAAGTCAAAGTTTCCAAAACACCAGGAGCACTGGTCTTCCAATTCAAGGTGAGCGGCCAGCAAAATCCTGTCCGAGCCGTGTGAAACGGTTGCATAGTGCAACGAAAGCACGGTCTTTGGTTCAGCTGAGTTCAGATTATATTAGTGAGGCTTCTTGTGTGACAAACGACTACCAACAACTATCGAGAGCGAAGTCAAAGCTCATAACCAGCTTGTACCAATAAGCATAGACAACACTACAACCATCCCCAAGAGACATAGATCCTCATGAGCCCTAAGGGCTCATGAGGATCTATGTCTCTTGGGGATGGTTGGAGTGTTGTCTGTGCTTAAAGTACTATCACGCATAAATCTGAAGACACATTTCAGCACCGTTTGTGTTCCTTGTGCCTTATCGACACACCTAATGAACTTTAACGGCAGTTTGGACATGCAGCAAACACACATGCGTAATCGCACTTATTTTTTTCTGCGAAACGGTTATCGTGTCAAGCTATTTTTAGCCGTTTCTCGTACAGATACAGTTGTAATTATAGAACGGAGAGCAGTCGTTGTCAGGTTACTTGATATTAAGACGACGTGTGCTGAACTGGATTCTCCTGTGTCTAAATGAACCATAACTAGACCTGTGTGTAGCGTTTCGTAACCATCTGATACAAAAGTGTATATTTGAACAGTCACGGCGGTTGTGGGCCTTCAGGTTGCAAGCTGGTTATCAACCGTGGATTTCGCTGCCGTTCGTTGTCGGTAGTCGTTCGTCGCAAACGGAACCGCACTATTTTTAGTACGATAAGATGTGATACGACACGACACGATATGATACAATACTATACGATAGGATACGCTGCATGTCACGATATACCATACACTGCACGATACCATACGATACGACACGATACGAGAAGGCGTATTATACGATACGCTGCATGATACGATACAATACGGCACGGTACGCTGTGCGAAAAAGTTCAGATTAGTTCAAATTATATTTCAGTATGATACGATACGATACGATACGATACGATGCGAAACTATAAGTTATTGGTCGCAGGGGTTTGCTACACGGACCCTTGTAGGCCTGAGGGAAGTCAAAGGAACCATTGTACCCGAAGGGCGAAGGCCTGAGGGGTACAATGGTTCCTTTTACCTCCCAAAGGCCTACAAGGGTCCGTGCAGCGAGCCTCTGCTACCAATAACGTATTTGTTTTCATTCCTCCACTATTTCCGCAAAAGAAATCAAGAAAAAATCTTCCGACCTGGATCGCGCCAAACATGACTGACATAAAAGGAATATATATTTATACATAATAGACTTATGACGTAATTTAAAATCTTTCATGACGCTGCCGTCTCCAGTAATGTGTCTGTTTTTTCGAACAACACTAAGTATCTTTATACTTTAGAACGTTTGGTGGTCTTTTATAGAACAAAACTGACGTTCAAGACGCGCCAGAAAGAGGGCTACAAAAAGTCCGCAATTTGTCGCTACAATGTTTTTTTTGTAGCTTGGTCATATGGTACAGTTTGCGCTAAAGAGATTGGTCGTGTGACGTAGGGATGAAAACAAGGCGTATTATACGATACGATACGGCAAGGTAGGCTGTGCGAAAAAGTTCAGATTAGTTCAGATAATATTTCAGTATGATACGATACGATACGTTGTACGATACGATACGCTGTACGATACGATGGCGCTGTACGATGTGATACCGTACGACGAGACGATACGCTGTACGAGACGAGACGATACGCTGTACGCACCGATACGATTACTTACAAGGTAGTGGGAAATGGGTTGTTTGGGACAGTAAAGTGCTATCGTATTTTACCGAAATATTTCATGTCCGCTTGCACGGAGGGGGTTGATGTGTTGTGACAGGTGGACCCACGCTCTATGGTAAGCGGGGAGCTGCACGTGGATGATGTTCTAGACGCGTAAGTGACGGCTTTACAGAGTACGATCAACTAACCCATTAGCTCATTTAGCCTGACGGCCGTATTTCCCAAATATTGGAGGCGTCATCTAATGACTATGCACCCGTTGCAGGAGATGGATCGACCATGATAATTCAAGGGCAGTGCCAGATTAGCTTGGCGCCGACAGGCGCCAAGCTAAAATCTGGCACTGCCCTTGAATTATCTTGGTCGACCCATCTCCTGCTGTAGTGCGTCAGGGCTGAATGGGTTTAACTGCTACTGACGATGCAGTTCGGCGGAAAAGACTCGTAGTCAACAGATTAAAACGTGTTGAGCCGGAAGGTCGAATGTGAAGGTCGAATGGGAGTTTGTGTTCTGAAGACTGCATTGCAGTTCAGGAGATAGATCGACCGACCATGACAGTTCAAGGGGGAGTGGGTTTAGATTTATGAATACTACATTCTGACAACCGACTTTCACGTTTCACGGCGAAGTAACCAGGGAATTTTCACGGATCACGAACATCGTATTTGGGTTTAAACGTTTCGTGACGACTCTTTGCATAGTCACGATTCAGGAGAAACGAAAAACGCCAATCATGAATCACGACTTTATGGCATATATCCCCCCCCCCCTTTCCCCTCTTTCGTAAATATTACCATACATGCTGCAACAACAAAAAAATAACAACTTACAGTCTTTTGCAGTGGCAGGGTAGAGTAGTAAAAGTATACTGACGAGCAAAAGAATTGCGACATTTTTGGAATCATCGGAAACACTTTTGTGTTTCGATGATTCCATTAATGTCGCATTTCTTTTGCTCGTCAGTATACCAGCAGTAAAAGCCCTATCGTGATTTTGCTGGTCAGGTCTGACTTGTTCGAGTTGGACCGCTTCGGACGTCTGATGTTACCAAGAAACCTAAGTGCGCTAACCAAGGATCAGTATTATGTGCACGTGTTTTCTACGGAGGGCTTGGGCACGCCTGTGCCAACCATCCGCCATTTCAGCCTCAAAGTGTGTCTGTACGATACCGATGCACCTATCATCCGCCAAGGGGATCAGGTCAGCAACACAAAAAACGCAAAAACAGACGACAGGGTAAAGGTTGGTGGATATCGTCACAATCGTCATGAGCAACTTTCGCCCTGTGGCTGTCGGTAGCGCTTCTTGTCGCGATGGTTCCTGTAGGAATCATCGCGACAGAAAGCACTACTGACCGCCAAAGGGGCAGTTTCGTTACAAATCATACTCAGGTCCTTTTTTATGTATCAACCCTTTTAGCGCCAGCACCCTACGGCAGGTGATTGCTTGACCATGACAATTCAAGGGCATTGCCAGATTAGCTTGGCGCCTGAAGGCGCCAAGCTAGTCTTTCACTACCCTTGAATTATCATGGTCAATCCACCTCCTGCAAGTGGTATATAGTCGTTAAGTAACACTTACAAAATTCGGGAAATGCGCCCATGGCGCTAAAAGGGTTAATTCTTTCCTTTTTATCTTTTTTTCCTCCGTTTACGTATATGCGGTTCGGTGAGTTTGGCCCTTACGGCATGAAGTCGTAAGGTCCAAAATAACAGAACAGCATTCATTCATTTATTACTTTTTGGCTCACGCGCGATGGCAAAAGTGACTATGTTCTGGGCCATCCGTCGTCTGGCCGGCAAATGTCGTCCGTGGTAAAATTCAACGTTGGCATTTTCTAGGAGACTACTGAAGCCACAGTCTTCAAACTTAGCCCAAGGATGCTTTGTGACAAGACCTTTCTAAACATACCAATTTCAGTGACCTCTCTCACAGGTCAAGGTCAAATGGCGTTCCAGAACTAGGTACAAAAAAGCATATTTTGAAAGACATTGTGTTTTCAGGTTCAAACCCAAACGTGATACAGAGATACATGATAGTAAGACCTTTCTATGCATACTAATTTAGACGACTCCTCTGAAAGGTCAAGGGTCATAAGAGGTCCAGAAATAGGCCGAAATAGGTCATTTTTACACAAAAATGTATATATAGAAACGTGTTTTTTTTTCTCGTAAATACCATTTTCAACTTCAAACCAAACTTGACACAGAGATACCTGATGGTAAGACCTTTCTAAGTATACTTATTTGAATGACCCTCGGAAGGTTAGGGGACACAAGAGGTCGACAAATGTGTGAAAAATGCCTCTTTATATATATATATATATATATATATATATATATATATATATATATATATATATATATATATATATATATATATATATATATATATAATTTTTCTCTTTTTCCAACCCACATGCTTATGTACACAAGAGATCCACAAATAGGTAAAAAAAAAAAAAAAAAAAAAAAAAATAGGCGCTTCTATTTTGGCTCACGTGCGAAGCGAAAGTAAGTGAGTCTATGTTCTGGGCCAGTCGTCGTCCATCCGTCGTCTGTGCGCCGTCGTCCGTTATAAACACTGACGCTGGCATTTTCTCATGGCATGATAATTCAAGGGTAGTGCCAGACTTTTCAAGCCACAGTCCTCAAACCTTGCCCAAGGATACTTTGTGGCATGACCTTTTTAAACATACCAATTTGAGTAACCTCTCTCAAAGGTCAATGTCACAGGTGATGAGGAAATAGGTTAAAAATAGCCATATCTTGACAAAATTGATTTGTTCTCAAATACTATTCATAACTTCAAACCAAAACTTGGTGCACAGATACCTGATGGTAAGACCTATCTATGCATACTAATGTAGATGACCCCTCTGAAAGGTCAAGGGTCACAAGAGGTCAACAAATGTGTGTAAATGCCAAGTTTTGATAGAATTGTAGTTTTTATCAATATTTCTTTATAAGTTTTCAATCGAATTTGGCTCAAAGGTAGCTGCTGATAAGACTTTCATATGCATACTAATTTAGTTGACCCACAAAGGTCAAGGGTCATGGGATAATCGAAAAATAGGTGTAACAAATCTATATTTTGACAAAAAGTGTTTTTTCTTAAATACTATTTCCAACTTCTAACCAAAACTTGGTACTGTGATACCTGATGGTAAGACATGTCTATGCAGACTAATGTGGATGGCCCCTCAAAAAAGTCGAGTCACAAGAGGTCGGTAAATGTGTGAAAAATGCCATTTTTTGTTATAATTGTATTTTATATCAATTTTTTTTTCAAACTTCTCAATCAAATTTGGCGTGAAGTTTGCTGATGGCGAGACATTTTTATGCATACAAATTGTGTTGAATTATCGCAAAGGCCAAGGGCCACTGGGTTTTGACATGTGTGAAAAATGCTTAAATTCTAAGAAAACGGATTTCGCTGGTGCTAAAGCCAGCCCTTTATACTTATTGTCACAAAGGTCACGCATATGTGCATCGGTCATACACGTGAGCCATAAGGGCTTTTCCTTTCTTGTTTATACACAAACTTGACGCAGAGATAACTGATGATAAGAATTTCTAGGCATACTAACGTTGATGCCCTCTCGGAAGGTCAAGGGTCAAAAGAGGTCGACAAATGCGTGAAAAATGCTACATTTGATTTTTTTTTTTTATCAGTTTTGTTTCAGTTATACACGTGAACTTTTTCATTCTTGTTATCAAAGTTCTGGATCCGTCATACAAGTGAGACACAAGGGGTTTGCCATTCTTTCTTTTCATTGTATTGTGTCCCTGCAGGGACATGATGTGACCATGGTACTGGCGAGTGCATTCGGCTCCTTCACCATTGCCGCCGTGTTAGTATCGTGCGCCGTCATGCTCAACCGGTATGTCACACACATAGGGGCCCGATGATAGTAGCTTTGACTAATGCAAATCCACTGCGCCACCGCCTGCGCGCCATCGCCGAGTACTAAGCTCAAGACAGAATACAAGGAAAGAAACGAGCAACACCCGCGAAATTTTAGCTGTGGCCGGAAGTATCCCGGACCTCTTTCTCAACATATAGAGTAAAATGTTAAACCCTTTAGTAGAGGGCCGAGAAAGAGGCCACTATACACTGCAGTGCCAACATTGTTTTCCGCCGTGTTTACTCTAAAGTAGAAAGAGAATTACTCGAAAAGATATTGACAACTGAGCAGTGTTTAAACCAGGCGCCAGTTATAGTAGACCTTTTCGGGCTGGGGGAAATAATACGCCATAAGCCAGTCCTGGCTACCGTGCACATCCCCGCCAACCCCACCCCCCATTTCCAGTACTCAATAAGACGGGTTTCAAAGTGTACCTTAGTATGTCCTGAGATATTAAGCCATGTTCCCCTAAAATCCTTAGGAACACAACAGAGATATAGCCGATGGCTCAAGGGTACCCCCATTCACGCTCTTCGCGGATCCTAAAATGAGCTTGAGAAACATTTTCCTCTAAATAAATCAGAATTCATTCCAGAAACCCAAATCAGGCAATATTACGTTAAGGCACACCTTCTGCGTCGTCTTCAAAACAAAACAAAAACAGAATAAAAAAAATGTTGAATCTGTGATTCACAGAAAAGGTATTTATGCACCCAGTAAACGGCCATTTACGAAAAATCGCCCAAAAAAACAGACAAAATAATATGTCAGATGCCTTCAGACATTTTCTATAGCACTGTCAGTCCATTTTCAGGCTTACATTATTAAAACAGGATGTCACAATTATTATGAACTTGACTAGGTGATGCTGTAATCACTGTGAGTGCCACAGTGGTTGATTTTGTATCCATGCGCCCAAATTGTAAAAATACACAAAATTATTTAGGAAAAATTACTTAAGTTATTCCGTTTCTTTTGGTCTCTCTTTATCTATTAAGTTTCAATATTGTGAGCATAAAGTGCAAGAAAATGCGGAAAGTCATCATCCTTTACGATACGTGCGTGGTAAATGATAGCTTTTTCCCATTTAAAACTGCCAAATTGGGAAACGTACTTTGTTTCGATGCCCTCAGAAATATTGTATACAATAGGTTTAGGTTTTATTGGTTAGGATAGAGTACCACAGTTACTCCCAACCTGATTTTATGATGCTGTGATGCATTTAGGGGCCACAGTGGTTGAATCATACTTTGTTAAGAAAACTGGCAACAAACATATTTAAGCAGAGGAGTATGACGTAAGTAATTTTTATGATCCTTTTGTGTTCCTTTGCGTACTGGGAAAATGGGGGTAGGGCAGCAGATTCAGCCACTGTGGCCCCTAAATGAATCACAGCATCCTAAAATCAGGTTGGAAGTAACTGTGGTACTCTATCCTAACCATTAAAACCTAAATAATAAAAATAAAAAAAACCTATCAGTTGTATACAATATTTCTGAGGGCATCGGAGACAACGTACGTTTTCCAATTTGGCAATTTTAAATAGAAAAAAGCTATCATTCACCACGAACGTATCGTAAAGGATGCCGACTTTCCGCATTTTCTTGCACTTTATGCTCACATTATTGAAACTTAATAGGTAAAGAGAGGTCAAAATGAAACGGAATAACTTAAGTAATTTTTTCTAATTAATTTTGTGTATTTTTACAGTTTGGAGGTAAGGATACAAAATCAACCACTGTGGCACTCACAGTGATCACAGCATCACCTAGTCAAGTTTATAATAATTGTGACGTCCTGTTTTAATGGTGTAAGCCTGAAAATGGACTGCCAGTGCTATAGAAAATTTCTGAAGGCATCTGACACATTTGTCTTTTTTTGGGCGATTTTGCGGAAATGGCCGTTTACTGGGTGCACAAATACCTTCTCTGTGGGCCACAGATTCAATATTGTTTCATTCTGTTTTTAGCAGAAGGTAATAATAATAATAATTACGGTATTTATAATGCGCTTATCTTATAATAATTATAACTCTAAGCGCGCGCTCACAACTCGCGCACGCATGCGCACGCTTTAGACAACGACTCACGTAACACAAATAAATTACGACAGTCAGCTTGGGGTGGGGAGTGTGGTGATATAGTTCTAGAACTGTTGAAAGAGGTGAGTTTTGAGGGCGGACTGGAAGGAGGAGAGAAAGTGTTTCTGACGGAGAGAGAGAGTGGGAGAGTGTTCCAGGTGGATGGACCGTATACTGAGAAGGAGCGGGGGCCGAAAGTGCTGAGTTTGGTGCGGGGGATGTGGAGGCGGAGAGAGTCGGAGGCGGAGCGGAGGGAGCGGGAAGGCGTGTAGGGGTGAAGTAATTTGGAGAGATAGGCAGGAGCGCAGTTGTTCAGGGATTTGTTGCAGAGAGACATAATCTTGTATTGGATGCGTTGTGGGATGGGAAGCCAGTGAAGGAGTTTGAGCAGGGGAGTGATGTGGTCGGATTTTTTCTTTCTGAGGACGAGGCGGGCAGCATTGTTCTGGACGCACTGGAGAGCGAAAGTGGTGGAGTGAGGGAGGCCGGAAAGGAGAGAGTTGCAGTAGTCGATGCGAGATAGGATGAGAGAGACAACAAGTTTGGTGGCAGCTTCGTTAGTGAGGTATTTTCTGATCTGACTGATGCGGCGGAGGTGGAAGTAGCATGCCTGGGCCGTGGCAGAGACGAAGCTGGTCATGGTAAGAGAGGAATCGAGGATAACGCCGAGGTTTTTGGCCGAGTCAGAGAGGGAGATGGGGGTGCTGTCGAGTTGAAGGTGGAGAGAGGGAGGGAGCTGGGAAAGTTTCTGGCGAGTGCCTATCAGCATGGCTTCCGTTTTGTCGTCGTTCAGTTTAAGCTTGTTTGTTGTCATCCAGTTTTTCACGTCTTCGTAGCAGTCAGCCGTGCGAGTCACTAGTGACTGAGTGTTGTCGAGTTTGTCTTTGTCTAGTAGTTGTGAGTCGTCAGCGTAGAGGTGGTGGTGTATGTTGTGAGACTGGATGAAGTTGGACAGGGGAGAGATGTAGAGTGTGAAAAGGACCGGGCCCAGGACGGACCCCTGTGGAACTCCGCAGGAGAGCGTGACTGGGTTGGAAGAGACGCCGTCGATGGTGACAGACTGCTGTCTGTCGGAGAGGTAGGAGAGAAACCAGGAGTGAGCAGAATCAGTGATGCCAAAGGAGCAGTGAAGGCGGTGGAGGAGGATAGAGTGGTCTATAGTGTCGAAAGCGGCAGAGAGATCGAGTAGCGTAAGAAGGGAGATGTTGCCCGAGTCGGTGGAGAGAAGCAGGTCGTTTAAGATATGTAGAAGGGCTGTTTCAGTGCTGTGATGTTTGCGATAGGCAGACTGGAAGGGACTGAGGAGGTTGTTGTCGGCGAGGTGGTGGTAGAGCTGGTTGAGAACAACCTTCTCAAGAAGCTTGGACAGGAAAGAAAGACTGGAGACTGGGCGATAATTTTTGAGTTCGTTTGGGTCGAGGTTGTGTTTTTTGAGGAGAGGACGGACGATGGCGGACTTGAAGATATCAGGGACGGAACCGTTCTCTATAGATGTGTTAATGATGTCGGTAATGAAGGGCAGAAGTTTTGGAAGGCCATCCTGGTAGAGTGACGCTGGGAGGGGGTGTGCCTTCACATAATCATATTGCCTGATTTGGGCTTCTGAAATGAATTCTGATTTATTTAGAGGAAAATGTTTCTCAAGCTCATTTTTTTTTAGGATGATCCGCGAAGAACGTGAATGGGGGTACCCTTGCGCGATTTGGCTATATCTCTGGTGTGTTCCTAATGATTTTGGGGAACATGGCTTAAACATCTCAGGACATACTAAGGTACACTTTGAAACCCATCTTATTGTATACTGAGGGAGGGGGGGTGGGAGGGGGGTGTGGGGGGGGGGGTGGTGGGCGTGCACGGTAGACTGGGCTAGATCTCTGACTATAAGTACCTACAGCGACTACTGCGTGCAGGTCACAAGTTCATGTCGACAGTAAGACGCACTCTTCTTTTAATTTCATTGGATATGCTGATTTACATAAACCAATGAAAAATGAGCACGGGGCGTATTTCCGGCCCCATCTCAGTACTGAAAACCCTACAACTCGACGTCTGCTATAATGATGGTTGAGTGTGAGAAAAGCGGCCTCAATACTAAAAAGCGGCCTCAATACTAAACTATCAGTTTTGATCGGAGGACAAAGTTGGTATAGATTTGTGGCAAAATATCTACCGAGTTTGTTCAGTTCGAGGTTTTAAGCGGATGGTTGCTTTGAGGGCTGAAAACTGCTCTGGAATCACAATGCCTCGCCGCTTTGTGCGATTTCGATTCCTCCCTTGTATTCTGTCTTGAGCTTAGTAGGCGATAGCGCGCACGCGGTGGCGCAGTGGATTTGCATTAGTCAAAGCTACTATCATCGGGCCCCTATGGTCACACACACACACACACACACACACACACACACACACACACACACACACACACACACACACACACACACACACACACACACACACACACACACACACACACACACACACACACACACACACACACCAGGGGCAAATAAGTTTTCCGCTCTCGGGGAGGTGGTTGCCAACGTTTTGTTCGCGACAGTTTAACTCGTTCAGCCCGACGGCTTTACTTCGCAAATTTTGCAGACGTCATCTAACGACTATGCACCAGTTGCAGGAGATCAGTGGATCGACCATAATAATTCAGGGGCAATGCCCGATTAGCTTGGCGCTGACAGGCACCATGCTAATCTGCCACTATCCTTGATATCATGGTCGACCCATCTCCTGCTGTAGTGCGTCAGGGCTGAATGGGTTAAAAGCAGCACCCAAAGAAAGCATCGTGTTTTTGAAATGGCGGAAGTGGGAGGGGGGGGCGTGGGAGGGAGGGGGGCCGGGGGTGAGGAGGTAGGTAGTTTTTACTACCTTTTCACTGACCGAAAAAATGAATGCCAGGGGATGAAAGGAGTCAGGAATGAGGCTGTCTGGAAGTGTAAAATAGCACCTTACACCTTATTCCATTAACCCAGACGCACTGCAGCAGGAGATAGATCGACCATGATAATTAGCCTGGCGCCGTCACTGAGGCGCCAAGTTAATCTGGCACTACCCTTGAATTATCATGGTCGACCCACCTCCGGCAAACTGGCACATAGTGGTTCGGAGACACGTTAAAAATTCAGGAAATTTACCAAATGCGGCCTTTGGTTTAAATGGGTCAAAGTATTTTCAAAATTTGTTTATTTTCCTTCATCTTTCTCTTCTGCCCCCCACCCCCACCCCCATCCCCCACCCCCACCCCCCCCCCCCCCCAAAAAAAAAAAAAAAAAAAAAAAAACCGCAGCAGACCAGCCAGTACACTCTACTAGAAGTGGCTCATGGACTCGCATAATGTTTGTTGCTTTATTGGGACTCCCAGGGTGGTGAGAGGCAGGAGGAACACGTTGCTGGTTCTCAAAGGAAGGTGGATGCAGGTCAGAAGGTGGTTCAAGCCAATGAATACGTTCACCATTGCCACTAATACCCACACTGGTGTGCCTACACAGGCCGCACCATCCCGCAGAGCTTCAATGGATAGGAGTACTTGCAGAACCACGGAAGGCGTATCAAGCAACACCGTCAACGATACATCCAGACAGATGGAAGGAGGGTAGGTCGTTACGTGTGTTGCAGACGGTGTGTGTGTGTGTGTGGGTGTGTGTGTGTGAGAGAGAGAGAGCGAGAGGGCGAGAGAGAGAGAGAGAGAGAGAGAGAGTGCGTGTGTGTGTGTGTCTCTCTCTCTCTCTCTGTGTGTGTGTGTGTGTGTGTGTGTGTGTGTGTGTGTTACAGAGAGAGAGAGAGACAGTGAGAGAGTGTGTGTGTGTGTGTGTGTTTGTTTGTTTGTGTGTGTGTGTGTATGTATGTATGTATGTGTGTGTGTGTGTGTGTGTGTGTGTGTGTGTGTGTGTGTGTGTGTGTGTTGTGTGTTGTGAGTGTGTGTATGTGCGTCGCGTGTGTGTGTGTGTGAGAGAGAGAGAGAGAGAGAGAGAGAGAGAGAGAGAGTAGGCGATGTGTGTGAGAGAGAAAACGTTCAACGTTTAGGGCTTAACGTCTTTTATCCACCACCAAGATGATTTCAAGGGCGGGGCACCAAAAAGAGGTCTGTACAAATTTTGACCTCAGCTGGGTTCAAACCCACGAGAGTCGAACGCTCTACCACCGAGCCACCCAGCTCCCCGCGTGTGTGAGAGAGAGTCAGAGAGAAAGTGTTGGCTGGCAGGCAATTACCCTGTGAGCAACGGCCATAGAGCCGACGTCAGCCGCCGTTGGCCCGAGCACGACCGTGCTCAGGCCAACTGCCGCCGTGGTCGGCCCGACGGACTTTTGCGCAATGGGTATTGGTTGGACTTTAGATACCGCATGCATACCTCATCCGATATTACAGAGGAAACTAGACGCACGGTGTAACAAAGGCCATTTCAAGATTTTGATGACTAGCAACCAGTTACTTAGTTATTTGGGTTTAACGCTGAGCAGGTGACTAAGGCGGGACTACCAACCAGATCGACAACCTGGACCATACTGACGAGCAAAAGAAACGCGACGTCACTGGAATCGTCGGAAACACTAAAAGTGTTTCCGATGATTCCAGTGACGTCGCATTCCGTCTGCTCCTCAGTGTACATATGATAATTGGGCCACGCATTTCTTGGAGTGCCGGTTTAAGGGCAGTGTACATATGATAATTGGGCCACGCATATCTTGGAGTGCCTGTGTAAGGGCAGTGTACATATGATAATTGGGCCACGCATATCTTGGAGTGCCTGTGTAAGGGCAGTGTACATATGATAATTGGGCCACGCATATCTTGGAGTGCCGGTGTAAGGGCAGTGTACATATGATAATTGGGCCACGCATATCTTGGAGTGCCGGTGTAAGGGCAGTGTACATAATATGATAATTGGGCCACGCATATCTTGGAGTGCCTTGTACATGATAATTGGGCCACGCATATCTTGGAGTGCCGGTGTAAGGGCAGTGTACATATGATAATTGGGCCACGCATATCTTGGAGTGCCTGTGTAAGGGCAGTGTACATATAATTGGGCCACGCATATCTTGGAGTGCCGGTGTAAGGGCAGTGTACATATGATAATTGGGCCACGCATATCTTGGAGTGCCTGTGTAAGGGCAGTGTACATATAATTGGGCCACGCATATCTTGGAGTGCCGGTGTAAGGGCTGAATGGTTAACCCTTTTAGCCCCACGATCCCATTTCTCAAAGTTTGGAGGTGTTGCCTAATGACTATGTACCACTGGCAGGAGATGGATTGACCATGATAATTCAAGGGTAGTGCCAGATTAGCTTGGCGCCTTCAGGCGCCAAGCTAATGTGGCACTACCCTTGAATTATCATGGTCAATCAATCTCCTGCTGTAGGGACTCGGGGCTAAATGTGTTAACTTTTAAGGGAAGGATAACTGTGCCTCCATTCCCATGACAGGCCACGGAACACAGTGCCGTTTCCGTACTGAAGTCCTCACAGCGTGCAGCTAAGAAAGACTTTGTTTGTGCCAAACTTGAAGACTGCATATCTAGTCGTCAGCTGTTTGGCCTTACAAATGAACTTCTTGGAAAGAAAAATGAACCTGTACTCCCGAATACCATTCCTATGAATGATTTACCTGCTAAGTTTTGTCAGTATTTTGATTCTAAGATAAGCACGATCCGTCAGGAACTGGACAACTGTTTTGATGCACTGTCCTATTTACCATACGAAGGGCCTGTGTTACATGAGTTTACTGCTGTCACAGAGGAGACTGTAAAGAAACTAATTGTTTCCTCACCCACCAAATCTTGTTCCCTTGACCCCATTCCCACCTCTATACTCAAGCTATGCCCTGATGAGCTTGTCAGTGTGATAACCAGAATTATTAACTTGTCTCTGGAGTCAAGGTCTGTGCCTCGGCATTTTAAGCAGGCTGTGGTAATTCCATTGTTGAAGAAGGCAGGGATGGATGCAAACTTGCTGAAAAATTATAGACCAGTGTCTAATCTTCCCTTTCTTTCCAAGATTCTGGAGAAAGTTGTGCTGAGTCAGCTCATGTCACATCTCAGTAGTAATGATTTACTTGAACTGTATCAGTCTGCATATCGAAGAAATCACAGTACTGAGACAGCATTGCTTCACATTACCAATAGCCTGCTTACACATGCTGACGTCGGACATGTCTCTTTGCTATCATTATTAGACCTGTCTGCGGCGTTTGACACGCTGGATCATGGGATTCTTTTAGAACGCCTACGCGTGTCTTTTGGTATTTCCGGTCCAGCGCTGTCATGGCTCAGGTCTTACCTTTTTGAAAGATATCAGTCTGTATGTGTGAATGGGATCATGTCTCAGCCTGTGCTTTTGAAGTATGGTGTCCCACAGGGGTCAGTTTTGGGTCCTCTGCTGTTCTCTCTGTACACTAAACCAGTTTCCCGAATCATCAGCCAGAATAGCTGTGAGTATCACAAGTATGCTGATGACACTCAGATCTCTAAGTCTGACCATCCTGGTAAACTGCAGACCATTGTCTCCAATGTGGAGAAGTGTATAGTTGAAGTCAAAGACTGGATGACTTGCAACAGACTCAAGTTAAATGATGATAAAACAGAGAGCATGCTTGTTGGTACTCGAGCTAGAACATCCGCCTCCAGCAGTGATCATATTTCCATAGGTGGCCAAGACATTTCTTTCAAATCCGATGTAAAAAATCTGGGTGTTTTCCTGGATTCAAGTTTATCGATGGAAAAACAGGTTAGCCATCTTTGCCGCACTGCCTACCTGGAACTCCGCAGAATAGGCATGATCAGATGCTTTTTGACAGAAAAGGCTACTGCCCAGCTCGTATGCTCTCGCATTCTGTCCCGTCTAGATTACTGTAATTCCCTCCTTGCTGGTATCTCATCTGATCAACTCACTCGCATTCAGCGTATCCAGAATAATGCAGCCCGGTTAGTCCTTTGCAAAAAACGTACTGATCATGTCACACCACTGCTAAAGCATCTCCACTGGCTACCTGTCAAACAAAGAATAGAGTACAAGCTGGCCACTTTGGCATACAAACACTATGACAATACGCTTCCTGCATATCTGTCTTCTTCCCTTGCCTCACACAATCCTAGTAGAAGTCTACGCTCAAGCTCACAAAGACTGCTTGTTCAGCCCAGAGTCAGCCTAAAAACTGCTGGTGCCCGTTCTTTCAGTTATCAGGCCCCTCACGTCTGGAACTTACTTCCACTGCATGTCCGTCTTTCCCCTACCATGTTGACCTTCAAAACAAATTTGAAGACCCATCTTTTCCAGGTAGCATATCAAGATTAGCTTAGTCTGGATGTGCTGCCTGGAAATGTTGGTTGTTTCCCCATGTTGATAGGCTGTGTGTGTGTGTGTGTGTGTGTGTGTGTGTGTGTGTGTGTGTGTGTGTGTGTGTGTGTGTGTGTGTGTGTGTGTGTGTGTGTGTGTGTGTGTGTGTGTGTGTGTGTTTCGTGTTAGGAATGCGCCTACATGGTGCGAGCAGATGTTTATTTAAAGAGTGAGTGCGTTCTAATTTTTCTCCTTTTTAATTTTTTTTTTTTTTTTTTTTTTCTAAAGCGCTCCAAGCTTGCTGTTCGTGGGGAAGGGCGCTATATAAAAACTATGTATTATTATTATTATTATTATTACTGTCCAGTCTCTTAGCCATAGTCAGTCCCAGTCATCCCCTAATATTTCAATCCCCTAAAAAACACACTACTGCCTACCAGCTGCACATTTGCCATGCACAAATTAAAATTTAAAAAACAGCACATTGACTGTCTCATTTCTTCGCTATGAACCTGATTCCTTACCAACCCCACACCCAAGCACAGCTGAAATCAGCGGGGCCCCTCAAATCACTACGTCAACGGCAACTCAACATAGGCCCACAAATTGTCCACTGGATAAGCTCAGGATGGTATGAATCAAAGCACCAAACATGTCTCCTCTTATCTAAATAGAAATTTCCAGCAAATTCCAACATTCAGCCCTACCACAAATTTTCAAACAAGGCAGTTATTTTTTAAAAACACCGGTCCACTTACTGCCTCAACTGCCCAATTTGAATATGTAACATGACCCATAGCTCATTTCGCGCCGTGCCGCATCCGGATGCGCAGCGTGAAACCGCTTATGGCCACGGACCACAGTGGTGTTTCCGTACTGTCCAGTCTCTTAGCCTTAGTCAATCCCAGTCATCCCCTAATTGTTCAATTCCCTAAAAAGCACTACCGCCCACCAGCTGCACATTTGCCATGCATAAAATACCAAAAAAAAACAGCACATGACCCGTCTCATTTCTTGGCTATGAAACTGGTTCCTTACCAACCCCACACCCAAGCACAGCTGAAATCAGCGTGCCCCTCAAATCACTACGCCAAAGGCAACTCAACATAGGCCCACAAATGTCCACTGGATAAGCTCAGGATGGTATGAATCAAAGCACCAAACATGTCTCCTCTCAGCTAACCACAAATTTCCAGCAAATTCCCACATTCAGCCCAACTGCAAATTTTCAAACAAGGCAAAAATTATTTTTAAAAACACGGGACCTTGCACTGCCTGAACTTCCCAATTTAAATGTATACCGTGACCTTATCCGAATGCAGCACGTCCCGAATGTGTGAACGCAGCAAAGGCGCCCCACATCAGCAGCTGCGAAAGTGTCGTACAGCGTTACCGCCGGCGGCAACGCCATGCGACACTTCCGCAAGTATTGATGCGAGGCGCCTTGAATGAGTTAACCTTTCATCTCATGGACTTGTTCCGTCTGTCCTTTCTCCAGAAAACCCACGCAGAAAGCAAGTAGTTGCGTCGCAAAGATCACTAGCCGTGACCACCCGAACATGAGGCTTGAAGAAAACTTAAGGGAGCGCAAAAGAGGCGGAAGGGTGGAGATGGCTCACATATTCACCGTCACTGGCTCCGTTGAAAAAATGGCTCCAAAGTTAACGCAAGGTAAGGCCGTATCCATAAAATTGATAATAAGCAGACTTTCATTCATAGCTTGAAAGGGTTTGAAGGGGTGGGGGGGGGGGAGGGGGCAGGGGGGGGGGGCGGGGGGGGGGGGGGGGGGGCAGGGGGGGGGGCAGGGGGGGGGGGGGCGGGGAAGAGAGAATTAAAGAAAAAAACCGACATGGATTTAATTTGTATGCTTTATTTTTACGAGGATTCATTTCAATTCAATTCAATTCAATTTTTTTTTTTTTTAGTTATTAAATTTTATCCCTTAAAGGGCATTTACAGTTTTGTGGACGGGGAAACAGTAAAAATAAAAATCATTCAATAAACATTAATCAATACCAAGACATTCTAAAATAAAATGTGTATATAATATTAATATACTAAATCTGTAGCACTTCTAATACTAAGATTATGACATATTAAAACTCTAAACACAAAAGAAATTAATAAACATTATTCAATAGTAAAACATTCTAAACTCTATAAAGATCAAACAAACTTAACTAATACATATTCTAAAATATTCTTTTTATAAAAAATCTGTAATATCTTATAACACTGCCATATAAATTTAGTAATATAATATTAAACACTTTGACACGTATTGGATGGACTGTCGCTCAACGTCTTCGGGCCGATGGCGGACGCAGTGGGCTCGCCCACGGTCGTGCGCGGACCCACTGCGGCCGTCGTGGGCCCGAGGACCTTTTTTTTTACTTTATCCTGAGTTGGGCTGCTGCTTGCCCTCGGCCCCTCCCCACGCTACTGATAACATGTCTACAGTACCCCCGGCGTTCAGTGTCGAGAAAATCACAAAACCACCCAACTGCCGCAAGAGAGGTATAGATCCTCATGAGCCCCCGCAGTTGCGGGGGCTCATGAGGATCTATGCCTCTTGCTGACACCACTTTGTATCCATGCTCCTTGGACATTTAAGGTTTTCTGGTGTTGAATTTAACGAAAGTTGCAGAAACACAGTTTGCGACAGTCCTATCGGCTGGCACTGAACATGCATGTTTAACGCCTGCTGTGTTCTTGTCTGTTTTCAAGGCTTGGGCGAAAGGCGAAACCCGGCAATGGATCTAAGCGACCTGGAAACAGAGGGCATTTACGAGTGTTTCCCTACCACAGACACAGATCAACTCATACCAACCCAAAAAATCTAACACTCACGCGGAATCAAACAAACAAGCACGCCAAACTAGCAATCAAGGACTGAAGCGGGCAAGCGTGTGTGCATCCAATCAGAATACGGTCTAATACAAAATCTAACCCCCTTTCGGTGCATGTACTGAACCACCGGCCGGTGGCTTCATGCACAAAGGGGGGTAATTTATTTTATTTTATATGCTGGCACAGCCGCAGGCAAACGAACTTGCGAGCAAAACATGGCAATATTTAAAAAGCTATATGGCAAGAGTGCAGACTAACACAAGGTTGCGCACAGGCACAAGCGCGCACATCCGTCGATTTTTCAACAGTATACTCTCCAGTGTATGACAAGACTAGTCGCCGGGCGAGTCACAGTAATGGCATGGCGGAAAATCAGACCGCCGTAACCCCTTAACTGCCGGGGCAGGGCGAATTCTACCCACCTGCAAGAGACATAAATCCTCATGAGCCCCCGCAGTCGCGGGGGCTCATGAGGATTTATGTCTCTTGTTACAGTTGATTTGTGACCTCGTTTTTTGGGTCCTATTTCATTAGCGTTTTTCGTGCGAAAAGTCGGTCAGTGTGCAGTGGTTTCAGACGCGAAATCCGTGATCACTGGCAGCGAATGGGTTACCGTGATCATCAGTGGTGCTCATCTTGCATAGGCCCATGCGCACGCGAATTTCGCCTCCCGTCTCCAAGGCGAACTGAGGCACGACTGAAGGATGACTTCATAGTGAAAGCCCGGTGTATGAGGCTTATGAAAGAAATAACACACAGCAAAAAGGTCCTCTGGGCAGATGATTTTGTCGCAGTAGAATTCGTTTCGGGGCAAGGTCTTGGGAGATCACAAACCTGACCGCGCTATAGACCATTTCACGATATTGCGGTGAGGCGCACAATACTGAGGCTGACCTGTATAAAAACTATAGGTTTAGCATAAATGTGATGGCTGATTTGCAAGATACTAATGGATAGTGTATTAAATCAAAAGGATCAGTAAAAAACAACAAACGTCCAGGTGCATAACTAATCTATGGGGTGCAGGTTTGTGAGTTCCATGCACACGCTCTTTCTGTCTCTTAACCCTTATCATTCGGAATACACCAGTGTGTGAAATAAGTAAGACTAAAATAATTCAAGGGTAGTGCCAGAATAGCTTGGCGCCTCTAGGCGCCAAGCTATTCTGGCACCACCCTTGAACTAAAGCCATTGGTCTATATCCTTATCTGTAAGTACTGTAATGTAGCTTACAATGGCAGTGTACAAATTTGAAGCTTGTAGCCATCAGTGTAACATGGGTTAACGTTAAATAAATAAACAAATAAATAAATATAAACATTTCTACTAAGTGACACCGCTCAGGTGAAAAAAAAAATGCGTATCCATGTGGCTTGTAAGCCGAACGGTAGCATCAGTAGCAGTCAAAGGGGTTGATCAAAGAAAGAAAGGACAGAAAAAAACAACATAGATTTTTTAAAAATAATAATAATAAATAGCAAACCCTAGTCTGTACTCAACAATCAAAGTTTTCAGTTGAACAGAATTCCATTTCTAGTCACTAAATCAAAGATCCCGCATTCCTAAATCTTTGGCTAAACAAATAAAGCCTGATCAAACAAACACTAAAACATTCTAAGACGTATTCACGTTATGTGTCCTTGCTGCATAACAATTGCTCAACCCTTCTCCGTCTGTTTTTAATTTATTTTTTTTTTTTGTAGAGCAGCGGGGAGAAGGGAGGGGGAGGGGAGGGTATAATGGGGACGAGGCGTCTTGGTGGCGAGTGCTGGTGGATGCATTTAGATGGGAGGATATGCTGCTAGAGAAGCACTCATTTTGCAAGAGAAAAGTGGTCGTAAAAAAAGGTTGAAAGTGTCACCTGTCATTACAGACTACCGCCACCTAAATCATGGTCTTTAATGACAGGTGATCCATCATAAAGGTGGTCACTCCAAACAGGTTCTGTTGTATTAATTGTGCCAAGTCTATTTTTTTTACTGCCCATTTACCTAACCCCTTTTCATCTGGCCAGGATAGTAATCTATATTGCACAGACTTGTGTACTTTTGCCCTCTTACGCAAGCAGCCACATACTTTAGCTGTTGGTGGCGCTTTTTGTCAAGGTGATTCCTGCAGGAATCATCTTGACAAAATGCCCTACTGACTGCCAAATGGTAGCGGTTAATGTAAACATTACATGTTGCTGCATGCACAAGGGGGGACTACAACTATTTTTTAATTTTAAAAATTGTGTACCAACAAACATTCCTAAGTAATAAATACTTGCTGTTTCTGCTTTGTGTCTGTGCATACGTGTGTGCATGCATGCAAATTTGTGTGTGTGTGTGTGTGCTCACTAAACCACTGTGTCTGACAGAAATACACTAAGAAGATATAAAAGATTAATAAATCTTATTTTTTATTTTTAATTCACATATATGATACATTCTGTATTCTCATCAATATTTGTGATTAATTATCAGCGCATACAATTCACAACGCTTTTATAAAACACAAAGTATTAATTGCTGCCATTTCTCCATAAAAAATAATTATGAATTTATTGATAAAATTATACACACATGCACACACAAATCACAGCAGTGGTGTAGGAAGATATTTTTCATGGGGGGTACAGGTATATTCAATGGGGCCAAAGGATACTCTGGCCCCTGCCCCCCTACTTATTCATTTTGAGGGCCAGGTTCTGCCTGGTTCCTATGCCACTGCATAGTTGGTCCACACTCTCATTGCACAAGTATTTGTCAAAATTACATTGAGGTATTACATAAAACAATATTAGTTATTGATAGCAGGGGTTTGCTACACGAACCCTTGTAGACCTGAGGGAGGTCAAAGGAACCATTGTACCCCGAAGGCTGAAGGCCTGAGTGGTACAATGGTTCCTTTGACCTTCCGAAGGCCTAAAAGGGTCTGTGCAGCAAGCCCCTGCTACCAATGACATATTTATTTTCATTCCTCCAATGTTTTTGTAAAAAAAATCATGAAAAAATCTTCCAACATGGATCACGCCAGACATGACTGACGACAAAGGAATATACCTTATACATAATAGACTTATGACGTAATTTACAATCTTTCATGACGTTGCCATCTCCAGTAGTGTACTTTAGAACGTTTTGGTGATCTTGTAAAAAAGAAAACTGGCATCCAAGACGCGACATAAAGAGGGCTACAAAAAGTCGGCCATTAGTTGCTACAAGGGTTTTCGTATCCCGGTCACGTGGTACGGTTTGTGCTAAGTGACTGGTCGTGTGATGCAGGGATGAAAATAAATACATTTAGTCACTCATTCTATTTTCCCCTGTACAGCGTACACTGTAAATTGAACATAATGTCAGAAGGAAATGATGTCGATGTCTATTCTGATCGTAGGTGCTAGTTTGTCCAGGATCATCCAAATGAATCATTTTAGCCCCACAGGTGCATTTCCCAAATTATGGAAGTGTTACTTAACGACCATGTACCAGTTGCAGGAGGTGGACTGACCACGATAATTCAAGGGTAGTGCCAGATTAGCTTGGCGCCTTCAGGCGCCAAGTTAATCTGGCACTACCCTTGAATTATCATGGTCAATCCACTCCCACTGTAGGGTGTTAGGGCTAAATGGGTTTAAAAAAATCCACAATCTTTGTTGAGGTAATATATTCACCTTTTTTTTTAACATCTCGTCATGAATGGAATCAACATTTGGCAAGTGTGTTCCATCACCGATACAAAAAATAGACACTTATACCACCCAAAAGCTAAAAGTCATGTCAGTAAACAAAATTATACCAGGACCATGTCAGGTGCAGTCAGCCCGCATACTATCACGCCAATGACCTTCTGCATACTGGGAGGTAAAATCAAAATGTGCCGGTGTACACCTACAAAAGTAGTGTATCTGTCAAGAGCTGTATGGAGGGAGCCCAAAGTCCTCTGGCCTAAAGTCCTCAAGAGAGTCCAAAATCACCTCAGACTTGTGCTGCAGTGCAGACCTGTCCGCTCGGGGATCAGGCACCCAAATCACCTGCATGCCTGCCGCACACGCAGCCTCCACACCGTTCGGTGCATCCTCAAACACCAGCACCTGAAAATAGGACAAATACAGTTGTGTCTTATAGTGCTCTATGCCATTCCTTGTGTACCCTCAAATGTGTGCTGGTCTGTGAGTTTGAACATAATGACCTAGTGCTATAAGGCCCCAAAAATCACAGACCAGCACACAATTACCATTACATATAAGAAAAAAAAAAATCAAGTATTTCATGCTTTCTATGAAGACGCAAACAATATCATGTCTCTCCATCATGCTCTCGGCTTAACGTTTCCTAGCCAAAGGGTAGAAAACATGAAAGCGACAGCATGATGGATACCCATGGGTAGGTAAGTGTGTGGTTGCATAAGAAATAGACTGTCAGTAAATCAAAACAGGATTTTCATATAGTCCGTTTGAGCGAAGCTTGCCTTTTGTTTATTCCACTTAACCCTCTTAACCCCACGGTCAGCCAACTGGAGGCATCTAACGACTATGTACTAGTTGTAGGAAATGGATTGATCATGATAAATCAAGGGTAGTGCCAGATGAGCTTGGCGTCTTCAGGTGCCAAGCTCATCTGGCACTACCCTTGAAATGTCATAATCAATCCATCTCCTGCTGCAGGGTCCTGGGGCTGAATGGGTTAACTTTAACAAGAGATTTTAGAACAACTCTAAAAAAGAAAAGTGATCACCAAACTTGGCCCTACTTTATTTTAAAATTTAGCTTACTTTAAACCCAACGGTTTAGCCGTGCACTACCCTTGTGAGATCAAGGAGATGACTTACATAAAAGTGGAATATATACTCTGCTTAGGCCTCAGTGATCACTGTCCTGCATCACTGATGCTGAAACTGTGACAAGTTATGCACGGATCAGACATCTTTCAAGACCAAGCTATCAAACATGAAACAAGAGAAGCGTGAAGTTTACTGAGTGGGGTGCCAAATGTACGTTCAGCAGAAAGGTTGGCGTAACTAGACATGACGTAATTTTTATCTTGTTACTTCAATTGTTAGAGGTTTAGCCTGCCCGCCTTTGACATCATGGACATGCTATTAAATTCGCCCTACTGCGACCCAGCCTAAAAAGTCTGAGTGGGGCGATCAGGGTATATTTTAGGTCACGTTTAAAATTTCCTGAGGGCAGCCGCTAAAGCATTGTTGTCAAGACTAAAGGAAAATTGAAATAAGTTAGGACCAAGGTTGATGGTAATCTTTTCTTCTTAGAGTTGTCTTGAAATCGTCTGATTCAAAAATTATTTGCAAAAATCATGAGGCAAGCTTTGAGCTATACCACCTCTGATTTTTCCCTTAGTAAAGGGAAGTAACTTTTTTTTAAAAACCTGAATTTGTAGCAGTTGACAACTTTGTGGACAACATCTACAGCAACACAGGAAAAATAAAGCCTAAAAAGAAATGAATAAATAAATAAATAATTTTTTTAAGCTTGAGAAATTTCTGAGCATGAGAATTGCTTACAGTAACATTGTGTTGTGCCTACAGTCACTGCATCAATGCTTTGAAAAAAGCATCTATAACTAGAACCCAACTAGAACCCACCCGGATTAGAGAACAAAAAAACACTTGCATTTAGAATGGCACACATGGGATAAAGGTGGCAATGGATTATAGTTACATTTATACAATTAAAAACATAAAAGGCATACTGTGTCCTTATGCAGCATTTCTCGAATGAGTTGATAGTCATAAGCTGATTTTTGTTCTGTTTAGTGATTACAAAAAAAAAATCACAAAAATCAGGTCACTCTCAGATCATTCGAGACATGGATATACAGCTTTCTGCAGTGTATCTACATACACTACATCTCAAATGAATAAAATATATCCTGATGAATTACAAACATTTTCTGGCTTTGGAGGATCTTTAAAGCGAGTGGCTGCCACAAGAAAGCAGTCTGGTGCTGGTTTTCCATGCTTCACTTCTGGATCGCTGCTGCTCAATACAGAGTGCTGGAACAGGCTGAACAGCTCCTGGTGATTCTTGGTCTTTAGCTCAAAGTTGTGCTGATCTGAGCCCGAAGCCAGGGCCATTGGCACACCATGTTTGTGCAAGTGACGAACTAGCTTCGCAGCCCCTGAAAATGGAAGGAATTTTAACCCATTACATCCTGAGGCTGATTTTGTAAAATTTACTTACTGTCCTATTAAGGCTACATTACAGATTAGGAGATAGATCAACTGTTTTAGTTCAAGGGTGGTGCCAGAATAGCTTGGCACCTCAGGTGCCAAGCTATTCTGGCACCACCCTTGAACTATCAGTCAAATTTATTTCAAGCAATGGGTGTATCAGAATGATAAGGGTTAATACAGATTGAATGAGAAATCAGGCTGTGACCAAATAAATTTAATGGTTATCAAATAAATGGATTTGAATGAATTTTATTTTATGTGTCTTCACATTTTGGCGATTTTAGTAATGGTCATCACAACGGCAGCAGTTATGAATGATGATTAAAAAAAAGAAGCAAATAGAAAAAAAAAATCTCTCGGAACACATAAAAACATTCACAATTTCATTGTAATGACCAATTGTTTGCAAAAAAGAACTAAAATAAAAATGGATATTAATGAAAGGATATATATGTGTGTTATACACTCAAACTATTTACTATTATATTATTAGATCCAAGTTAAGGTAAAATAAATCTAGGAACAGGAACTTGAATACAAGAGAGATTTAGAACTGAACACAGCTCTCTAACTTACTATTGCAAATTCCTACCAACTTTGTACATCAATCAAACAAAAACGAACTGAACAGAAAAATGTTTTTCCTACAAACAGTGAAAAAAAAGCCCTGCTGTACTCACCAGGCAAAAGTGGTACTAGTGGAAACAGATGCTCAAATTTGCTCTTGCACTGGCATATGTACTCCTCTGGACTCATTGGCAGCTGAAGGGTGTCTGAAAAAAAAAATTTTACGTGTGCCATCCATATGAAAAGCACATGTGCGAATTTCCATAGTATTTCTTCCATCTATCATACAAATGAAAGTAAGCAACAGCAGAGTGTATTTTTACCTGCACCTATTAGAATGTGTGCAACTGAACTAGAACTTGTTCTAACCCATTACATACTGAGGTTGAGGTTTTAAAAATTTGCTTACTGTCCTATGAAGGCTACGTATGTTACAGATTTGGAGATAGATCAACCATTTTAGTTCAAGGGTTGTGCCAGAATAGCTTGGCACCTCAGAGGTGCCAAGCTATTCTGACACCACCCTTGAACTATCATACTCAAACATATTACAAGCTGTAGTGTATCAGGATCAAAAGGGTTAAACGTTTCAAGGTTAACTATGTGTTTGCGAGAGTAACAATTTCCTCCAAACCTGTGTAAAGCATATAGTCTAGCAGCTTACGCAATTTCTGCAGAGGTAAGTAGTTTGTCAAAAGAGTAAGTTTGCAGGTATGAAACGAAAGTACTAATGCCATATAGTTTATGCATGGCAACAATATTTGTCCTTAGGATGGAGACATTTTTGTAGAAGTGTTTTTCGAAAGCTATTTTTCGATGTGAGGGAACCAGTCCTCGTACACGGCCCGGATAAGGTGCAAGACATTTTTTGTGCATAACATTGAAAATTTCAAGCATACAAGTTACAAGTTTATTTCAGTGAGTAAATTAAAATCATGAGCAAGTAAACATGCATACATATATACGATAAAATAAGTTTTAAAGTATTATTTTTAATGCGGTAAGCATACTCGCGTCGCTAGTTTCAAAATGGAGGTCAGCGATGTAATGAGTTGACTCTTAGATGCCTGTATCTCACCCCTATAGCATAATGAGCTGTACCCTTGCTACATCCACCAGCATGCTCTCTCCCCACTCTCTTCTATCTCACTCATGTAAACGCACCAGTTCTGCAATAAATACTCTCAACACCAGACGCCTCCAGTATCATCATTTTACATGGTGGCAGCGGTAAAAAACATCACATTCTCCAGCCTGACAGTGTGTGCCTGCCTGTAAGTTGTTAGACTCACATTTTCGCGTCGTGCATGGAGAAGAAAGACGTTTTGCCTGCTTTACCATTTTGTCGCTGCTAATACACGCCATAGGCAGAGCCTGCCGCTGCAACTCCCCAGCCCCTGCCAGAGCAGTCCTACGGACATCCACCATCATGGACCACGCTACACCTTGTATGAACTGGTCAGCGCCCAACCAGGCGGACGCCTTTAAAATTTTCAAGCAACGAATCGAGCTCTACTTCACAACGAAGAAGATTAGGACAGAAGAACAGCCTGCCCACATCCTCCTACAAGTTGGTGAAGAAGGTCTCCGACGGTACAACGCGATGACTCTAACAGAGGATGAAAAGAAACAGCCATCCATCATCTTCAAGAAGTTTGAGGAAGAGCTTGAACCAGCTGAACATTTCCGCGTCAGTCGACTCCGACTGATGCATATGCGCCAGTTGCCAACAGAGTCCACAGACGACTTCGTCAACAGAGCCCGTCTCCAGGCGCAGAAATGTGACTTCACTCAGGAGGAAGTACAAGAACGGCTAATAGAATTGATCATCGCCAGCACCCCGATGCCCGAGCTACAGAAGTCCCTGCTGGAGAAACAAAAAGGGTTCACCCTAGCGGACACTGTCCAGCTCGCTCGGACACACGAAGCGACTGCGAGCCACGTCCAACAAATCAGAGACATTAACAACAGTCAGCCAATGGAACCCGCCATCAGCGCCATCAAGGCAAATCAATATCAGGGCAATGCATGCCGCAATTGTGGTGGGAAACACACCAGACAAGAAAAATGCCCTGCATACGGATCGATGTGCAATGCATGTGGAAAGCCTAACCACTGGGCCAGACTCTGCATGTCTACCCAGCGTCCAAACCACACATCCCGAGGCCAAGGCCATTTCCGCAGTAGAGGTCGTGGGCAAGTACCTACTAACAGGGGCTTTGACCATATAACATCTTCACCCCGATACCCGAAATCAAATGGGTTCATTGAGCGCCAAGTCCAGACAGTCAAAGCAACCCTTCTGAAGGCGCACCAAGACCAACATGATCCTGATCTTGCCATGCTTTGCCTGCGCACCACACCCCTATCCCCCAAACTTCCAAGCCCAAGTGAGATGCTGACAGGCAGGAAATTCAGATCCAACCTCCCTGTTAAGATTCCAGTCCGCCACCAGGATGACGTCATCCGGGAAGAACTCCAAAGCCGCCAGGACGTGCAGAAGATGTACCACGACAGGCATGCGACTGATCTGCCTTCCCTCATCCCAGGACAGAAAGCCCGAATACAGGACCAACAGACCGGGCACTGGAAATACGCCACAGTAGTGGAAACATGTGCGGCGGTCATACATTGTGACGACACCAACCGGCCAACAGCTCCGCCGCAACCGGGTTCACATTCGTAGTGTTCCTCAAGATGACCCAGTGCAGCCGATTCCACCACAACCAGTTCCCCCAGCACCACCTGAGAACTGTAATCAGATGACGACCAGGTCAGGTCGTGCAATCAAGAGACCTGAAAAACTGGACCTTTAAAACTGTGCTAAACCATATCGCTCAGTGTAGTGTGTAGTACTGTTTCTGTATTTTTTGTTTTTGTAGCCGCAATGGCAGAATGAACATGGAATGAGAATTTCCACAGGACTGTACACTTGTTTACCAGATCATTAGTCACTTAGGAATGTGCCACTTCCGTTTTCCAACAGTCACAGAACCATCACATAGTGCATTACTGGACTCAAGACATGTAGACCAGTCACGCTATAGGTTCGCAAAAAACAAGTTGACACTGACCTATACATTGGAAGATGATTGGACATTAATATCATTTCTTGGATATACACCTACATGATATATCAACTGGTGATAGTTCTTGACGTTCCCTAAGATTTTAAATTCGGTTTGATATGCATAATGTCCATACATAAAATTCAGCCAGGACAGTGAGAGTGATATACGACAAGTTAAATTTGTAAACCTATAGAGCTGGTACTGCAGTAGAAAACAGATGCCTGCCTCAGCAACTTCTTTATGGAAAGGGAGATGTAATGAGTTGACTCTTAGATGCCTGTATTTCACCCCTATAGCATAATGAGCTGTACCCTTGCTACATCCGCCAGCATGCTCTCTCCCCACTCTCTTCTATCTCACTCATGTAAACGCACCAGTTCTGCAATAAATACTCTCAACACCAGACGCCTCCAGTATCATCATTTTACAAGCGAGATGCCTTCGAAAGAAGTCAATCAGACGCGGCGCACGGTTGATGCAGCTTTACTTTGCTACTGAAGTGAAACAGTGATTATTGTCGATTTAATCTAGAGGTCATCCCAGTAAACGAAAGGTCCTCAGGCTGAGGTGGCCTGGCAGAGGTGGAATGGCAGCCGCTGCGACGCAGGCAACATGTGATTGACATCGACCTGAGATCCATTTGTTTACTGAGAAATTGGAAACTTGACCATACTACTCACCTATAATGATGCCAGCAGCTTTGTGCTCAGTTTGGCCCATCTGCTTTGCTTTCACCTCCCACGTAAAAGTCTTGCCATGTTCAGCACATATCCCTTCTATCACTTTGGTGTAGATGCTTTCTGTGTCTGCAATTATAAACTTTACATAACAACGTTTGTTTCGGAACTGTACTTGTAAGCACTTAACCCATATAATACTGAGGCTAAACGCGTCAAAATTGTACACTGCCATATGCAAGCTAGATTATAGTACTCACAGATAAGGATATAGACCAATGGCTTTAGTTCAAGGGTGGTACTAGAATAGCTTGGCGCCTAGAGGCGCCAAGCTATTCTGGTACTAGAAACTACTACCCTTGAACTATGTTTTAGTCAAACTTATTTCACACACACTGGTGTATTCCGAATGATAAGGGTTAATGCAGAAATCTGATCACATGCCAGATTATATTTTTATAGCTGGGTAATGTCCCTGTGACAAAGGTTTTCTGATGAAATGATCAAATTACGCTATCTCGATTGTTCTAAGTGACTATTGCTGTCGATAAATAATAGAGACAGCCTGTGAGCTGAGATATGAATTAAACCTCTGCACGCACCGGAGCCTGCAGTACATTTACAGCCAAAATTTTCCATACCCAACAGAAGACCATCGACATCAAAAAGTACATGAGTGACTTTCGGACGGGACACCGCCATCTTCGACAGAAGCAGGGGAGAGCATTACCATATTAATTTGAAATAGCGTTGTTGCACTTTGCCCGAGCAGACGATGATGGTATGGGGCAAAAGAGAGAAGACAAAATGCGGAGTGTTTATGTCGGGGTTTTATTTTTTTTTAATAAATTACGCAGTCACATGTGGTAAAATAACAAACAAACAAAAAATATAATGTATGCCTATTTATAGAATTTGTCGAATTAATATGAATTCCTTGTCGGTTGTATCTTCATCCGGCCGCAAGAGTGACATGACCCCCCACCCTCTCACTGACCCCGGCGGATTTTGTTGTTGTTGCTGTTGTTGTTTCCTGAGTACGGAGGCAAGAAAAGTGTCGACTGGCGGTCAAAAAGTTTAGGATTTTTTCTGAGGTCACATTGTGAAATGGGTTCACCACTAGGTATGAACAAACATGACGTCATCACTGACCGTGACAAAGCGGCCCAGGTCAGTCAGTCAGTCATGAGAGCGGAGCACTGACGATGTGTCGTCGATGAGTGATTTTGTGTTCGCTGTTCACACAATCAAACTTAATATTTGGATGAGAAAAAAAAAAATTCAGTTGGCGGATTCAGCTTGAAGGTGCTCGGCCGGTCCGAGGCCGGGCTTAAAAAGTACTGTGACTTGACCCGGCGTCAGTTCCCGTGAGCGTGAACTTTGTAAATCAGTTTCACACTTATTATCCTATAAAAGTCTCTCAGTATTGCAGATGAGGAGTTAGATCCTCCATTTTAGTTGAAGGGTGGTGCCAGAATAGCTTGGCGCCTCAGGCGCCAAGCCGCTGGCACCACAGTGACCCTTGAACTATCCCGGCGCCGGCCAGTAGCCTATCAGTTTTTCAAGCCGAAGTGTATCCAAGGCACTGACTGAGCCGGAACTGTCGGAAAACGGGTTAATAAACTTGTCAACTACTGCGCCGGGGGTATGGGTGGCCCGAGTCGGGTTTGAGTGCGGGAACTTAAATTACCCTCGCTACTTTCAGTTCATTACAATATATGTATTACGCTCTTGCTGTTTGGTTGTTTCGAGCTGTTCCCGCCGCGCTAGCAGACGGCAAAAATGGCGCACTGCCGCGACCGGCATCTGCGACCTAAAACTGATGTGGTGTTTCGGCCCGGAGAGTGACTCTCCAGGCCGAAACACGACATCAGTTTTAGGTCGCAGATGGTCGCCGGATTTTTACCGAATGTTTTACGTCTGTCTTAAAGATAGTGTCAGATAGGCACACACACACAATAGTCAGAGTCGACTCAACTGTTGCAACACTGACTGAATTTCTCAGACGCCGGTTTGATCAAGCTTGGAAACCACGGCCGAGCGCGACTGACTATAACGCCTTCCCTGCCCGGGCAACGGACGTACATTTTGTTTCTGAAATGATCATTTATGTTCACTTCGCGACCAAACGCCACAACTGACTGTCAGAACTGACGTGGACACAAAAGTGGTCTCGGCAAGAGGCATAGATCCTCATGAGCCCTGCCCGCAGTCGCGGATATCTTGCAGTTGGATATCGTTCGGTGTTAGTCTCGGCAGTGAAGTGGTTAAACAGAGTAAAAGAGGACCAGGGGGGGGGGGAGCTGGGGGGGGGGGATGTAGTCAGCTCTACCCAGGTCTCCGCCGTCTTCGACGGGGTGCAGCGGGGGGGGGGGGGGGGGGGGGGAGGGGAGGGGGCCGGGGAAACGCGGGGGGAAGTGGAGGGGTGGGGGTGGGGGTGGGGGACTTGTGGAGAGGACTGCACTGTGACGGACTGGAGGGAGAGTTTGAAAAAGAATGCTCAGTACAGCTGAACATGGTAAACCAAGGGAAAACTAAAACGCAAAGCGCCAGAACAAATTGACATTAAAAAATCCACGTATTGACGTGACAGTAAAATTAACTGATTCCCCACCTACCCACCCACCCCCACCTCCACCCCAACCCGCCGCCGGCCCTCCCCCCCCCCAACCCCCGCAACTTCTGCATCCGCCATGGCATTCAAGAAATGCGTATGGTATTTTGGACATTTGCCAAGCAAAATATGTGCATCGACACAAGGCTGTATAATATAGGATACCCACTGATGCCGCGGCAAGCGCAAAAAATAAAAATAAAAATTACGCATGAACTTTTCTGTCTGAGCAAAACTGAGTGACTACTTCTGCGGCAAGAACACATTTGAAGGTATGTTACGTAACAATGTTACAGTTTGAAATCGGTTTTCATGTAAGCAGTCAGTGATATCACAGGTGTCAATCATTTAAAGTGACAACTCATAATCTGCGTCAAGAGACAAATATGAAGATAAAGACCCAAAAACTGGCAGCCATAGCAGGGTGTGTAGACAGGACCACGCCTGTGCACGTAGCGGAGGTAAGGACTACATTGTACGACCCACTAGGCTGCAAATTATGCTTGGATCAGACAAAATATAAGTCAATATTGTTCATGTTTAGCATCCCCTAGCTGCAAATAGATTTGCGCACCTGTAGCTAGTTGCAGCGGTAAATAATGTGGCCACAAACTGTCATAATTTGATAAAAAATCAGCGAGGTTTCAGTTTGCAAAATTTGATCGATCGCATGTCCGATTCGTCAGGCCAGATTCTGCTGCTTAGCTGCGTCTACACTACACTAAATACACGTGTCAACATTTTTGTTGGTTGTACAAATGACAACAAGTGGTTAGGTTAGGGAATTTTAGTGTCCTTCGAACTGAAAAAGCTTATTTGATGTTGGGACTACGCTGTGCAAAAGACGATCTCGGTTATTCAGAAATGGCTACGGTGTGAAAGATGTGGAACTACGCTGTGCACACGACAGAAACAGGAAACATATCTTGTTTGAAGTACTTGCAGTGCAACTAGTAGGTGTGGCATTTCCAAATGCCAAAACAAAAATTAACATTTGAAGTAAAGCAAATATGATATTTAGGCAAATAATGTGTATTATGTAAAATAAGTTATATTTGCAAAACAACAAAGTCGGTAAAAACATACAGATGTGACCAGCTGTTATTTTTAAAGTCCCTTCTATTTATAGAAGGGACTTTTTAGGATGAGTCGCGGTGGGGCGAATTTAATAGTATGTCCATGATGTAATAGGCAGGCAGGCCTAAACCTCTGACAACTGAAGTAACATTTTAATAATTACGTCATGTCTAGTTGCGCTAACCTCGTTGCTGAACGTACATTTGGCACGAAAAGCCGTGTGTGTGTGTGTGTGTGTGTGTGTGTGTGTGTGTGTGTGTGTGTGTGTGTGTGTGTGTGTGTGTGTGTGTGTGTGTGTGTGTGTGTGTGCGCGCGCGCGCGCGCATGTAGGCCTATATAGACACGAGAATCGCAGATCATTGATGCGGTACGCACCGGCTTGAAAATTGGCGAAATACTTTATTTTAGGTGTGGCAAAGAGAGCCTCCGAGCATGTTGTAACTGGATGTCTCATTGAAGACGTAAGACCGTTTATAGAAAGTCGGTTGACCCAGATTAGAGTCCGTAATTTTTGTCATATTTACTTGGAATTTTGGGTAGAGCTAGTTTGGAGAAAGGCATTCGATGAGTTCGTTAGCCAGCTTTGTACCACTTCAACATGTTCAATAATAATTAATTCATTTTTGCAAGTTTTGGATTCACCATATACTCCCATCAAACAGTCAGAAGAGGAAGAGGCTGTGTGGAAGAAACAGTCAGCCCCGGAAGAGGCTGCGTGCCTTTCGGATGAGTGACGTGAAACATCAATTTCGTCACTGTATAGGCGTCGTGAGACTAGCGATGCCATGACGTCAAGCTTATATTGACGTCATTTTGCTGCTCGTGCTATTTTTCTTCAGAATTCCTGTCGCTACTCCAGCCTATCAGAGAGCGTACTAATTGCGGGAAGCGCTGATTGTCCGTCTTTGTTTGTGTGTGCCGGCATGTGTGTTGATCAGAGGATGGTTTAGAGAGGAGGGAAATGGATCATAAGGATACGCTTCAAAATATTAACAGCTGTGAATGTTCATAAAAGAAAAACGCATGTGAGCTCCAAACAATAGGGTAGACTTTTGGATGAAATCCTCATCTTGTTCAATATGAGATATTTCAACATCAGGATCATGCCAAAGACAAAAGGTAGAGACTCGTGACAGGGAGGACAGCTCTCATATAAACTATGAGGCATAAAAAACGCGAAAAAGAAAGGAACCATTAAAACGTTAATAATTTGATTACAGATCGAAGTGAATGTTGTCAGCACGTACAGCAAGCTTAGTTCTTGCTGTACTAGCCGTTGTTTTACCCACCGCACTGAGCGATTAGTGCTGAGGTCAGCCTTCTCTTTGGTACCGGTCTCAGGCCACTTTACAAATTTCAAATACAAGCGATCAAAAATCTCTGTAACTTCAGTAGCTGACTGGCCCTTCGTTTGTCTTGTACTGTGTTTGTCTTAAATGGCGTAAATCCGTGTCTGTTTCGTGAGTGTGTGTGTTGGGTTTCAGGCGCGGCGCTTTGAGTCGATTTCCCCAAAATTGAGAAAAAGCGCCTATATAATAACGGTATTATTATTATTATTATTATTCTCTGCACGAGGTCAGCATGTGTCATGTGACACTTGTACCACATGCAGAAAATTAATGTGAACATCAGGTCACGCTGCACAGTGAACCCAGGCATACACCGCCTAGAAAATGTTTTAAAAAGTCCAAATCTGCTGCTAAATCAAGATGCCAAGAGTTCCAGCCCAAGATCGTAAAAAAGCACTGGGACGTCTGGACGCCGGGGAGTCACCACAGCAGGTCGCTATCGCTCTGGGCGTGCATGTCTCTACTGTTTATCGCCTTCAGAGCCGTTTCCAGACAACCATCACCACTAATGATCGTCCGAGGAGCGGCAGGCCGAAGGCAACAACAGCAGCACAAGACTGTATTATCCGACGTCAGCATATGAAGAATCCCTACGAGACCCTTGGCAGGCACGGGAGACCGATTAGTGCCCGCACCGTACGTCGAAGGCTGATTTCAGGAGAGCTCCATTGCAGGCGTCCAGCTAGACGACCCATCTCGACTGCTTGGCACCGCTGGAACCGTGTTCAGTGGGCGCAATACCACATCAACTGGCGTCATCATGACTGGCACAGGATCCTCTTCACTGACGAAAGCAGGTTCTGCATTGATCCGTCTGATGGCCGTATCAGGATCTGGCGAAGACATGGACAGCGGTTTCGAGCTGCTAACATCTTGCAGCGGAGCAGATGGGGAGGTAAAAGCGTGATGATATGGGGTGCAATCGTGGTTAACCAGCAAATAGGACCTGTGGTCGTCCAAAATGTCGGCCGAGGACGAGAAAATGGCATCAATGTTGACCGGTACATCAACCAAGTGCTGAGACATCATGTGGTGCCGTTCTTCCAGTGTCACCCAAACCACCTGTGCCACAAGATAATGCAAGGCCGCACACGGCACGTGTCACACAAGCCTTCCTGCAACACAACATCAATCTGCTCCCCCATCCAGCTCGCTCACCTGACCTTAACTCAACTGAACAGTTTTGGGATGCTCTGCAGAGGAAGCTCAACAAGTTGGCGCCCATACCTCAAACCGATGCCCAGCTAAATGCCGCAATTGGCCGCGTCTCGCACATGATACCGCAAGCACAAATAAACACTTTTGTGAGGTCCATGTGGCGGAGAAGCAGAGTTCTGATCAACCCCCTGGGTGGTCATACACGTTATTGGCAGTGTTTGTCTTCTGAATGTTGGTAGAATGACGCCATTTTGTATCAGAACGACGTTATGATTCACACGTTTGTGATGCTTGATTGTTGTGTAAATTTACTGTACACAGTAATTATAAATTTTTGGGGGGTCAAAATTAAATCGTAAAGAGACTTCTCTACTGTTTTCGCGTTTCTTTTGCCTCTGAGTATAGATGGGATGAAATGTTTAATGGTGAACTTATGTAAGACAATTCAAAGCCTCAAACTATGGTGGGAATATATTGCAGTTACGTCTGAATAAAAAGATAAGATATGTCTGTAACACGACTGACAGTTTCGTAACACAACTGACAGTCTCATAACACGACTGACAGTCATCTTGTCAGTCGTGTAGCGATTTACACCTGGTTTAGCACATCACACGGATACAGAATATCTTGTTGGTTCACAGCTTGCAAGCTGTTCAGCCTAATATACATCTTTTTTAGGTGAAGCTTGCAACGTGACCATTAGAAAACACAGAATGAGCATACCACATCTCTTCGTGTCTTTGGTAGCACGACTAACATCAGCTGTTAGTCGTATTACCATAGTTACTTACGGCTAAAAAACAAAAACAAGCAAGGTTTGTAAATCCAACCGTATTTCTTCTTCTTCTTCGTCTTCGTTTTGTGGGAATATTCTGCCCCGATTAAAGTGGTCCACCATGCACTTCTTGGCTCATGTACGATAGCAAAAGTAAGTCTATAAAATGGGCCAGTGGGCGTCCGTTCGTCGTAAACTTCAACGATTATATTTCCCATTCAAGACACAGACTTCAAACTTGCTTTTATTCCTCAAATACTACTCACAACCCGAAGCCAAACGTAGTACAACGGCACCTGATGATAAGACCTTCCTATGCATACTAATTTGAATGACCCATAGGAAAGATCAAGGTAAAAGAGATCAAGAAATAGGTATGTCAATAGGTATGTGGATTCATATAAAAATGTTTCCAACAAATTTTGAATAAAGTGGTTTACAGACTAACTTTCTGTCGTCTCAAATTTTGTGCAAATTTGAAAAACAGTCATATAGTTCAAGGGGGACCTAAATAGAAAAGACGGGTACAACACAATTTATTAATATTTCGGGTAAATACCCTTTGTCAAAATAGACAAACAAACAAACAGATAGATAGCCGCTACTTATCTTCATTGGCAGAAGGAATCTGGCAACTGTGGAGTTGCCACATTCCTTCTGCCAATGAAGATCTCTCTCTTGGCTTGACTTCGCGAACGAAGATTTTATAGGAGTTGCCCATGGCGTCTGCAGGCTTGTTCGTGGCTGCGGAGGCCAATCCGGGACAGGCAGGTTCGACCGCAGTGGCTGCAGGGGGAGGTATGGCCAGGGTTCTGAGTTGCGGCATCTCTGTTTTTTCTCCTGAGCCGCTTGTCCTTAAGGCTAGCTCTGCGAGAGTCCTCAAAGGAGACAGCTACCTTGTAAATGGTGGAGCGCCAGGTGTCACGGTCCGCAGCAAGCGAAGACCACTGGTGGTGGTCGATTTCGCAGGCACTAAGTGACTTTTTGAGACAGTCTTTGTATCTCTTCTTTGGTGCCCCTCTGTCACGGTGTCCAGTAGCAAGCTCGCCGAAAAGGGTGATCTTTGGGAGGCGATGATCCTCCATCCTGGAGACATGCCCCGCCCAGCGGAGCTGTGTCCGCAGCAGCAAAGCCTCGATGCTCACAGTTTCAGCCTGTTCAAGGACCTCGACGTTGGTGACATAGTCACTCCAGTGAACGCCCAGGATGGTGCGCAGGCAGCGCTGGTGGAAGCGTTCGAAGAGTCGTAGTTGGCTGCGGTAGAGGGCCCAGGACTCGGAACCATACAGCAGGGTGGTGAGGATGACAGCTCTGTACACGCTGATCTTGGTGCCTGTTTTCAGCTGTTGATTGTGCCACACCCGCTTGAAAAGTCGCCCGAAAGCGCTGTTCGCTTTTGCCAGCCTGCTGTCAAGCTCCTTCTCCAGCTTGGCGTCCGACGTGATAATGCAGCCAAGGTAAGTAAACTGGTGCACTGACTTTAGTTCAGACTCGCCAATGGTGATGTGAGGAGGGCGATACACTGTCTTGGGTGCCGGCTGATGGAGGACCTCTGTCTTTTTCAAACTGACCTCGAGTCCAAAGAGCTGGGCAGCGTCTGCGAAGCAGGACGTGATGCGCTGCAGGGCTCTCTCTGTGTGTGCAACGAGGGCAGCGTCATCAGCAAAACGCAGCTCACGAATCAGTTGGTCTAGGGTTTTCGTGTGGGCCTGCAGTCGTCTGAGGTTGAACAGGCTGCCATCGAGACGATACCTGATGTACACTGCATCGTCATCATCGAGGTCCACTGTGGCCTGCTTCAACATCATGCTAAAAAAGATGGTGAAGAGGGTCGGTGCCAGCACGCAGCCCTGCTTTACGCCGATGAAGATAAGTAGCGGCTAATCTCTCTGTTTGTTTGTCTATTTTGACAAAGGGTATTTACCCGAAATATTAATAAATTGTGTTGTACCCGTCTTTTCTAAGCGTGTTTCTTTCTCCGTTGGGTACTTCTTTGCATATTACACGCTTGGCAGTCACCTTTTTTGGTCTGGATTGGACCTAAATAGGAGTTAGTTACTGTATGGGTTAGTCAATGAACATCCGTAAGTAACATAAGCCATTGCATGCAGCTGATATGACTTGGGTGTAACGCGTGTTGTGTTCGTTGTTCCCACAAATGTTCGTGTTGGTCAGCTTCATAATAAAATATACAAACATTCCAGCCGGGATATTTCAGCAAAGCAAAACGCATTCTGTCATAACAGACACTTTTCCTTTGCCTCTATCATACTTCTTTTTCCGGCATGTATCTTTATTTGACCTTTTAATGGAATTTCAACTAGTGTATTGACAGTATTTTACTGTATATTAAAATCAGACAGCTATATAATGAATAAGTGTAACAATTCAACGTAGACTGGGGGGGGGGGGGGGATTTTTCCACAGTGTAGTCCCACATTCTTCACACCGTAGGCCATCTCGGCGCAACCGCGACCATTCCTGCACACAGTAGTCACAAACATCAGGCACCCTTTTCAGCTCGAAAGAGACTAAAATTCCCTAATTTAAACACAGAATATCACTTGTACAACCCGCAAGAATGTTGACAAGAGGATTTAGTGTAGTGTGGACGCTGTTTTGCAGCAGAATCTGTCCCAAGGAATCGGACACGTTATCGATCAAATTTTGCACACCAAAAGGTCACCGATTTCTTCAAATTATGACAATTTCCCGCAAGCTTTCGAAATTATGCAAAGAGCTGCAGGTGTGCCAATCTATTTGCAGCTAGCAGATGTTTGAAATGAACATCAGATACAAGCATAAATTGCAGCCTAGTGGGTCTTTGGGAGACTGCCACAGGCGCGGATGGTGTGATAGTTGTGGCTTTTGGTCGTTGAGTGAACAAAAGATTTCAGAAGTGTGTGTGTGTGTGTGTGTGTGTGTGTGTGTGTGTGTGTGTGTGTGTGTGTGTGTGTGTGTGTGTGTGTGTGTGTGTGTGTGTGTGTGTGTGTGTGTGTTGTGTGTGTGTGTCCCGTTTAATGGAAGGGCCGTAAAACTGCAGTACAGACTTGATCAAGTTTTGTTTCCAGATGAAGGTTGCTTTTTTCGTTCTCCTGTTGCTTGGAGCCACGGTTCCCGCCTGTGTGGAAGGATATTTGTTTGGAGACATCACCGAACACGCGAAAGAGACTGCAAAGAATGTAGGCCAAGGCATCAAAGACGGGTTTCAACAGGTCAAGACCACGTTTAACGACATCAAACAGACGCTGCATAATACGATTAATTCAAACATAAAGGTGATTTTTTTTTTTTTTTGGTAAAAATTATTATATATGTTTGTGTGTTGTTGTTGTTGGTTTTTTTGTGGGGGGGGGTTTTGTTTGTTTTGGTTTTTTTGTTTGTTTGTTTTTTATGGGGGGAGGGGAGGGGGGTTTGTAATTACAAAGTCAGCCCCAGTCAGTGTTGCTGAGCTCACCATTTTAGGGAGGTTGCGTTTACGACGGGCGATTCCCAACAAGGAACGAAAGCGAAGTCACGGTATATAACCAGCTTGTACCATAAGCACAGACAACACTCCAAAATCTCCAAGAGGTATAGATCCTCATGAGCCCTATCATGCTAATCTGGCACTACCAAGCTAATCTGGCACTACCCTTGAATTATCATGGTCGAGCCATCTCCTGCTGTAGCGCTTCGGGGCTAAATGAGTTAAGAGTATCTGCATTGACCCATTTAGCCGCGGGACCCTGCAGCGGGAGATGGATTTATCATGATAATTCAAGGGTAGTGCCAGATGAGCTTGGCGCCTGAAGGCGCCAAGCTCATCTGGCACTACCCTTGAATTATCATGATCAATCCATCTCCTACAACTGGTATATTATAGTCGTTAAGGACAACGCCTTCAAACGTTTAGAAATGCGGCCTTGGGATTAAGACGTTAAACCTATTAAAGCGACCTGCTTCATGGATACCCGCAGGGTTAATAACCATAATTAAAATAACCTCTTCCTCTCTCTCTCTCTCTCTCTCTCTCTCTCTCTCTCTCTCTCTCTCTCTCTCTCTCTCTCTCTCTCTCTCTCTCCCTCTCTCTCTCTCTCTCTCTCTCTCTCTTTCTCTCTCTCTCTTAACTCCCTGCATCGGGACGGAGCGAAAACGAGGCTGATGGCTGACACACGTCCTCTACGAACGCTGGTGCTAGTGATTGACTTTACACAACATTATCTCAGGTAGTTTGCCCAGAAACATACTTTACTGGACGTCGAACGATTATGCCTACGGAAATATCTGCGTTCCGAGCATCCTGCGGTAGCTTTTTATGGACTTTTCATAATTTTATGAACGACCGGGCATGCCACGCCATCAGTCAACAGGTGAAAGCAAGGACAGCTCGTGCACGATGTGTGCTGTTGTGTGTCATCATGATCAGCCTTCTACTACGAACGGATAAGGTACAATTTCCGACCCCAATGGCTTTAACAAACGGACCAGCGGACCAAGCAGACAGACATCGGACACCCGGCCCTCCACAACTTGTGGGCCCATCTCTACACGTTACTGACCGAGAAGAGGTGCATACACAGCCATCACCAGCAATTGTGTCACAGATGCTCGAAGTGTACGCGACATATGTCACTTTCATCGCAATCACAGGTGTGATTATGTTGTGGCCCACCGATACAATTACTACAGTTGTTTGGTATGTACTTTTTACAGTGCTTTTGGGTAGCTGTCTCGATATTATCATTACTTGTTATTGTGTCGGTGTACCAAAACTCGGTAGATGGCACGAACTTGACACGAAAAGCGTCACACAGGTTGTTGTGAGTGAGGCGACCCCTGACCCGATCTTGACAACTTACCCCAGTGGTTTTCCTGCTTTGACCTGTTTTACCTGCGATGATTTACCCGTGATGACCCAGTTTCAAACGGTGCTTATTCAATCAAACAACAACTACCTGAGACTGTTGCTTCTCCGGTGCGGTGACATAGAGTCAAACCCGGGACCAACTGACCAAGAGCTGGCTGGGATGCTGCAGCGACTAGAATCAAAAATCGATTCACAGTCACAGTCTTTTGAGAACCAACATAGTCGAATTGTGTCTGAAATCAGAAGTGCGGTGTTAGCCCAGGGTCAGCAGTTAGAACAGAAACTTCAGGCAAACTACGAGACACTTGAATCACACATCTTACGACTCCAGACTAACGTTACCTCTGTACATGCTGTAACTTGTGCCAATACAGAGAAAATTAAACAAGTGTCAGACAATCATGATGCTTTAGCAGCAAGGGTAAAGGAGCTAGAGGACGAAGTCGACAAGTTGGAAAGATACTCAAGACGAAACAACGTTATGTTGTACGGCCTACCTGAGGATGAGGACGAGACTTATGAAGTGAGTACAAATAAAGTAATGCAAACACTAAAGCGATACTTCCCTGAGAAGGATTGGCACAGAGACGACATAGAGAGGGCGCACAGGGTGGGCCACACCCAGTCCCGACGGCCACGACCACTCATCATAAAGTTGCAAAAGTGGGCTGACACCATGCTGATTATGAGAAATAAAGCGGGGAAAGAATTGATGCGACAAAACAAACTGAAATTATCCGCCGATTTCACACAGAGACAAAGACAGACAATCAGAGAGCTAAAAAGTCACGGACAACACGGCTACTTTGTGAATGGGAAACTAAGAGTGAGGACAGAGAAAGAAAACATTGGCGATAGTGACCATGATGAAACGGACCAGAACGAAGACACATGGGAACAGCCTGCAGGTCACCAGTACCATGACCCAACTCTTAGTAACCAAGTAAGGGGCTATTTGCCGGACTTTAATCATGGAGACAACAGTCCCCTCAGTTATACTGCCAGGGATCAGCCTGTTAGTGACAAAAATCCCACACTCGCGCCATCATACGCCAGTGTCGCTGCCTCCCCGCCGATCCCAGACCTGTCAGGTGTTGGACTGAACCAGGCGGGTCGTGGTACCAGACTAGGCAGTTCCGGACACAGGAATACAGGTATAAACAGAGCTAATAACAAGTCTACACCCAATAACCGTGGCGGCAACGACGGTTCTCAGTCACCACCTGTATCGAGAGACCAGTCGCCCGTCTTTATCGGTTCAAGGGTCACACCTAGCGGTCGTGGAACATACAGCGACGGCAAAGACAACCACGCTGGTGACGGGAGTAACGCTATCACCAGTGATATTACTGTGGGTGGATCGACAGCAGCAGAATCCGAAACGACAGCGGGTTTAGAGGTTTACCAACGTACTGACGTCAGTAGGGGAACCCCAGCGGACGTCGGAAATCCCCCTGCCTCAGGCACGCCACATACCAACCATGTTAACACAGCAGCCGCTACTGGGCCAAGAAAACACTCGACAGCTGCACGTGAACAGCCGAGTAAAGACAAGCGCAATACGTCACGTGGCCAACGTAACGACGGAAAGGTCACGACCAATCGACCTGCTACCCGTCTCCATCCACAGTCCCTATCACTACCACCCCCACTCAAAGACCAACCCCTAATTTCCGACAGAATGAATTCTGCACACCGCAAGTCCACTGCGGGTAGTGGCCAACCTCAGGACCGCCCGACCACCGCCAGCAGTTAGGGACTCGGCCTCGGCCATGTTTCTGGATGTGACAATGTTGACAATACTGACAATACTGACGCTACTAACACTACCACAGACACTACCACGTCAGGGGCTAAAGTGGGCACTGAGTCGCAATGTAGGCTGAAAATACTAAACTGGAATATTGGTGGCTTGTTCTCAAAACTAGTAAACACTGATTTTATAGATTATATAACATCTTTTGATGTTGTTTGTTTTACAGAAACGTTTATAGAATACAACATAGAACTAAAAGTTTTCTCAGATTTCAGTGTTTACTTTGCCCCTGCAAAGAAACTCAGTGATCATGGTCGATGTTCAGGAGGAGTTATGGTCCTGGTGCGAAAATCTCTCTGCTCGTTCCTCGAGCAGATTGATATCCCACATGACCATACAGTGGTGTTAAATATGAAAAAACAGTTACTCAATGTTGACAGAGACATTGTTATGTTTTTTATTTACGTACCCCCATACGGCTCTACATACTATAACACTCACGACTCAATGGATGGTATTGGCTTAGTTGAACAGTGCTTGTCAGACATATGGGAAGTACGAGATGACTTCCATGTATTTATGTGCGGAGATTTCAATGCACGGACTGCCTGTTTAAATTGTTGTTATGTTCATACAGACAGAAACAATAACAGTAGAGAAGAAATCTATGAAAGATCATCCGAGGACGAGGTGGTAAACTCATTTGGTAGAAAGTTAGTTGATCTTTGTCAGATGTTTGACTGTTCAATATTAAATGGAGCCAACTTTCTCAACGCTGAGGGCAGTATGACATTCATTTCTCAAATGGGAAGCAGCCTCATCGACTATTTCTGTGCCTCAAACGAACTGTGTTCTCAGAATGTGTTTCTTTCGCTGAACGTGGAAAACAGACTTGAATCTGATCACCTGCCAGTCTCACTGACTGTACGCATGACACAAACAGACCGAGAGCGCCCACGTGAAAGGAAAGAGTGTGTGGAAAAAATAATCTGGGACGGGGAAAAAGTACCACTATATTTAGATGCATTAAATTCTGGGGAATCCATTTTGAAACTTGCACGAGCTACAGCGGAAATAGAGTATGACTTTAACCGGGCACTCAGTTTGTTTGTGGAATGTTTGCAGTCGGCTGCAGACTGCATGAAAAAGAAAGTGTTAACTGGGACTCCCAAAAGACAGAACGAATGGTTTGACTTTGAGTGCGTACAGCTTAAAAAGAAGACGAAGTCCACTCTGCGCGCCTTTCGTCGGAAGAGAACCGATCACAATCGCCAGCATTTTGTGGAGGTCAGGCGCCAGTATTGGAGGTTACTCACAAACAAAAAACGGGCCCACAAAAAAGCAAAAGCAGAACTGTTAGCAAATCAAATAACTAACTCAAAAGTGTTTTGGAAAGAAATAAATACCTGCTTAGACAAAAAATATAAACAAGCAGCTAGTCAGGTAATTACAAACGATGAATGGTTTAACCATTTTAAAGAAGTGTTCAAGTGTGATGAAACCCCATTAGATGTATCGGAAACCCCCGATATTGGCGCCTTACCCGGAATAGAGGAGCTCGATGAACCAATTACCGAAGAGGAGGTGCGTTCAGCATTGAGACGCTTAAATGTCGGTAAAGCCAGCGGTGCGGACGGCATATCAGCAGAGATGCTTAAATCAGCGTCAGAATTATTGATCAGTTTTCTTACAACATACTTTAACACTTTATTTAAAAATGGTACATACCCAAGTATGTGGAAGGAGGCTATAATAATACCCATTCACAAAAAAGGCGATCGCGAGTCTCCTCAGAACTACAGGGGAATCTCCCTCCTTAGCCTGATTGGGAAGTGTTATGCATCTGTACTTAATGATCGACTGTACTGCTGGCTTGAGGACAACCATAAGATCTCTGAAACACAGGCAGGCTTCAGAAAAGGCTATAGTACAACAGACCATATATTCTCACTGTACGCTGCTACCCAGAAATACTTGAGTAAACCTGCAAAGCTGTATACTTGCTTCGTGGATCTGAAACGTGCCTATGATTCAGTGAGACACTCAACCCTTTTGAGAGCTTTAATGAAATCAGGCGCTTCAGGCACCTTTATTAAAGCTGTTATGGCCATGTACGATTCTTTGAAAGCGCGTGTACGTGTACGAGATGGCCTTACTGACTGTTTTGACTGTCCCCAGGGTTTAAGACAAGGCTGCGTGGCCAGTACCACATTTTTCTCGCTCGTTATTAACGAGCTAGCTGAACAGATATCTATAGATGGAAAACATGGCATTCAATTGTGGTCAGGACTAGTGGAATTGTTTGTTTTACTTTTTGCCGACGATTTAGTGTTACTTTCATGTTCACCATCTGGTCTACAAAATCAGATTAATTGTCTAGTTAGTACTTGCGGTAAACTAGGGCTGCAAATCAACTGTGACAAAACTAAAGTCATGGTTTTCAGGAAAGGTGGCTTCCTGAGTAAATGTGAAAAATGGTTTATTGGAAGCGAACAACTCGAAGTAGTAAACAGTTACGTTTATTTAGGTTTTACTTTCACAACGACAATGAGTACCTTCCAGAGCGCAAAACAGCTAGCCGTTAAGGGAAAGAGAGCGACCACCGATATTATTAGAGCCCTGCGGCGCATTGATGGTATGACAAAAGAAACATTTTTCAAACTCTTTGATTCAGTCGTACAACCAACACTCTTGTATGCTTCTGAAATATGGGGCCTCCTCCACGACGATAGTCCCATTGAGAAAGTACACCTGTACGCCTGTAAAAAGTTTCTTTCTGTCCCTGTCCGAACCCCCACTGACATGGTATACGGCGAGCTTGGAAGGTACCCACTGTTGGTGAATTGTTGTATGAAAACTATACGTTTTTGGCTTAAGATTATTAAGATGGATACCGACCGCATACCAAAGCAAGCATATCTGTTGTTGTCAAATTTAGATAACAACGGAAAACTAAATTGGGTATCAAAAGTACGAGCCACTCTAGAGAATACAGGGTTTAACTTTGTTTGGATGAACCAAGGAGTAGGGAATGAAAGGCGATTTATGTCTGAGTTTAAGCAGAGACTTGTCGATGTTGTTCGTCAAGAATGGTTCGCTGGCCTCAGGGACAGTCAGCGTTATCGGCTGTACATAACGTATAAGTTTACTTTGGAGCCTGAATCGTACTTTAAAGATATTCGAATAAAATGTTTCAGAGATACCCTGGTGCGCTTTAGGCTCGGAGTAAGTGATATCCAGACGCACAGGAATCGTTTTATTCGAAGCGTTACTGATGGAGTAAATGACTGTCCCTTTTGCCCACAAACTATCGAAGACGAAGCTCACGTTGTGTTTCACTGCCCGAAGTATATAGACTTGCGTCCGGATTTTTGGGCAACTGTAGATAACAACCGTGAAAGTGTTTTACTCACTCAGTTGTTATCCTGCGAAAGTGCATCTAGAACGAGACAGTTTGCATGGTTTCTTTTTAAATGTTTTGAGAGACGAAAAAGAGAAACAACGATATGTTCCAATGATTGATTGGTTACCTCTGTGTCACATAATACTGTCTTTTTATAAAAACTGTTTTTTCAACTTGGAATGTCAATATACCCCAGGTAATATTCTTGTTGTATTGAACTGATATATGTAACCGCTCTCCATGTGAAAATGGCCGAAGTGCCAACATCAATAAAAACTCTTGACTTGAAAAAAAAAACTCCCTGCATCGGAGAGCAGCGAAACATATCCTGCCTGATTCAGCCCTAACAACTGATGAAAGACTTGAAAAACTGAAAATGCTACCTCTTAGCAAGCATCACCTCTTAAACAAGGGTGTGGTTATGTATAAAATCTGGAATGATATTCACCCAGAATACCTTTGTAAGCTCTTTACCAAGGCAAGTTCAGGTTATTCTACTTCAAGACGAAACTTTATTACACCTCGCCCCAGGATAGATCTCTTTAAAACCAGTGTATCTTTCTCAGGCGCATCTTTCTGGAACACACTGCCAACATGTATAACACACGCTAACTCCCTCTCCTCTTTCAAGGAATGCCTCCTCAAGTACTTGTCTGCTGATACATAATCTACCACAAGTATTCGTATCAAACATGTGCTTATCGTATAATCAGTGCATGCTGCCGTATGGATTGTGCATACTAATAATAATCGCCTGATTACATAATTCAACTTTCTATTATAATCCAAATAATTTTTGCTGTCTGAAGTGAATTTTCACTATGATCCAAATGATTTGCTTCGTATATAGGTCAAGTTATTATTAGCGCGTGTTTGTGTGTGCGCGCGAGCGTGTATGTGTCAGTGTGCGCGCGTTGGGTGTACTTTCTATTTTTCGTTTGTTTTTTGTATGACCGAATGAATGAATGAATTTTGTTTAATGTCTCTTCATGTTTAATGTTTCCTATTTTTTCTGTGTGTAATTTGGTACTATTAGTATTACAATTATTATCCTGTGTTTGTAGAGTAGCAACGGCAAGTATGAAAAATGGCACACGTGCTAATTACTTTATCCGTTGAGAAATAAAGTTTCATTTCATTTCATTTCATTTCATTTCATTTCATTTCTCTCTGTCAAGCAGAAGTTCAAAGATTGGGTGGAGGCCGTGGACACATATTAGGGAAGATCAATAACAGAAAATGTTGGATACGGTGAGTACATGCCCGGTACGCGAAGGCTATCGGGCCCAAGTCGGCCGTAGTTTATTTTTCTTTGTATGATGCGTTTGTTTTCCTGACGTGTTTTGTATTGTATACAGGACAGCTTGTAAGACGTAGGGGCATTGAGTTGCTTAAATAGCTTTCCGCTTGCGATAAAAGATTCATCATCTCTCTACCTAAAAATGTTTAACACATTCGAGACGTGCCGCCTCAGGATACTCGGCTTAAAGCCGCGTATCCTGAGGGGCACGTCTCAAATGAGTTAAGAACGTCTGTAAATCATTGCCATACAAAAACGCCAAAGGCGTCATGGCTCACCTATATAACCAAGGAAGGAGCGGGGGTGGGGGGGGTGGTGGTGGTGGTGGGGGATGGTGGTGGGAGGGGGGTGGCGGCGGATAGGGGGGGGGGCGGGGTGCAGGGGGAGGGGGTAGTTGTGGGGTTCCGTAATTCACTCTCACCTCCAGCTCAAAATATCAACCTTCACCGTTCTTCGCTAAAAAGTACGCAGCCAAACTCCCGTTTCGTAAGTCGTGGTTGTGAGCGTTACCACACTTCTGTGTAGGACCGTGACATACAGTACCTCGTGGGTGTGAACGCACCCATAATTTTACAGTGACATATGTAGTGTCATAAAAGAGGTTGCTTAGCTAGGGCGTAATTGTAAAAATTATACCGTGAGAGAACTTCAGCACGACTTTCATGATATGCAGTATACAAAAGGCCATTGGGCCCAAGTGTGCGCGCGTGTGTGTGTGTGTGTGTGTGTGTGTGTGTGTGTGTGTGTGTGTGTGTCTGTGTGTGTGTGTTTGAGAGAGATAGAGAGAGAGAGAGAGAGAGAGAGAGAGAGAGAGAGAGAGAGAGAGAGACTAGAGAGAGAGAGAGAGAGAATTACGTCATATTTAGAGTATTGCGTCAATGTCGGCGTGGTGACAAAGTTGCTTCTTTTACGTCACCGCGACTGACTTTCTCCAGAAGTCTTTTTTTTTTTTTTAATTTTTTTTTTTTTACTGTTTTAATTTTTTTATGAAAAGAATTAATTGTTACAGAAGAAGTTAAAAGGGTACAAAGCTGGCTAACAAACTCATCCAATGCCTTTCTCCAAACTAGCTATATCCAAAATTTCAAGTAAATATGACAAAATTACGGACTCTAATCTGGGTCAAAAGACATCCCAACGGTCTTTGAAGTTGTGTCTTCAGTAAAGTCATCCAATTACAATATGCTCGGAGGCCCTCTTAGTCCCTTGAATAAAATATTTCGCCAAGTTCAAGTATGTGTGTACAGAAATATCGGAGATTCTCGTGTCTACATACATACGCGCGCGCGCGCGCACACACACACACACACACACACCCACACACATACATGCGCGCGTGCGCGCGGCGCGAACATACGCACATACGGTGCTTCGTGCGAAAAGTACGTTCAGCAACGAGGTTAGCGTAACTAGACATGACGCAATTTTTATCTTGTTACTTCAGTTGTAACCTTTGACATCATGGACATGCTATTAAATTTGCCCCACCGCGGCTCATCCTAAAAGGTCCCCTCTATAAATAGAAGGGACTTAACAACTAGATGTCTCAGGAACATGGTTTTAAAGTAATGTCCGCAAGAGGCATAGATCCTCATGAGCCCTCGCAACTGCTGGGGCTCATGAGGATCTATACCTCTTGCAGTTGGGTGGTATTCATATTTTTTCGGCACTGAACGGGTTAAACTATGTAAGATGTTAATACCAATTGGATGATTTTTCTTACTTAACGAAGTGTATCTTTCCGCAGGTGGAGGGACTTCCTTGATTAACACTGGGACTGCCAACAACAAGAGAAGACATTGTAATTTTCTTGGTACTGTCCAGTCAGACGAGACTGATCAAAAAAAAAAATATTTAAAAAAATTGAATAAGAACAAGAGAATGCTTTCACACCTTTTTATCTTCATATATACTGACGAGCAAACGAAATGCGACATTTTTTAAATCATCGGAAACACTAAAGTGTTTTCGATGATTCCAAAAAATGTCGCATTTAGTGTTTCCGATGATTCCAAAAATGTCGCACTTCTTTTATCATACGTCAGTATGATAAAATGTCTATTAAAATTGTGTGTTGTTCTTAAAATAAAGTACATTTCTGACATGACTATATGCGGTTTGTGTTTACGCATGACGATACTGATATCATTAATAGTGTAGGCAATGCCGCCATCTATGCTGCGTATTTGCCACAGTCTTAAGAAATTTGACATGTAAGTAGTTGCAGGTTTTAATGCAGTTTCGATTAATACACTGGGGCACACTCACACACAACGTGGCGCGCGCGTGCACACACATGCGCGCGCGCACGCACACACACACACACACACACACACGCACGCACACACACACACACACACACACACACACACACACACACACACACACACACACACACACACACACATGCCTGACATTACTATTACATAAAACAAAAAAGACATTGATATCCTGACCACAAAAAAACGCCTATCGGCGTAAAATAATAGCCCAAACTGCGCATTTCCTCATACACACGATGAAAGCCTACTGAGGAATCCAAAACCAACATCGACGTAATATTCCGTAAATGTCTGTCACTCTGTTGTTAATTTCTTTTTGTGTTTGGCGATTATTTGTATAGTGTATTAAACCTGTTCCTAAACGAGCGTCAAACACATACAGGAATCGACCTGTTTCAAGAACGAGTGACAGGCATTTTTTCGAAATGTAAATGTTGTTATGTCGATATTGGTTTTGGATCACTCAGTGCGATTTCATCATCAAGTGCGTGAGGATATGCACAGTTCTGGCCATTATTTTACGCCGATACTCGGTTGGTTGTTTGTAAAGTTTTGGGGGATTATTTAATCCTGTCAGTGATATCAGCGATTTTCAGTCTACGCATACTTTTCACCTTCCAACAGCTGTGCCACACTGGTTATCTCCCTCGATTTGCTACCGCTGATGTCAGCGCATCAATCGAGGGAGACAACCAGTTTCCAGCTGTACTTGAAATTTTATGCTCGATCTGTCTCTAGAATTGTAATACAGTCCTTCAGAGGGCAACTTCAAAATTTGGGGATTTTGATCCTGTCGATCTGTCTCTAGAACTGTAATACAGCCCTTCATATGGCGACGTCAAAATTTGGGGATTTCGGTCCTAGGATAGAATGTGTTAAAGGTCGCATAGACGCTGATAAGCACAATGTCCAAACTGATCTTTCTATTTTTATGAGTAGTACTGAAGCAGACAGTCATAAATGACCATCAATTGTACTACTTGGCTCGAAGGCCTACAATTTCCATATATAACAAACCAAGGGGAATTTCCACAATTTCTACAATTTCCACGCCCATACTACTACTACTACTAATAATAATAATAATAATAATACAGCTACTACTACTACTAAAACGCAACAACTACTACAACTAATACTACTTCTACAACACATGGCACAGATTTGCTCGAGTTAAAATCACAACAACAACAACAAATTTGCCTCAGAAAAAAAAATCCTCTAACAAATACTTAAGCGAAATTTTTATAAGTTTGCACTGTTACTGCTCAGCCACTTCTCATATCTTGATTGGTTCGCACTTATTCTTCCCTTGTCAGTTTCAGTTCATTTATTCAATCTCGTACCCACTAGGGACATGAGAGAAAGGACCCAATTTAAAAAAAAAAAAAAAAAAAAAAAAAAACATAAATATGCTCAAGAAATAAATATAACATTGACATTGATACTAAAGTATGCGTTAGATTATTATATATCAAAAATACAATATGGACTTTCAACAGCGCGAACAATTGACATACATATTATAGATCATAATCAGATAAGATCATCCTGTGTGTGTTTGTGTGTGTGTGCATGCGTGTGTGTGTGTGTGTGTGTGTGTGTGCGTGCGTGCGTGCGTGCGTGCTTGCGTGCGTGCGTGCGTGCGTGCGCGTGTTTGTGTGTGTGTGTGTGTGTGTGCGTGCGTGCGTGCGCGTGTGTGTGTGTGTGTGTGTGTGTGTGTGTGTGTGTGTGTGTGTGTGTGTGTGTGTGTAACAGACAGGAAATGAAAGTATACGCCTCACGCAGAGTACATCCTGAAAGTTCGAGACGTTAGCCATGGCTAACCTCCCACCCCCACCCCCACCCCCACACCCCACCCCCACCCCACCCCAAGATGCACACCACGTGACGCACACACCCTCACCTCCTGTTTGTTGCATAGCAATTCTGACTTAATGATAAATAAGCCACACAACCTGGTTGACAGTGAGCGCGAGGAAAAAATAAAAAATAATCCAAAGTCAGTCAGTCTAAAAAGGACTAGTGTAGATGCCAGCTTCAGCCAGTTTTAACTCGTGTGAGCTTCTGAGACTGCTTTTGAGGCATACCTCCCTTAAAAATCATCCTTTGCCACTACACAATGAGTAATCCTCAGAGTAAGGGGGATATGGAGATCTGAGCCTAAGCTTTGATTGTAAAGCTGTATATCTTTAAAGCGCATATGACCCTTGGCACAGTAAATGGACCTAGCACGTAGTCTGTTATTTCAATGATGTGGTCCTGGAGACAAATATTACTTTGGCAGCAGATGTGACACACTGTTTAACTCACTCTACCCCAACACCGAAATCCTTAAATGTTGCCGTTGTCCTCTGAAGACTGCATTGCAGTGCAGGACATAGATCGACCATGATAGTTCAAGGGTGATGCCAGAATAACTTGGCGCCTATAGGCGCCAAGCTATTCTGGCATCACCCTTGAACTATCATGGTCGATCCTTGTCTTCTTGTGGTGTGTCTGGGGTAGAATGAGTTAATTAAAGACGTGACTGCCGAGTAAGTAGATCCCTAGTACGTCTCTTGCTGACATCACTTTGTACCCATGGTCCATGGACCGCTAGCGCACTTTGGCGTTAACAAATATTACACGAAACACAATCTGCTTCCAGTGGCAGGGACTGGGATAAAACAACAAACGTCAGGCTCAGTTTAAGTACGGCCAAAGATGCCCAGCGACTCAGTGCGTTTTCATACAGAATCGCATGCAACCCTATTCGTTTTGATGCAAGCATGTATCTGACGAGCAAAAGAAATGCGACATTTTTTAAATAATGTTTCTGGTGATTCCAAAAATGTCGCATCTTTTTTGCTCCTCATTATATTAGCAGAAAATGGACCCATCATGTGCACAACTCGGTGATTTGTTTTGATGCAAGCATGTATACTGACGAGCAAAGGAAATGCGATATTTTTGGAATCTTCGGAAACTGACGTCAGTGTTTCCGATAATTCCAAAAATGTCGCATTTCTTTTGCTCGTCACTATAGTAGCAGAAAATGGGCCCATCAATTGCACAAACTCTTTTTTGTGTGCTTTTCGTACCTGCCTTTAACTCATTCAGCCCGACAGCCGTATTTCCCAAATTTTGAAAGTGTCATCTAATGAGCATGCACCAGTTGCAGGAGATGTGATCGACCATGATAATTCAAGGGCAGTGCCAGATTAGCTTGGCGCCGACAGGCGCCAAGCTAATCACACACTACTCTTGAATTATCATGGTCAAACCCATCTCTTGCTATAGTGCTTCAGGGCTGAATGGGTTAACCCGTTTGCTGCCACTAATCACGACCTGCCCGTCTGACACGACTGCACGCAAATGTCAATGTGAGCAAATAGCCATAAAGAAAACAGGACCAAATGTAAAGGTGGACAACGACATAAAGAACATAGAACCGAATGTAAATACGGAAAAAGACATAAAAAAGACATACAAAACACTGGATTATCAATAGGTGTAAATTTACGACCAAATGCAAATGTGGGCAAAATATGCATAACGAATATATGACCAAATGTAAATGCGGACAAAGACATAAAAAACACAGGACTAGCAAGTGCGGAGTTTATGTCTCTTGTAGCTGGGAAGCATTCAGATTGCCCCGGTATTAATATTATTATGTACCCACTCCATAAAGTTTTTCCTTCTTTGACACATGTATTGATATATTGTATAACAAGCAAATTAATGTTCTTGAATTTGTTTGCTGTATTTGATTTGAGATACTTTTTGGTGGATGACGTTAGCCAAATAACAGATCTGGTCCATGCCGTATGTTGTTGTGTGGATGACTTAAGTTGCACTCTTTGTCCAGGCTAGTTGGCTATAATATGTGCTGGATTGTGATTTAGAGTCTGGTAATAGATCACTACAGACAGCCGACAATTACTGTCTAAGATTGGATTATTCTTCATTTTGTTGGCCGTTAGATGCGTTTTGAATGTTACGTACTGGGGTTAATGCTAGTGCATAATCATGACAGGGATATTATTTCACCCACTCCTCCGGTTATTACACGTAAGAACTGAAGGACAATTGATTGTCAGCGCTATAAAACAGGCAAACATTCCAATACGAAAACACCAATGCAGCCCAACTGAAGCTGAGGAAGGATCAAAACTTGAGTCATCGTCTGAACCCAGCACAAGGTGAAAGCACACGTTTGATTGTAGACTGTCGTTCGCACGGAGTAAAGGTAAGCATGTTTGGGTCCCGACACTTTTTATCACTGTCATTTATAGTGCTGCAAACAGGACGGGTTTTAAGGAACCCGCGACTAATTTTCCACCAAACCGGTATGTTTCGAATCTACGTTTTCTTGCACGTATCAGGCTGCATCGCCAAGCTCATTAATCCATATCCTACAACTGGTACACAGTCGTTAGACGACAACGCCTCCAAAAGTTTGAAATGCGGCGGTGGGGTTAAGAGGGTTAACCATGACACACTGAGTTATATTGGTCAGATACGATCTGAACCATTACAAGGCAGTTTCACTAATAGCATAAACAGAATAGAACTGTTGCAGCGATACGTCATGGTCAATCGAATCGAACGCAGCAGACAAGTCTAGAAGTGTAAGTGCAGACACTCTTCCACCATCGAAAGCCTCCAGGAGGTCATTCAGAATTTTTGCAAGGGCACTTTCAGTGGAATGACTTGCACGGTAAGCAGACAGATTAGGACTGAGAAGGTGATTGAAGTTCGGATGGTCGAGAAGTTATGACAAAACAGCCGTCTCGATGATCTTAGAGAAAAACGAAAGGTTGGAGACAGGGCGATATTTCTGTAGATTGTGAGGATCAAGAGAAGGTTTGTTGCTGGTTTTTTTTTTTTTTTTGGTTTGTTTGTTTGTTTGTTTTTGTGTTAGTAATAGTTTGGCAATGGCGGACTTAAAATGTGATGGAAATACACCAGATCCCAGGGATTTATTGGCAACTTTTTTCATGACTGTAACATGTAACCGAAGCTATTTTGGGTGTTCAGACCAGACTGTTATAGTTACCAAGTGTTATGTGATAGCGGCAGATATGAACAGTAGCAGCAACATTTTAACCCATATCATATTGAGGCTAAAAGCTTCAAATTTGTACACTGTCATATGCAAGCTACATTATAAAAAAACACAAAAAAACTACCAAGTGAGTAGGAAAAGCACTGTCAAGGGAGATAAGTGTGCATGATAGACCAATGATCATAGATCTTCCTCCAGTATTGCCGATGGTGTGCTGAAGAGGTCGCCAAGACCGAAACAGCTGTCCACACCGGCTCAATATCTGGACCCCCACTTGCGGGACCTAGATTTAAATTTCCATGCACCTAGGGGCTGGAACAGTGGGATATGTGATACGCCCCCCTTCGGGGGGGGGGGGGGGAGGGCTTCCATATGCATTGCTTTCAGTCTCTTACTTAGCGCCCCCTCTTTCCTATCTTTTTTTTTGTGTGTGTGTGTGCTTGGACCAAAGTAGATCTATGATCATTGGTCTATCATGCACACTTCTCTCCCTTGACAGTGCTTTTCCTACTCACTTGGTAGTTTTTTTTCTAAATTACAAGCACTGGCAGTCAACCCTTTCGGTCTAGTTTTTTTAAGCTACATTATAGTACTTACAGATACGGATATAGACCAATGACTTTAGTTCAAGGGTGGCGCCAAGCTATTCTGGCACTACCCTTGAACTATTTTAGTCAAACTTATTTCACACACTGGTGTATTCCGAATGATAAGGGTTACTGTAAATTCAGATTGTAATTCTTAGCAGGAAACGTGACGTAATGAAAATGACAGACTGTGGAATGTGAGACCTGATGTTTAGTTTAGGAGGTTAATGTTAACCTTCCAAAGGACCTAGCAAAATGCAGCTGTGGCGTTTTTGAGGTGACTGAACGATCGTCACATCTGTAATTAGTCCAACGCGATGACTTCTAAACACTGTCAAACAAATCTGTTTTTCAGCGACGGGAAATAATCGATCACAATCTAAACTTTCCCAAAATGTTGCCCGGCTACTAGACATTGTTTTAAGAAGGAAAACGTCAGCTTTCTCAAACTCTGCCAGTCACTGTTATTTCATGCACAAACATAACCCCTTCTGCATGCAGCCACCGGTACTGTAAACATGTGGCTGCATGCACATGGTGATTAAGTCAGTGCATTAACTCATTCAAGGCACCCCGCATCAATAACTGCATAAGTGTCTTATCGCGTTACCGCCGGCAACACTATACGACACTTTCGCAGCTATTTATGCGGGACGCTTTAAATCAATTAGCGACCACCACAGCAATGTTGTCGATTTGGGGGCTGCTGATGATGGTGGCAATGGGGAGTATTGTGGTGACAACAGCCCGACAGACGTGGCAGCAATGTTTGGACAACATTAAACGTACCGGACTGCATCCGAATCTTGATGATGATTATGACGTACGGAAGGAGATCGTCGGTAAATGGACTTATTTTCTCTCTAATTATGAAAAGGCGAGCTAGGGATGTGGACCCTTCTATGTCAATTTTATTGCTCTCATTTTAAGATTGCTCGTTTTAGTTGCTTTCACAGATACCGTTGAGGCATCTTTTTTCTTCATGCATATCAAGTCATGGATGAAAGGAATTACATGTACTCTTCAAAGAGATCTTCTCCTTGGCAGGCTTTGTTTGCTGTAATTCGCCGATACAACGGGTTATGAATGTTGTCTTTTCTCAACGAAGATTCTCTACCCTTCTTTTCACAATCCATGTCAGTGAGCAAGCACACGTACCAGATGGTTTTAACTACCTTTTAGCCCCAAGGCTCCATTTCTCAAATTTTCGAGGTGTTGCCTAATGACTGTACCAGTTGCAGGAGATGGAAGGACCACGATATCAAAGGTAGTGCCAGATTAGCTTGGCGCCTTCGCGCCAAGCTAATCTGGCACTACCCTTGAATTATCATGGTCAATCAACCTCATGATGTAAGGACTCGGGGCTAAATGGGTTAAAATTAACGGAAGGAACATTTGTACGTACAGAGGAAGAGAAGAGCAGAACAGAAACTTACGTTAGTCCTTTTGTACAGCATTATTGTAAGGCATGCTGAGAACATTCATATTGTAAGGCATGCTGAGAACATTCATATTGTAAGGCATGCTGAGAACATTCATATTGTAAGGCATGCTGAGAACATTCATAAAGAGGATATTGCGACCTATTAACCCTTTTCTGCCTGGAGTAGGTCGCTGCAATCTTCGGCAAGGGCAGTGACAAACCCCCAGGTGGACAACGGGCGAATCATATCACTAGGCACCAGTTACAGTGCAACTCCGTCATTAACAACGGCACTACTGACAGCCAAAGGGTTAACCCATTCAGACACACAAGCTATTTGCACCACCTTTCACCCTTGTGGCTGTCGGTGGCACTTTGTTGTCGCTAAGATTCCCGCTGGAATCATGGCGACCCCCCCCCCCCCCCCCAAAAAAAAAAAAAAAAAAAAAAAAAAAAAACGCGCTACTGATGGCCAAAGTTATCATTCAAGCTTATGGTAAAACAACCGCTCTCACCTGTGAGAATGCACGTTCTGAAGTCAGAAGTGGGTCAAAGTTGCACGTGTTTCGACAAAAACTTTGGGATTAAAAGCCCGGACAAACACGCGATATCGCGTGTTTGTTCGGGCTTTTAATCCCAACGTTTTCGTCGAAACACGTGGAATTCAGTTTCAGTAACCCGTTTCTGGTTTCCAGAAATCGTCTATTCCGACGCAAAGCGACCGAGTCTGTATCCTGTTTTTATGACGGTAGCGCTTTCTGTCGAAGTCAGTGATTCTGTATTTGGTGAAATGTTCATTTGCAGGACACCAATGGTTTTTAAAAGCCATCTCGTTAGAGGGGCTACCCAAGGGCAAATATTTTGCTTTCCTCAGACCGCACAAACCGTCCAATGGCTTTGTTCAGGAGATAGGTAACAACTATACTGACGAGCTAAAGGAATGACACAATTTTGGAATCGTCGAAAAACTTTCGTGTTTCCTATGATTCCAAAAATGTCGCATTTCGTTTCCTCGTCAGTATATATTTCATTTCAGTATATATATATATCTTAACTCATTAAGCCACGAGAACGAATTTTTCATTTTTGGCAGACATCCTCGGTGGTCAACGGGAAGGTTCTGGAGACAGATCGACCATGATAGTTCAAGGGTGGTGTCATAATAGCTTGGCGCCTTCAGGCCCGCAAAGCTATCCTGACATCGCCCTTCAACTATCAGGTCGATCCATATCCTGTCGTAGCGTGTTAGCCCTTATGGTTAAAAGTGATTGTTGTCATCATCACCCTTGTCGGTTTTGTTATCATCACTATCATCATAACCAGTCATCAGTTTTATCACCATTGTCAGCGTTACACAGACACACACACACACACACACACACACACACACACACACACACACACACATACACACACACACACATACACACACACACACACACACACAAACACACACACGCACGCACGCACGCACGCACACATACACACACACACACACAAACAAACAACAAACAAAAACGTTGACAAAAATTTCTGCAGAAAGAGTTAATATCTTGACAAAGGTAAATATTAAAGTTTCATTACACTCACGAGACTACCTTACGTGATTTGACGAGAATATTAACTTTGTGTTTGTCACGTGACTTCTTGCACAACCTCTGACTGAAGTGGAAACAAATGTGTGGCTGATTCTGGGTGTAGAAACCCTTGGCCTAAAACGCAGTGTCTAAAAGCTGTAGGTACAAACACCTTGTATATGCTGTGCAAAATAAAATAACTCATTCTACCCCAACACCGAAATCCGCAAGTTTTCCCGTTGTCTTCTGAAGACTGCATTGAAGTGCAGGACACAGATCGACCATGATAGTTCAAGGGTGATGCCAGAATAGCTTGGCCAAGCTATTGTGGCATCACCCTTGAACTATCATGGTCGATCCTTATCTTGCTGTGGTGTGTCTGGGGTAGAATGAGATAAACGCACGAACAGCAGCACCTGTTTGGAGCGATGGTCACCCTTATGTCAGATGAAAGACATAACGTTTTAGTGAGGTTTCGCTTGCAACAGAAGACTCACAACAACGAACGAGAGTAAAATCACGGCGGACTGACGACACTCCAAACCTCTCCAAGAGGCATAGAGTCTCATGAGCCCTGAGGGCTGATAGACATCCATGCCTCTTGGAGATGTTTGGAGTGCTGTCTATACTTATGGAACAAACTGGTTATCAGCTGCGATTTCGCTTTCGCGTGTTGCTGGAAGTCGTTCCTTGCAAAGTAAACCTCACTATTGTCTTTGGATAGATTACCCGGGCCGTCAGATGAGTGACTGGTATTTGTATGTCACAGGCACTGGACGGTCGTTTCGAAATCGATCACCTTTGTAACACGAGTAGTAGGAAAAGCACAGTTTCCTATTTCCTACTATAGGTCGTTTTACATCTGAGCGCACAACGTTTTTCACAGATATCTTCGGAAAGAACCATTTTACTATATCAATAGTAGAATAAAATTAATTATAAGTTAGTTCCAGTTGACCTAATACGATTTACTTTCAAGAAACCCGAACGGAGAGTCAGTTTTGCTGCACAGTCGTAATAATTTGGAGTTTTTCATGAAATTAGTGACAGATGTTACATCCCTAAATGTGCCTCAGATAAATATATTCAGCCCAGTATAAGAAGATCCGTTAACCCATTCTGCCCTGACGCACTACAGCAGGAGATGGGTCGACATGATAATTCAAGGGTAGTGCCAGATTGGCTTGGCGCCTGTCGGCGCCAAGCTAATCTGGCACTGCCCTTGAATTATCATGGTCGATCCATCTCCTGCAATTGGTGCATAGTCGCTAGATGACGCCTCCAACATTTGGGACATACGTGCGTCGGGCTGAATGAGTTAATGAGTAAGTTGACCAAGTTTTCAAATCTGAAACAGTCAACGCAGGCATACATAAAGTCCGTTGCATGCTTGACCTCGATATTGAAATCCGGCCGTTTCCCGCCGTGGCTTAAACTGTTCTTGTCTTTTACCAATGTTTACGACTGTACAGCAAAATCAACAAATGTGGGATTTAAGTAAAATTAGCCCAGATCATATCAATTAGCACTAAATGATATTTGTTTTAACCCATTCAGCCCTGACACACTAGAGCAGGAGATGGGTTGACCATCATAATTCAAGGGTAGTGCCAGATTAGCTTGGCGCCTGTCGGCGCCAAGCTAATCTGGCACTGCCCTTGAATTATCATGGTCGATCCATCTCCTGCAACAGGTGCATAGTCGTTAGATGACGCCTCCAAAATTTGGGAAATACGTGCGCCGGGCTGAATGAGTTAAAAATGGTGTTGAAAAGTGTTTCTTTGTGGAGATACTTGGGGAGGGGGGGGGGGGGGAGTGTGCTCTCCGGTGTCAAACCGTGTACCCGTGTTTTGGAGATGGTCGATTTCGCAACGATCATCCCGTGCCTGTGCCTGGGATAAGTGAGAAAAAAAGGTCTTCGGGCCTCACGACTGACGGGATTGCGCCAACTATGGCTGTCACCAGTCCGAGTACCTTTTATTGACTATGTCTGTGCCAATGTGACATCAACAGGATCCGAGGTGGACTTTCACAATGGGAACTACAGGTGTAATACCAACCAACTGAAGATGAACTGCAGCGGCGCACAGTGTACAGGCTACCTGGCTAATGGCACCAAAGAATACACGTCCTATGTTCTCGCTACGGACTACGTCTCGTGAGTTTCATTGTGATGACATGTAACATAATCATGGTATTAGTAAACTCCCTTGTGCAGCCATTGATACTGTGAAAAGTACATGCGGCAGCAGACACAATAGAGTTAAAGGGACGTAATTGGTCCATGCAGAAAAAAACACCGGCTTAACCGCGGGGGCTCATGAGTACCTGAATGCCTCTTGCTGAGACCAATTTGTATCCATGTTTTTTGGACGGTTTTGGCCTTTGGTCCTGGAGGACCACTGTTACGTGTTGAGTAGTAGTCGTAGTATGATGATATCACACCAGACGCACGCACGTAAGGTTCTTTTAAAGAAACTTCACTCAGCTGCAACCCGTCACACGTGGCTATAGGTTGTAGACAATACTGGAGTGTAACAGTTCCAACAATATTTTAATTCAGCGATGCGATCTCCACACAATGCATTCCCAAATGCAACACCACTGATACAACTTATGTCTCTTCTGCAAAAATGTCAACACTGGCGACACACTGCGTTTCACTTACAACCATAGGGGTCCGTGGATAGTAGCTTTGACTAATGCATATCCCCTGCGCCACCGCGTGCGCGCAAGCGCCTATACTAAGCTCAAGACTAAATACAAGGGAGGAAACGAAAAACCCGCGAAATTCTAGCTGTGGCCGAAAGTATCCCGGACCTCTTTCTCAACATACAGAGTTGAACGTTAAACCCTTTAGTAGAAAGCCGTGAAAGAGGCCTCTATGCACTGCAGTGCATCCATTGTTTTTTGCCGTGTTTACTCTAAAGTCGAAGAGAATTACTCGAAAAGATATTGACAACTGAGCAGTGTGTAAACCAGACTCCATTACATTAGACCTTTTTGGGCTGGGGGAAATACGTACCTATACTCCATAAGCCAGTCTTGGCTACCGTGCACCAAAGCACCCCCCCCCCCCTCACAATACTCAATACGATGGGGTTCAAAGTGTACCTTAGACTGTCCTGAGATGTTTGAGCCATGTTTCCCTTAAAATCCTTAGAAACACACCAGAGATAAAGCCGATGGCGCAAGGGTAACCCCACTCACGCTCTTCACGGATCCTATGTGAGCCGTGAGTTGAGAAACATTTTCCTCTAAATAAATCGGAATTTTTTACAGGAACCCAAATCAGGCAATATTATGTTAAGGCATACCTTCTGCGTCCTCAGCAAAAACAAAATGAAAAAATATTGAATCTGTGGCTCACAGTGATGGTATTTGTGCACCCAGTAAATGGCCATTTCCGCGAAATCGAAAAAAAATAATAAAATAATGTTTACGATGCCCTCAGAAATTTTGTATTCAACTGATAGGTCTTTTTTTAAAGGTTTTATTGGTAAGGATAGAGTACCACAGTGATTTTATGATGCTGTGATGCATTTAGGTCCACAGTGGCTGAATCTGCTGTCCTACCCCCATTTTACCAGATGCATAAGAACGCAAAATGATCAAAAAAATTGCTTACGTCATACTCCTCTGTTTAAATATTTTGTTTCCAGTTTTCTTAACAAGGTATGCATATTGAGTTTAAAAATCTGTTGTCATTTCATTAATTTCAATGTGACCCATCAATTTAATTGTAACTACTTCTCAGTTTATGGTCCATCCACCTGGAACACTCTCCCATTCTCTCTCCGTCAGAAAGACTCTCTCTCTCCTCCTTTCAGTCTGCCCTCAAAACTCACCTCTTTCAACAGTTCTAGCACTATATCACCACACTCCCCACAAAAGCTGACTGTCGCAATGTATTTCACCATTTGTTGTACGTGAGTCGTTGTCTAAAGCGTGCGCATGTGTGCGCGAGTTGTGAGTGCGCGCTTAGAGTTATAATTATTATAAGATAAGCGCATTATAAATACCGTAATTATTAATTATTATTATTAAGAACATAAAAGGGGGAGGGGGCGGGGGGAATCTGTAAACATGGGCTGCTGCTAAAGCTTCTACTGTCTGGATTTGGAGGCATAATGTACTTGATGGCTGAAAGACTTCCTCTTCAACAGAATTGCATGATTGAAGTCGACAGCACACTCAGAAGTCTTGTCAAACTCACGGGAAGATGGTATCTCAGGGAGGTGTCATGTTTCCGATCCCTTTAATGTCCGTAAAATATGTGGAACGTTGGACTGTATTCTACAGTCTTGCTGTTCTATTAAAAAGGAAGTTCTTCAACGACAGCCACTGTTTACAGACGTTTCCCCCTTTTATGCTTTAACAAAAAAAAATAATTACAATTAAATTGATGGGTCACGTTGAAATTAATGAAATGATCACAAATTGTATGCTTAATGTGCATACTTTGTTTTTAAAAAAAAAACAGGCACAAAAATATTTAAACAGAGGAGTATGAAATAATCAATTTCTATGATCATTTTGCGTTGCTTTGCGTACTGGTATATTGTCTTGAGCTTAGTATAGGCGCTTGCGCGCACGCGGTGGCGCAGTGTATTTGCATTTGTCTGGCAAAGCTACTATCCACGGACCCTTATGCTTACAACGTACACCACCGTTACGCTGCGCCTCTCACAATGTACACCCTATTCGGGTCACGTAGCTACGATAAACTGTGTGTCCCTACAACTGACAATGTATGACAATGTACACACGTGCTTCCTAACACCATCTTTTATAGTAAAACAACTTTCCAGAATAATCTAACGAATTCACACAACGCAACCAATCAGAACGGAACACGTAACTGAAACTCATAAATATTAATAAAAGAGAACTTTCTAGAATAAACTACAATAGTCTACAAAAATTCGACTGCTAATTTCAGCCCCAAATCCCATTGTGTAATGACGTCACACAAGAGTATGTCAGACCGTTCACGACCTTTCATAAATACACAATGACCGGCTGTTAACTTCACGCGCACAGAAAACAACTATGACTAAAAATATTAGAGCGACTTCATTACTGAGTTGCAAAATGTTGCCGACACTTTGACGTCACATGTAAGGTCACTCGACAGCGCGATTTTGCTAGAACATTCTGGTTTATTCTCAGCGAATCTACGCATTACAATAATCGACCGCTATTCTCCGTGCGACTTTGCTAGAAGCTTCCGGACTAAACTTAGCGTATTATAACAAAGCCAATTCCGCTATCTGCGCAAACGATAAAGAATCTTACTGAAAAGGTACGTGATACGTAACCATGATAGCTCAAATAAATATCGGATCGTTTCCTACGATTAACACATGCATACTCTCACAGAACAACACAACCACAATCGTAACAACCACATTACAGGTTAGGAGTTAGACTGACCATGATAGCTGAAGGGTGGTTTCGGAATAGCTTGTCGCCTTCAGCGGGCATGACACCATCTTTAGCTGAATCCGCTCCAGGCAAGAAAGGGTTCATAGTTTACAAATCTCCTTTATAAACGCTCCCTGTTATCTCTTACAATAATCATGGCTACTGAGACAATTTAACTTAAAAGCTATTTGCTCCATGGCAGACTGATTGTTTAAATTTTAGTTCAGACGATAATTACCATTCCCAAGGTTGTCTTGCATCAACAAAGACGTGCATACCCTTCTTCTCACAATCAATGTGATTAGGCACACGTACGAGACGTTTTCTACTGCCTTTTTGAGCGGAAGGAACTCTCTCGTGTACATAGAAACAGAAGAGCAGAAAAGTCTTTCATTTTACGACATTCAAACTTCATAAGTTACGTTAGCCCCGTTAACCTGAATTATTTTTAGACATACTATGAACATTTATAAAGAAGATATTGCGATCTATTAACTCATTCGAGACGTGCGCATACGGATACGCGGCGAATTGCCGCGTATCCGTATGCGGCACGTCTCGAATGAGTTAACCCTTTACTGTTTGCGGAGTTGGTCGCTTTAATGCGCGTCGACTAAACTGAACTGCCCAACCCGGCATCTCTTTTCGGCCGCATATAAACAAGAGCAACTAAATAATTTCGACATTTGCAATGAGTTTTGTCCCTCTTGAAAAAAATGGAGAGTTCGTGTCATTTAGAAGGCAGCAAAAATTAACATAACTAATGGAGTTTAAATGTCGTATATTATATAAATGGAAGACTTGTATTTTCTTCTTCAGTTCTTGTACGTAAGAGAGTTCCACTGTTACCTGTTAAAGGAAAACAGAAAATAGAGGTTGAAAACCCTTCAAGCTAGAAACATGAAACACGACGTTTCGGATCAAAGATCCTTCTTCTCGGTGATATGGGAACAACGTGGCCAGAAAAGAACAGCGGAAAAGACTCTTACGATAGAAAGGAAAGACGTCATCCTGTGTAGAGAAGTTTAGAATGACGTAAAAAAAATGTTAAAGTTCACGAGAAAGAGAGAACAGAAGATATATAACGAGCAAATGCACACGCATAAAGAAACACGTAGCACAAAACTTACGCCGTCTACATACATTCGCGTCATTGCACGCATTCGCATTTACTCATGCCAGCTACCGCTCACATACATGCACACACACACACACGCACGCACACACACACACACACACACACACACACACACACACACACACACACACACACACACACCACTAATCAGTGCAACAGTAGCATCAAGTATCAGCGATAGCATTAAGTATCAGCAGTGAGTTCAAACCAACCACCCATCGGCATCAGCCAGAGCATACGTCCCTAACCATGGGTTTGTCTAGGGGCGATGAATGTTCAAGCCGCGCGAATGGTGCCAGTGCCAAGCCTGTCCGCGAAAAATGATTCTGTCATTTTGCGGCAGATGAAGTTGGATGTATTTTGCCAAAGAATGCGTATGCTGAAATGCCGGTGTGAGGCTATGAGGAGTTCGTTGAAATGACGTCCAAGCTGGTTGTTGTATCCGAGGCGGACCGAACGAACATGCTCCTCGCAGCGTTCGGGGAATGTACGGTATGTCTCCCCCACATAATACAGCATCTTTGGGCAGTGATAGCATGCAATGACATAGACGATATCTGATGACTAGGATATAAATGATCGGCGGACAGTGAAACAGTTTATCTGTCAACAGCGGCATCTAAAGATTGACACTTACCATCCGCGCGGCTTAAACATTCGCCCCCAGACAAATTCATGTTTAGGAACGTATGCTCGGGCTGATGGGTGGTTTGTGCCAGATTTGAACTCACTGCTGATACTTGATGTTACCGTTGCACTGGTGTGTGTGTGTGTGTGTGTGTGTGTGTGTGTGTGTGTGTGTGTGTGTGTGTGTGTGTGTGTGTGTGTGTGTGTGTGTATGTGTGAGATGGTGTGTGCAATGTGTGTGTTTGTGTGTGTATCATAGACAAAAAAGGCGGCACTGATGCAGATGTCAGAGCACGAATCGGTAAAGCCAGAGCAGCCTTTCTCCAGTTGAAAAAAGTATGGAGTTCCAGAGAGCTGTCACAACACACCAAAGTCCGGATTTTCAACTCCAATGTAAAAGCAGTTCTCCTATATGGAGCAGAGACATGGAGATTGACAAAAACCACAATCAACAGAGTACAGACCTTCATGAACAGTTGCCTTAGAAGAATTTTGAAAATCCACTGGCCAGAGAAGATCAGCAACGTCAGACTCTGGGAGAGAACAGAGCAGATAACAGCAGAGAATGAAATTGGGCGAAGAAGATGGGGATGGATCGGTCACAGTCTGAGAAAGCCAGCTTCCAGTATCACTAGGCAGGCATTGTCATGGAACCCCCAGGGAAAGAGGAAAAGAGGTAGGCCGAGAAACTCCTGGCGTCGAGACCTCCAAGCAGACATCAAGAGACTGGGAACCACCTGGAGTAGAATCGAAGGAGAAGCACAGGACAGGAGTTGCTGGAGGTCTCTCGTCGACGGCCTATACCCGGGTAGGGGTGACAGGCGTAAGTAAGTAAGTAAGTTTGTGTGTGTGTGTGTGTGTGTGTGTGTGTGTGTGTGTGTGTGTGTGTGTGTGTGTGTGTGTGTGTGTGTGTGTGTGTGTGTGTGTGTGTGTTTATGTATGTATGTGATCGGCAGCAGGCACGAGTAAATGCGAATGCGTGCAGTGACGTGAATGCATGTAGACGTAAGTTTTGTGGTACATGTTATATGCGTGTGCATTTGCGTCATTATGTAATTATGTATCTTCTGTTCTCTTTCTCGTGAAATTTTTGTCTTTTGAAAAAAAAACAAAAAAAAACAGTCATTCTAAACTTCTCTACCCAGGATGACGTCTTTTCTGTCTATCGTGTGTTCTTTTCTGTTTTACGTTGTTTCCATATCACCGAAAAGAAGGATCTCGTGAAGTGACGTCAATGTATGTAGACGTAAGTTTTGTGCTACGTGTTTTGTGCGTGTGTATTTGCGTCATTATGTATCTCCTGTTCTCTCTTTCTCGTGATGACGTCTTTTCTTTCTGCCGTGTGTTCTTTTCTGTTCTACGTTGTTTCCATATTACCGAGAAGAAGGATCTTTGATCCGAAACGTCCTGTTTTGTGTTTCTAACTTACAGGATTTTCAACCTCCATTTTCTGTTTTCCTTTCACATGAAACCCTTGCGGCAAAAGGTTTACTACACTCTGTTACCTGTTATATGGATTGTAAAAAGAGGCTGGTTAGAGAAAAGGAGAGAAACTTTGAGAAACCATTAGACCTACATATCGGCAAGATATTGCAATCAGATCCGCTCTGGAACAGAATCGCCATTTAAACCCATTTAGCCCCGATGCATACAGAAGGAGATGGAACGACCTTTATAATTCAAGGGTAGTTCCACTGAGATCAGCCTGGCGCCAAGCTAATGTGACACTACTAACCCTAACCTAACCCTAACCCACCCTATCCCTAACCGCATAACCCTAGCCCTAGTTAGTCGTTAACCAAGCTAATCTGGCACTACCCTTGTGAATTATCATAGTCGATCCACCATCTCCTGCATCTTAGGTGCCACTTTCAAAATATGAGAAATATCGCGGCCTCGATCGCGTGATTTAAATGGGTTAGCAGCTATCATGGCCGATCAGCTTCGTGCTGTAGTGTGTCATGGTTGAACGGGTTAATTATTAATTAATGTCTCACATTTTCTGTGCAGAACCTACATCTACTATGGATCTCAGCAGGGCTTTAGCTCTATCGGCGTCTTCGTCACTGACCCCGGCAAGCAACCCAACATGGCGCTGCTCGATGAGGTCGCATTTAATGTGTGTGGAGGAAACAATGCGCCCTTAGCAAGCTCAATCACAACAATCGATGTGCCTGAGGCAGTTGTTTTGGCTCATACCACTTGTTTGCATCAGTTATAAAGCGTAAATCTCAGTAAGCTATCCGACTCATGCAAATTGATAAACGCCGCGCCTGAAGAAATTATTTTCACGCCGCACTGATGAGCTTAATTGTGCCGGTCAGTGTTTTCAGTCGTTAACCAGTAACTCAATGAACCCGTTACATTAACCCATTTACTGTCGAGAAAAGGTGAACACGATCCAACTGCAAGGGACATAGATCCTCATGAGCTGCCTGCTACTGCTGGGGCTCACCGAGGATGTATGCCCGGCTCTTGCTGAGACCATTGTGCATGCAGATTTCTTGAACGGTTTTTGCTTTACACTTCACCGATGGTCTGGGTCACTAGGGCACCCATTCTGTTTGCTTTTTGCGAACAGTTTCTGTTTCTGGCGACATCTGAATGAAACTTCAAGTATTTCTCAAACATGTATTATATCCATACGATCATAACAAAACGCTGAATAAGTTGTAAACAAACAAATAAACAAACACAATCAAAGTGAATATCCTGATCCTTCGGATGTGGGTGACTAAGGCGCTCATACCATTATAGAGGCTTTGAGTTAGCGGTTATTCCTCACCGTACGACCCTGGGCGCCTTTGGCGCCCATACAATAACAGTAGCACTTGTAGTCCGTGTCTGCAGCCGCAAGACGTAAAGGCCCGCTACACATGCCCGGTTTGAGGCCGATTCTCGATCAGTTTCGAATCGGTAGGTGATCGGGCCGGAAAAACGTGTGCACTGCCACACATTTCCCGACTTGTTTAGCTGACCGGTTTGAACTGAAGATCAAAGTCGTACCTGTTCTGCAAAATGGCTGCTAGTTTTGACAGTGATGATGTGCTTGCATTATCAGCAGTTTTGCATCATATTCGGGAAGAGGCGTGCGAAACATCAGCAACCGGGCGGTGGTACTGATCACAACAGGCGTGTTCCGCCATTTGCAAACTGAAACGACATGCTTTGCGAGACGCGCTCTGATTGGTTGAAGCTTACAACCGGGGCCGATTCGGATCGGAAAAATAGAGCAGGTTCTAGACACCCGTTCCCAGCCGATTGGGACCGGATCGGATAATTGACGTCATCCGATCGCAATCGGATCGGAATCGGCTTTAAAATCGGGCACAACCGGCACGTGTGGCGGGGCCTTGAGATGTATTTTACATCGTACAGTAGGGTCTATATGGTGCAATGGTCTCACTCTGTTTGCTCGGCCGGCCGTACGCACGCGAACGACACAACCTGTGCCGGCAACCTGTGGATCGCACTTATAAAAACAAACAACAAAAACCTGCATTGTATGTAATGCAACGATATCAGCCCGCACACAGTTTTCTATGCTTTTGCGTTTGCTATACGCAGGCAGGTGTTTTCAGTTACGGAACGAAATGCAGCGTTAACTCATTCAGCCCTGACGCACTACAGCAGGAGATGGGTCGACCATGATAATTCAAGGGCAGTGCCAGATTAGCTTGGCGCCGACAGGCGCCAAGCTAATCTGGCACACTGCCCTTGAATTACCATGGTCGAACCATCTCCTGCAACTGGTGCATAGTCGTTAGATGACGCCTCCAAAATTTGGGAAATATGACCGTTGGGCTGAATGAGTTAAGCATTGCCGTCTAAACTCTGGCGGGAATGAATAAATGTCGATCAACATCAAACTGTTGGGGAACACTGAACACGGTCAAGAGCGGTGGCGGAAAGAGGCGTTTTGCTATCGTAACCTACTGCCATATAGTAGCAAAGACAGAGACGTCACGCTGGTAACTGTTATAGTAACTGTTATATTATTATGATATTTATCCCGTTTCAGTTTAACTGCGGGCATTTTTTTCCCCCCAATGGGATTTGTTGCGTCATATTGGGCTTAGTTTTTTGGATATCAGCAAGTCTCAGGTTCAAGTTTTGTCTTTTGTAGGTTTATTCAGTATGTCACTGCATTCAACGTCGCTCGTTAGGGTTAGGGTTAGTTTTGAGAAGAGTGTTCACGTCAGCCACGGGAAAGCTAGACTGACTAGCAAAGGTCCCGAGGCACAGAAAACAAAGCAACACAATGGTGCTGATTTTATCGCGTGGGTGCCCATACCTTACAGATCAGGATAAATGGCTGTTTGCTTATATGAGATTGATAAGCATGAGCGGCTAACTCGCCCACATCCAACAGATCAGGATAAACGGCGGTTTGCCTATGTAGCAACCATGGGCGCCTAAGTTTCCCCATCCAAAACATCAGAATAAACGGCAAAGTATCTATATGAAAACCATGGGCGCCTTAGGGCGCCTGACTGAGGCGCCCACATCCAACAGATAAGGGTAACGGCAGATTGCCTATATGAAAACCATGGGCGAGTAAGTTATCCACATTGAGGATCGTGACTAGAAGTTCTTAGCATCGTACGGTGAAGGTTAATGAGCAAAGATTTCATAAACAAACATGTACGTACAGTGGCAGGGAGAGGGTTAACCCGTTCCACTTTGCTCCCAAAATTGAATACTTCCCAGCTGCTAGCGGTATATGAGCCCCCGCAGTTGCGGGGGCTCATGAGGATCTATGCCTCTTGCTCAAACCACTTTGCATCCATGTTTGGGAATCTGTGCTGTTGAATTTTAAATGATTTCAAAAAGGCGATTTGCAGTAAAGGGGTTAAGAGAACACCGGAAGTTAGAAAGGAAAAAAGGCAAGTAGTTTGCTCGAGTCAGTGGTACGCTACATAATAAATCAACAGTTGTGGCTAACCTTTGTCCACCAAAACAATTGCCTGCACTGTGTTATTGTCTGTTAACGACGGCTCGGAAATAGTCTACTGCATGCGCGGCCGAAAAATAAATCGAAAATGTATACTGACATGCAATTAAAGTACACTGCATGATTGTGTGTTTGCGTCAGTGGTATCAACATGGTATGTAAGCGTACAGCCTCCTGCTGACAAGGCGAGACACCGCTGTAGATTCCATGGATCTCAGCTAGGCATCACAGGCCGCTTTCGGAAATCATATGTATTTCAAAACTTGCTCGTGTTTCCGCGGAGACAGTGAATCAAAAGCTCTGACAAATATGCAATATCGCACGTTTGTCAGTGCTTTTAATGCATTGTTTCCGTCGAAACGCCGTCCGGTAATTTTGACTTACTTCTGATAATTATTTTTTTCCGGAAATCGTCTGGTGATAACTGTTTTCCGTGATGCGATTCATTGCTCTGTAGTTAACTCATTTTACCCGCGACACACCACAGGAAGATAAGCCTATGGCTCGACCATGATAGTCCAAGGTTAGTGGCAGAAACGGCTTGGCGCCTATAGACGCCAAGCTATTCTGCCACCACCCTTGAACTATCATGGTCGATCTGTCTACTGAATTGTAAGGCAGTCCTCTGAGGATAACTCCAAAATGTGGGTATTTCGTAGCTGGGGCACAATGAGTTAACACCTGTTTTTGTTACCTATAATAATAAAAATAATAATAATGTATATTTTTAGGCGCCTATACTTTGGATAGAAAAGCTCTAGGCGCCGTACAAATGACATACTAACATACATTCACCTAGCATCCTACAACACATAATAATAGTCGCTAAAAGAATAACAAACAAACAAAAAACACACCAACAAAAAAAGGCTCATACACAAAAAGACACGCGTGTACCATAAAACCACTGAACAACGGATACACCAGACAGCCCTCACCGACAACGAAATATTGACAAAAAGAAAAATTATAAAGGTGAATGCACGTTTAAAGGAATAAATGCGTCTTTAAAGACTGCCTGAAATTATTGGCTGATTCAACATATCTGAGAGACTGTGGGAGTTTATTCCAAAGAAACGGTCCTTGGTGTGAGAAAGACCTCTCGCCAACACTGAGACTTCAGTAGTTCTCACACTGAGTCGGAAAGCGTAATAGTTTAATGTCTTCTGAGGAACGGAGCTGTCTTGAAGGTGCGTACAAATGAAGAAGCTCAGAAAGATAGACCTATCAGAGAATTGTGCTTTGATCCACATTGAACATGTCCGCATGCGGTCGTCTCGAATGAAATAAGAATCTAGTCCACATGTCGGCCTTGTCAGTGTTGAAGGGGAAACGTAAACTACTTCCGTCTCAGTACAAGCGGCACGAGTAGGCCTACATATGGACGCCTGCAATGCTGTGTACTATCAATTCTCAGAGCCCATTACTGCTGAGACCACATGAGTGCGCAAAAGTCGTATGAGAATAATGCCTTTTGCTGCCACATTTCGACCTTGTTTAAAGGCTCAAGGGAAGTACACGGTGATTAAACACAGACAATGGAGAGGTTACGTTCGCAACGAACGATTCCCAACACTGAACGAACGAGAGCATAATCAAGGTGGATAGCCTTCTACCTTCTACCTTGTAAGCATAGAAAACCCTCCAGTTGAAACATCTTCAAAAGGCACAGATCCTTATGGAGATGTTTGGAGTGTTGCATGTGCTTAGGGTCAAGTCCGGTTTTTCGTCGTCGTTTCGCTTTCGTTTGTTGTTGGGGGAGGTTCGTTACAAACGTAGCCTCACTAATCAATCCCAATTAACCCATCACATCCTGAGGCTCATTTTTTTTTATATCCTGATTGTCCTATGAAGGCTAGGCCTACACTAGATTACAATAATGAGATACATCAACCATTTTAGTTCAAGGGTGGTGCCCGAATAGCTTGGCGCTTCTGAAGCGCCAAGCTATACGGGCACCACCCTTGAACTATCATAGTCAAATTTATTTCAAGCAATAGTATTCAGGATGAGAAGGGTTAACAGAGACAAGACTAACGGGAGGACTATACCGCCACAGCCGCAAATCTCCGTCTTGTTAAATGAAAAGTCTCATGTACCCTTGAGAAACGCAGGACCCGGCATGAGAATTTGTGCTTCTTGCTCAGTGTTAAATGCCGTTTCTTCGGCGCACGGCAACCAACCTCCAAGTGCACGCATTCAAGTTTTCATGACTTCTAGGCAAGAAAACATGCCAAGTAAAACACAGCCCCTTTCTTGTATTTTTTTCCCCCACGGAACCAGGGTCAGAGTGCGTAGATGTTTATAAACCTTGTCAGGTGTGATAAATTGGGGGTAATTGGTTTAATAATAATAATAATAATAATAATAATAATAATAATAATAATAAGTAAGCACTTATTCTATAAGTAGCTCTAAGCGCTGATACAATGAAAAGGCTAACATCAACACGCACACACACACGCACAACACACGCGCGCGCACACACACACACACACACACACGCACGCACGCACGCACACACACACACACACACACACACACACACACACACACACACACGTGACAGTGGTGATGAATTGGGCATGGCTGGGAAAATGAACTAGTGAAAGGCANAGCGTTGTAGAGGTGGGTTTTGAGACAAGTGATTTAAAGGAGGAGAGCGTTTGACAGTTACGGACAGGAGCGGGGAGGCTGTTCCAAGTGGCCCGCGGGGCCACGATGGTAGAAGGCGCGACCGCCACGTGTTTTACATTTGAAATTAAGAAGGCGAAATTTACGTCAGAAGAAGAACGGAGGGTGCGACTGAGATGGAGATGGAGTAAGTCAGAGACTGACATAGGCAGGAAAAGTCAGGTTGATAGAGTTGAAGCACATGCAGGACAGTTTATACAGAATGCGTTCTTGTACGGCCAGCCAGTGGAGTTTCTCAAGGGCGGGGCGGATATGGTCACGCTTACGCGCGTGTGTGTAAAGATGTGTTTCACATCGCACGCTATATGATGTAATGTCCTGTTTATCGGCCGGCCGTACACACTTAAACGACACAAATCAGTCTGAATTTTTATGTCTAGTTCATGTGTGTTTCGAGGACGTTTTGCTTTGAATTGCCGGTACTCGTCATCGTCAGCGGACTAAACCGTGGAGATGAAAATTTAGTGTAACGTTCTGCTGCGCGTATCTCGATCTCCGTTTAATCCTATCCCCCGTATTGGCTGGGGATTAGGATTGATAGCTCTAGGGCTTTCCTACTGACTTGTGTTAGTAGGTCGTTGGCTCACTTTCGGAAGAATGCTCGCACAGAGTTGTATCCTAGGTGAGGTTCAACTTTCGTCAGTGTCGGACAATTTTCCATCATTGCGCCATTTATTTATTTATTTATTTATTACACCTTTCATTTACTTTCCCCTTTTATTTTCTCCACTCTCCTTCTCCCCCTGTTTTCGGGGTGTCATTTAGATATCCCTTTGTTCACTGACTTCAAAAGAGGCAGAAATCTGATGTCTGTGTCCTTTTTTAAACACTATGAGTAGGTATCACTGGTTTTCTGTGGATTTGTTGAACTTAATCCGTTCACGTGTTTTTAGAGGTGAACTCACGGTTCATTCGTGTGTAAAGATGTGTTTGACATCGCACACTATATGATGCAATGGCCTGTTTATCGGCCGGCCGTCGGTTGGGAAAAAAAACGGTGCTCACATTGCATACATGAATATTTCAGCCTGATTCTGGCTTGGCCGTTTTTACACAAAGTTTTGCGACACAGGTCTCGATTTTGTTGTAGTCACTCACCTTTGTGTATTTCGAACATGTTTCATTTTTAAAAGCCAGATACTGCTCTCGCCAGCGGACCAAACCTGACCACAGAGGTGTGATTTAGTTCACATCCGCCCTTCTGTTCGGGGAATATCTGTGGATTTGTTATATGACGGTATTTGTTGTCCGTTCATTGTGAGTTTGTCGGGTTCATTGCGTTTCCCGTGGAGTAATTCGATGCACTGTGAGAGGTTTACCAGTGCTAGGTTATTGTGCGTCACCAACTTTGGTGCGATTCCCTCGCCTTACATGTTACCTTCATTGCGTTTTCGCAGCAGTGTTTTCATAGAGGCATTTTGGGTTGTTTAGTGCCAGGCTGTTGTACGTCACCAATAAGTTTGGTGCGACTGATTTCAATTCGTACTTGGATTCCTTTAACCACGGCAATCTGGTTTATGCCAGTGCACAGTTTGTGGCGAGAATGTATTTAGGAGGAGGAGACAAGGATGGCAGTTGCTTCGGGCGTCAGATACTGTCTAACACTGCTAATGCGCCGAAGTTCAATAAAAGCTGTTCTGCACATATGACTAACATACTTATCCATTTTGAGGTCTCTGTCAATGAAAACATCAAGGTTTTTGACACTGTCAGAGAAAGTGATTTGATTTTGACAGACAGAGATGTGACTGGGAAGACAGGACAACTGCGAAGGACGCACACCTACTGTGATAAGCATGGACTCTGTTTTACCATCATTAAGCTGGAGTTTATTTCTAATCATCCAGTCTTTCACGTCTGTCAGACAGTTTTCCATGTTGGAAATTAGACGACCAGCTTCACGGGAACGGGACCAGAATCGTGCAGCTGTGCTGTGTGTCATTAGCGAACATATGATGTCTAACAGAGTACTTTGAAAAAACAGACGGAACTGTCAGTGCTGGCTTGGGTGGTGATAAGTGATACTTGGGGGAGGGAGAACTAAATGTTTGTTGCATTTAGTATGCTAAATGTCCCCTATGTAACTCTGTTCCTTTCATGTATTTTCATTCAAAGGTGAATGGAACCTGTTTATTTCTAGTAGAAGATGTACGACATTATAGCTGGAAGGGTCCAGAAAGCAGTCTTGGGAAATGGAATTTTGCGTGTTTTAGATCACGCTTGCTGCACAGATTGGCGTGCGCTTAGGGGGTAAGCTGGTGTGCGCTTACTAGAGGTCAGGTTTTCTGGACTGCGTGCGTCAAAGAGTCTCTTCTATTTACAGAAGGGACTTTTTAGGACGGGTCGCGGTGGGGCGAATTTAATAGCATGTCCATAATGTCAAAGGCGGGTTGGCCTAAACCTTTCACAACTGAAGTAATAAGATATTAGTAAAAATTACGTCATATCTAGTTACGCTAACCTCGCTGCTAAACGTACATTTGGCGCGAAGCGCTGTGTGTGCGTATGTATGTGTGTGTGTCCGTATGTACGTGGAGAGAATCTCCGATATTTCTGTAAACACAAGCTTGAAACTTGGCAAAAATACTTTTTTAAAGGGGTGGCTAAGAGAGCCTCCGAGCATATTGTAATTGAATGTCTCATTGAAGACATAAACAACCCGCGTTCAGTATAGGAAGTCGGTTGACCCAGATTAGAGTCCGTAATTTTTGTCATATTTACTAGAAATTTTGGATACAGCTAGTTTGGATAAAGACATCGGATGAATTCGTTAGCCAGCTTTGTATCCTTTCAACTTCTTCAGTACAAAATTAATTCTTTTCAGAAAAGAATTAAAACAGTAAAAAAAAACAAAAAAAAAACAAAACAAAAAAAAAAAAAAAAAAAACTTTACTTCTAGAGAAAGTCAGACAGTGGCAACTGTAAAAGAGGCAACTCCGTCACCATGCAGACATTGACATAATACTCTAAATATGACGTAATTCTCTTTAGCGTGCGCCGCTCTCTCTCTCTCTCTCTCTCTCTCTCTCTCTCTCTCTCTCTCTCTCTCTCTCTCTCTCTCTCTCTCTCTCTCTCTCACACACACACACACACACACACACACACACAGACATGCGCGCATCTCCCCCAAGAGGCATACATCCTCATGTGCCCGGAGAGCGCACTGATGAGGCTCTATGTCTCTTGAAGCTGTTTGGAGCGCGCGCGCATGCACGCACTAACACGCACGCACACAAACACACACACACACACACACACACATCGTCGCGCTTTCAGAACAGCATTCAGGTGACCCGATATAGCTAGTTTGGAAAAAAAAACATTTTTCGAGTTCGTTAGCCAGCTTTGTATCCTTTCAACTTCTTCAGTAAAAAATTAATTGTTTTTTTTTTAATTAAAACAGTAACAAATCTTGACAACCGGAGAAAGTCCGAGACAGTGGCGGTGACGTAAAAGAAGTACCTCCGTCACTACGCAGACATATTCTAAATATGACGTAATTCTCTCTCTCTCTCTCTCTACAGACTATTCCTTGGTGTATTAGACAGATATGCGCCGATTAGAACAAAAAGAGTAAAGAGTGAGATACTTCCCCCTTGGTTGACAAAAGAAATAATGCATGCCATGTCGGTGCGAAATGACATAAAAAGAGAAAAGAACTTTGATGAATTTAAAAAGCAGCGAAACCGTGTGAGGTTAATGGTGCGCGCCGCGGCGAGGAGAGACTTTATCCGCAACACTGTCAAAGACCACAAAGATGTGTCAGCAGTGTGGCGGGTACTACTGAACTCGATCACCCGAGGCAATACCAGTAGGTCAATAACCATCCCCAGTAATCTCTCCGCCGACACATTCAACGAACATTTTCTGTCTGTCGGCGAATTTGAGTAACTGAACTACTCCTAGTCGTGATACAGAGGCAGACACATGCCCCGATTACTTAGTTAATTACTGCAACAGAAAAACAACTGGCACTCCACCATTTAGTATCCCCATACTTGTTGTGCACGAAGTGGGCACTAAACTAATTAGTGACCTACCTAATAAAAAGTCCTCCGGCCATGATGATATCAACCCACAAATATTAAAGTTGTCTGTACCATACATCATTGAGACCCTTACTTATATTTACAACTTATGTATTACAAAAAATGTATTCCCTACAGACTTTAAAGTCGCAAAAGTCGTTCCACTGCCAAATTCTAAAGATCGCAAGTGCAAGTGCAACTTTGGAAGGGACAAGGACTTCCAGCTATCGCTGATTTCGTCCTGGGGGGTGGGGGGCCGGGGGTGGGGGGGGGGTGGGGGTGTCTCGCTGACTGTCTGTCGCTCCGTCGCGCAGTGGCTGGTGGTATCGCCGGGGCCGGGTGGTTGGTGGAGGAGGCGGGTGGTGGGCCGGGGGACCGTTGCTTCATTACCAGGCACGCCAACCACTCTAGTAGTTCTTGAATGAGTGGTGGCGGGGGTGGTGGCAGCCGGAGAAACCGTCGCTGGCTGTGGTATGGCCTGGGGAGTTGGGGTGGTGGTGGTGGTGGCCAGTGGAGCCTGCGGGCTTGGGGGTCGGGCGCTGGAATGGGCGTAGTGGATGGCGGTGTTGAGGTGGCAGGCGAAGGTGGGGTGGCGGCGTGGGGAGTAGTGGCGGGCGCTTCACTTGTCTCGGAAGCGCTTGGGTGGTCTGTTGCCGTCTCCGGGGGCCGGTGGTCGGCTTGTTGTGTCTTGTCTGTCGCCGGAATGTTGGTTGGGGCTGGTTTGTCGACTGGCTGTGGTAGAGGCTGTTGTGGTGCCGGGTCTGTGCCAGCGTCTTTTGTTTCAGTGGTCCTGCTGGGTGGGGCTTCTGTCACCGTTCCGGCCTCCTGCGGTAGGGGGCGGGGAGTTCCCGCACCCCGCGCCGGTTGGTGCTTGGCCTGGTGGTGGGCGTGCAGTGGCCGGTGCCGGTTTTCTTGTGCGCTATCTTGGGGGTGTCGGCTCAGTGTGGCCTGGCTGGCTGTGGCTCTGAGAAGATCGTACTGACCCTAACAATTTATAGACCCATTTGAGTCTCTGCTGTCAGATTATCCAGTCTAAGCCCCTCGGGGATACATAAACGACACCTGTCTCCAGTGCCACTACTTAGGCATCACGGAAGTTGCTCCATTCGTCTCAGTCAGGACTTCGCCCTCGGCATTCATGTCATACGGCTCTGAGCAGATTAACAGACACATGGCTTTCAAATATGTGACGGCCGCAGTGCCGGCCGGCGCGTGCCGCGGCCGGTATTCCGACGCAGCGGCGACAAGCCGGTCCAGCGGTGTCAGTCTTGGTTTTCCTGGACCGACAAGCCGGCTTAAAAACTTTAGAATATTTTCCATGCAAGCAATATCCTACAGGGGTTGGTGCATACTGCTTCAGTCAAGACGGAAAGGCTAGGCGGCTGTATTCAGACTGACTACTACTCAGTGAGTGACTAAATCAGTTCCGCAATGTGAGAAATAAAAGTAAAGAGAGTTGTTTCCCTTTCCGCACAGGGAGATTACTGTCGAGTTCACAAAATTCGTCTGCTCACAAGAATGGCGGCAAACTATGAGAGGCTGGAACTTCTCGGTTCAGGCTCATATGGAAAAGCATGGCTAGTGCATTGCCAGAGGAAGAACAAAAGAGCAGTTTTGAAAGAAATACGACTGGACATATTGAGCGAGAAAGAAATGAGCCAAGCGCTGGTGGAGGTGAAAATTTTGTCCCGGTGTCGCCACGTGAACATCGTGTCATACCACGAGGCTTTCGTCGGCATGGGCTGTCTTCAGATAATCATGGAGTACGCCGACAACGGTACAACCTTTATGTATTCGGCTAAGGCACACCGCAGCAATATATAAATCAAGACAGTTCTAGGGTGGTGCTCGTAGCAGCCAAGCTATTCTGGCTCCAAGCGCCTAGAACAATAATTATCGTGCTGTCTCGAGAACGGCAATTTCATCTACTGAGGAAATCTCCCAAATTTGAGTTATTGAGACATGTCTCTATGAGCTAGCGTATATTACATGTTTATCTTACTGAGCTTCATCATTTATACACACCTTCAAGACAGCTCCGTTCCCCTCAGCAGACATTTAACTATTATGCTTTCCGACTGTGACAACTAAGTCTTTTGGTGAGACTTCTTTCTCACACCATTGCCAAGGACCCTTTCTTTGGAATAAACCCCCACAGTCCCTCAGATATGTTGAATCAGCCAATAGTTTGCGGTTGTCTCTAAAGACGCATTTATTCCTTTAAATGTGGATTCACCATTATAATTCTTCTTTTTGTCAACATTTCATTGTCGGTGAGGGCCGTCAGGTGTGTGCGTTGATGGTTTTATGGTACATACTACATGTCTTTTTTGTTTGTGTGCAGTTTATTGTTGGTGCGTGTGGTACTTATTTGTTATTCCTTATTTCTCTTGGTATATCTGTGTTTGGGGGGCTTGAGGTAGTGTGTGTAATGGGTTGGAGAGAGGCTAGTGGGTGTGTGTTTGGATAGAGATGCAGAGTGAGTTGAATAAGGAGGTGAGGTACGCGAGGGCGGTAGGTACGAGTCTGTGCGTGGCTGTGCGTGGCGAGTTATATCTAACGAGGGGGTGGGTGGGGTGGTCTCTGGTATATCTACCAGCTACAATAGTATTGAGCGCCTCGGATAAGAGGCGATCACACGGAGCAGGTTACAGATAAATACTAAGCAGTTTGACAGGTCTACTCTATACGCTACGCAGCGCATAGGAGCATCTAGGGCTGACACATGTTTTCACACTTGGTTTATTATATTATAGTATCGCAATGAACTGTACAAGAGAGAAAACCAACATACTGACGCGTATAGCACTCACCTTTTTACTTTCAGTCGTCTCACGACGTCTAGAGATAAAAATCTTCGCAGACAGTATGACCATCTCAACACACTCTACAGGCGACTATGGTCTCCAGGGATCGAACGTCTATTGCGCGTAGCAGCAATCTTAAAACTGTGCGCAGAGCCGAGTTGAGTAGGACACATCTACTGTACAAGAAACCCGATGGCACCGTGTTAATTTATACAAAGAACAGCAGTACAGGAATCAATTCGATATAGTAATGAACAGTGACCCGATGTTTCTTGTCATACTACAACGAATAATGTTCATTCTGTGTTCTGTCCACTAGGTAGACTCGCACTCATAACGCGAAGGACTTGGATCAGACAAAGTATTAACCACTAGTGATAATGAGGTTTAAAATCGACATTCGTTTGACAACACAGACAAGATTCCACTCTCAGTATAACAAAAAGTACGCGTCACTCTACCACACACACACACACACGGTCGATATAGGTGAGCTCACACCACACACGGATGCCTCCATTGAGCTCATTTTAGACACATCATAAAGCACTCTCGTCTGTAATGGTATGCATTCATCAAAAATCAAAACGGACAAGGGAGGCCATGTCATTGCGCGCTACGAGTTATATTATTATTTCCAACAACATCTCACACACAGGATGATGAGGACTAAACTACTCTCTCCACGCATGACACCCACTCTCTTCATAATCACCCCACACACAAACACACCACAGGAGAAAGTGAGCGGGAACACTCTCTCTCATCTCTATACCCGCCACTATATCTCTATCTCCACACACACACACCTACACGCAGTGCGTGCATCACACAAGATCTCTACATACCAATATAGGGAAGAATATCGACGAGTTGAAACATGCAAAAACGGAAGAGACGAATTCGGGTGGGGTTTGGATTTGGTGGTGGGTTGTTATGATTTATTATGATGGTTTGTGTTTTGAGTGGGTATTGGGGGGATTGGGGGGGTGGTGGGTGTTTTAGGTGGGTTGGTGGGTGGGGGGGGGTGTGGTTTGGTTGTGGTGTTGGTGGTGGGGTGGGTTTGGTGGGGTGGGGTTGGTGGGGTGTGGTGGGGGGTGGTGGTGGTTGGGTGGTGGGTGGGTGGGGGTTGGTGGGGTGTGGTGGGGGTGTTGGGTGGGGGTGTTGGGTGTGGGGGGTGGTGGGTGGGGGTGTTGGGTGGGGTTGGGTGGTGGGGGTTGGTGGTGGTGGGTGTTGGGGGTGGTTGGGGGGGTGGGTTGTGGTGGGTGTGTGGTGGTTGGGGGGTGGTGTTGTGGGGTGGGTGGGTGGTTGTGGTGGGGTGTGGGTGTTGGGGTGGTGTGGGTGGGGTGGGTGTGGTTGGGGGGGTGGTTGGGTTGTGGGTGTTGGTTGTGGGGGTGGTGGTGTTGGGGTGGGGGGTGGTGTGTTGGGGTGGTGGGGGTGGTGGGTGTGGGTGGTTGGGGTGTGGGGTGGGGTTGTGGTGGGGGTGGTGGTTGGTGTTGTGGTTTGGGTGGGGTTGTGGTGGGTGTGGGGTGGTGTGGGTGGGGGTGGTGTGTTGGGTGTGGGGGGTGGTTGGGGTGGTGTGGGGGGTTGGGTGGTGTGGGGTGGGGGTGGGGTTGGTGTGGTGGGTGTGGGGTGGGTGGTTGGGGTTGTGTGGTGGGTGGGGTGTGTGGGGGTGGGTGGTGGGGTGGGTGTTGGGTGGTGTTTGGGGTGTGGGTGGGGTGTGGGGGTGGGGTGGGTGTGGGGGTTGGGTGGTGGGGGGGGTGTGTGGGGGTGGTGGGTGGGTGGGGGTGGGGTGTGTGGGGTGGGGGGTGGGGTGGGGTTGTGGGGGGTGTGGGGTGGGTGGGGGTGGTGTGGGGGGGGTGGTGGGGGGGGGTTGGGTGTGGGTGGGTGGGGTTGGTGGGGTGGGGGTGGGGGGTGTGGGGGGGTGGGTGGGGGGGTGGGGTGTGGGTGGGGGTGGGTGGTTGTGGTGGGTGGTGGGGGGTGGTGGGGTGGGTGGGTGGGTGTGTGGTGGGGTGGGGGGGGGGTGTGGTTGGGTGGGGTGGTGTTGTGGGTGGGGGGGTGGGGTGGGGTGGTGGTGGGTGTGGGTGGGGGGTTGGGTGGGGGTGGGGGGTGTGGGGGGTGGGGTGGGGGTGGTGTGGGGGTGTTGGTGTGGGTGGTGGTGGGGGGTGGGGTGGTTGGGGTGTGGGTGGGGTGGGGGTGTGTGGGGGGGTGGGTGGTGGGGTGGGGTGTGGGGGGGGTTGGGGTGGTGGTGGGGGGGGGTGGTGGGGTGGGTGGGGGGGGTTGGGTGGGGGTGTGGGGTGGTGTTGGTGTGGGGTGGTTTGGTGGGTGTGGGTGGTGTGGGGTGGGGTTGGGTGGGGGGGGTTGGTTGGGGTGGGTGGGGTGGGGGTGGTGGGTGTTGTGGTGGGGGGGTTGTGGGGTGGTGTGGGGTGGGTGGTGTGGGGGTGGGGTGGGTGGGTGGGGGTGGTGGGGGGTGGGGGTGGTGGGGGTGGGTGGGGGGTGGTGGGGGGGGTGTGGTTGGGGTGGGGGTGGGGGTGGGGTGTGGGGTGGGGGTGGGGGTGGGGGGGGTGGTTGTGGTGGGTGTTGGGGGGGGTGGGGGGGTGGTGGGGGGGTGGGGTGGTGGGTGTGGGGGTGGGGGTTGGGGGGGTGGTGTGTGGGTTGGGGGGTGGGGTGGTTGTGGGGGTGGTGGTGTGGTGGGTTGGGGGTGGGTGGGTGGGTGTTGGGGTGTGGTGTGTTGGGTGGGGGGTGGGGTGGGTTGGGGGTGGTGGGGGTTGGGTGTTGGTGGGGTGGTGGTGTGGGGGTGTGGGTGGGGGTGTTGGGTGGTGGGTGTGGGGTGTGTGGGGGTTGGGGGGGGGGTGGGTTGGGGGTGGGGTTGTGTGGGTGGGGGTGGGGTGTGGGGGGGTTGGGTGGGGGTGTGGGGGGTGGGTGTGGGTGGGGGTGTTGGTGGGGGGTGGGGTGTGGTGGGTGTGGGGGTTGGGGGTTGTGGTGGGGGTGGGTGTGGGGGTGTGGTGGGGTGTTGGTGGTGGGGGTGTGGGTGGGTTGGGGGGGTGGGGTGTGGGGGTGGGGGGGTGGGGGGGGGGGTGTTGGTGGGTGGTGGGTTGGGGTGGGTGGTGTGGGGGTGGTGTGTGGTGGGTGGGTTGTGGGGTGGGGTGGTGGTTGGTGGGGGTGTGGGGTGTGGGGTGGTGGGGGGGGTGTGGGGTGGGTGGGGGGTGGGTGTGGTGGTGGGGGGTGGGGGGTGGTGGTGTGTGGGTGGGGGTGGTGGTGGGTGGGGGTGTGGGGGGTGGGGGTGGGGTTGGTTGTGGGGGTGGGGTGTGGGGTGGTTGTGGTGGGTGGTGGGGGGTGGGTGTGGGGTGTGGTGGGGGTGGTGTGTGGGTGGGGTGGTTGGTGGGTGGGTGGGGGGGTGTGGGTGGGGGGGTGTGGGTGGGGGTGGGGTGTGGGTGTTGTGGGGGTTGGTGGGTGGTGGGTGTTGGGGGGTGGGTGGGGTGGGGGTGGTGGGGTGTGGGTTGGGTGGTGGGGTTGGTTGGTGGGTGGTGTGTGGTGGGTGGGGGTGGGTGTGGGGTTGGGGGTTGGGGTGGGGGGGGTGTGGTGGGTGGGTGGGGGTGTTGTGGGTGGGGTGGGGGGGGGGTGTTGGGTGGTGGTGGGGTTGGTGGTGGGTGGGTGGTGGGGGTGTGGGGTGGGTGGGTGGGTGTGGGGGGGTGGGGGTGGTGGGGGGTGGTGTGGGGGGGTGGTGGGTGGGTGGTTGGGTGGGTGGTGGGGGGGTGGTGGGTGTGTGGGGGTGGGTGGTTGGGGTGTGGTTGTGGGGTGGTGTGGGTGGGGGGTGGGGTGGGGTGGTGGTGGGGGTGGGGTGTGGGTGGGGTGTTGTGGTGGGTGTGGGGGTGGGTGGTGGGGGTGGGGTGTGGTGTGGTGGGGTTGGGGGGGTTGGTGGGTGGGTGGTGGGGGGGTGGGGTGGGTGTGGGGGGTGTGGGTGGTTGGGTGTGGGGGGGTGGGTGGTGGGGTGGGTGGGGGGTGGGTTGGGGGTGGTGGGTGGGGGGGTGTGGGGGTGGTGTGGGTGGGGGGGGTTGGTGTTTGGTGTTGGGGGTGTGTGTTTGTGGGGGGTATTTGTGGTGGGTGGTTTGAGGGGTGGTGTTTGGGGGGTTTGTATGGTGTTGGGGGGGGTTTGGGATGTGGGTGGGTTGTGGTTGAGGGGGTGAGGGGGGGGGTGGGTGTTGTGTTGGGTGAATGTAGAGGTGGGAGGTGTGAGTGGGAGGGTGTGGATGTATGAGTAGGGTGTTTGGGGGGGGTGGGTGTGTGTGGGGGTTTTGGGTGTGGGGTGTGGTTGGGTGGGGGTGGTTGGTGGGTTGTATGTTTGGTTTGTGGGGAGGTGTGGTTTTTTGGTGGTAGTGGGTGGGTGGGGTGGGGTGGGTTGGAGGTGGTGGGGTGTGGTGGTATATATAGGTGGGGGGGGGGGTGGGAGTGTGAAGGGGGGTGGGGGTAGGGGGGGGGGGGGGGGGTGTGGGGTAGGAGTGTTTAGTAGGTGGGGGTTGGTGGGTGGGGAGGTGTGTGAGTTGGTGAGTGGGTATGATACTCTAAGATTAGTCCGGAAGTTTCTAGCAAAGTTGCACGGAGAAGAGCGGTCGATTTTTGTTATGCATAGATTTGCTGAGAATACACCAGTACGTTCGAGCAAGGTCGCGCTGTCTAGTGACCTCGTACATGTGACGCCAAAGAGTGAGCAACATTTAGCAACAGTATTATTGCCGCTCAAATACTCTTAGTTGTTTTCTGTACGTGTGAAATTAGCAGCAGGTCGGTATGTTACGAAAGATCGTGAAGCTTCCAGAAAGTGTAGGCAAGATCGTGAATTGTCTGCCATACTTTTCTTTTTGGGTCGTAACGTACAGTGGAGTCCAGTTAACACGAACTCGCTTAACACAAATTTCCGGTTAACACGAACCATTTTTGCATTCCCGGCCAACGGCCTTCTTATTCTGTATTAAAATTTCACTGATAACACGAAATGCTTAACACGAAATTTCGCTTAACACGAAGCTGTTTTCGGTTCCCAACCAGAGCAATTTCACTATTATTCACCTGTTTAACACGAACACAGATTCCAGTCTCAAACACCGAAAACCAATTCATGAAAGGGGCACTGCACGTGTCACTCTCGTGCTGTAGTAAACATGACACAGATCAGAACGAACTCGAGCCTGTGATTGGCTGAATAGCCTTCAGTTGTTGTAATCCACCTTCTCATTGGCTAGAGTTTCTGAACTGTATTCATGCATCATTCGTGTACCAACACAACCCAACACTCCCTCACTTCAGTTAACCACCGATCGTGGCTGCCCCCTAGGTAAAAGAGAAGTCGATTACGCTTAAAGTGAAAAAACAAGATTAATGAGATCCATGATTGTCTCTCTACACGGGCTGTCAATAACGCAAGACAGACTTCGATCATGGTGTGCTTTTAAATTACTTTGATCGTGTTGCTTTTACCAATGCGAGATTGTACTTCAGCCCGTGTTGCTTTTACTTTACTATGGATTTTACATTAAATACGTGAGCTGTACACGTCTCCTTGTGTTTTCCTAGCGAGCTGATGGTAAGGTAAGCATATTTAGTACGATAATATGCACTTTTAACCTCGTACTCATTCATGCACGCATCTCTTACACACGTTTTCCTTGCCGAGAGGGCCGTGATCAATTTTGAGGCCATATTGGTTAACACGAAATACGTTTAACACGAAGTGATTTTCCGTGTCCCCAGAAATTCGTGTTAAGCGGACTCCACTGTACTGGGATTTGGGGCTGAAATTAGCAGTCAAATTTTTGTAGACTATTGTAGTTATTCTAGAAAGTTCTTTTTTTATTAATATTTATGAGTTTCAGTTACGTGTTCCGTTCTGATTGGTTGCGTTGTGTGATTTCGTTAGATTTTTCTGGAAAGTTGTTTTACTATAAAATATTTTGCTAGGAAGCACGTGTGTACATTGTCATGCATTGTCAGTTGTAGGGGGACACAGTTTATCGTAGGTACGTGGCCCGTATAGGGTGTACATTGTGAAAGACGCAGCGTAACGGTGGTGTACGTTATATGTGAAACCCATTGAGTCCAGTATTGATATTGTTTTTGAAGAGACATTGTATCAGTGGTGGTGCATTTGAAGTTGCATAGTGTGGAGATCGCATCGCTGAAATAAAGTATTATTGGAACTGTTACTCCAGTATTGTCTACAACCTTAAGCCACGTGTGACGGGTTGCAGCTGAATGAAGTTTCTTTAAAAAGAACCTTACATGCGTGCATCTGGTGTGATATACTACTACAACTACGACTCAACACGTAACAGTGATATTTCAGCAGTTCAGGGGAGAGATCGTTTATGACAGTTCAGGGGTGGTGCCAGTATATCTTGGTATTGGACATTTCAGGAGAGGGAGATCAATCATAATAGTTCAAGGGTGGCGCAGGAATAGATTGGCGCCTAGAGGCGCCAAGATATTTTGGCACCACCCTTGGACTATCGTGGTCGATCCATATCTTGCAGTGTGTCTGGGCTGAAGAAAACCTTATTTTCTGTATTTCTGCACCCCTGAAGTGCCATGAGCATGTGTATGAGATGAATGTTTATTGCACTATATACAGTCGACTACACTTAAAGCAAGGTCAGTTAAAAGAATTATTTGGATGTAACAAGACTTTTTCAAAGGTCATGACTACGTGTTTATTTCTCTATATTTTACTTCTGTATCTGAATGCCGAATCTCGGCTAGAGCATTATATCTGGAGGCAGAGTTCATTCAAACAGTTGAGGAATGTGTCATTTTACTGACCCTATAAAAATGGCTGTTCAGTCTTTCAGAAGGGAAACTGAAACATGATGGGGGAAGAAAACACGCCAACCTATCACACAACACTGGCCAGCATAAGACAATCTTAAGGGAGACAATCTGCGTCTCTAGACCATTTCAGGCCCCCTGAGGCAGCCAACCAAAGGTCAGTTGAAAGGTCTTAGTAAATCAATGTGACACACTTGCAGTGCACCTGAACTGATCAGTGTTCAGGTTGTACTCTGTAGGCAATATCTGTCTGTGTTCCATAGAACTCGCCCACAAAGGCTGTCCATTATCAGTTCGGTGCCGTGGACCTTAAACCCCAAACTAACCAGCCAACCACTGCCAGTGGTGTGTGACAGATTTCATGATGATGTCACCAGCCCCACTTCACTAAAAATAAACCTTGGATATACAACAACAAACAAATCTGGATTCCTTGGTGTTGTGTTACATGTACATCTGACATTCACTGTACCTAGAAGCGGACAAAACATGACCATCATCATAACCTCAGAAACTTAAGGGTACAGTGTGTTCTGATCTAAGAGCCTCGGATATTTTCATCTTTCAGTAAAGGCGCTTGCGTTAAACATAATTATTTACAGAGCATCTGCTTGAAGTTCAGCCAGGCTGTAGAATAACTGTAGAGTCGTCATAATTTTCTGACTGCTCATTGGCTTCTTTAACTGTCACCAAAGCTACAACTTCAAGAGTGATATATGGTCAGTGGGCTGTGTGCTGTATGAGCTGTGCTGCCTGAGAGTCCCTTTCCAGGCTCAGAATCTTCCCTTGTTAGTGTTGAAGATTCTCGACGGACAGGTGGACCCACTTCCCAGGTACTTTGCTGCTTGCTTAGGCCACCGTTATCATAGAGACTTTAACTTTCTAATGCAGCCCATACACAAGACTAGAAATGGGACTATCCTGTCTAATCTACCAACTCGATAGTTTGTCAGTTGGTCTTGCTAGCTTGGCAATACTTTATTATCCACCCAGTAGTCCGAATAGAACCTGCCTCTATTTTTCCTATCCTAGCCAGGTCTCCAATCCACAAACAAACCAGTCAGCAGAACCTTACAGGCCACGCATCAGTGACGGTATCTTGCTGTCAGCAGTTGTTCCACTTGGCTGTGAACTTGAAGTTTGAAGTTTTCAGATGTTCTCTTCAAAAAGTAGCCACTCTCTCGTCCACACTCATATCTGCTTCTGCCCCCCCCCCCCCCCCCCCCCCCCCCCTTTTTTTTTTTCTTTCAGATTTCCAAAATTCGCAGAAATTAATCAAGACTTTGTGTGCATTATTCTCATTTCAGTCACTGTGGGCCAGTTCTAGAAGACCTGGTTTCCGTGCTCCTGAGGATCAATCCCTCTCAGCGCCCTACAGCGGAGCAGATTCTGAATGTTCCTGCCCTGCTTCCCTATGTCAAAATGTCATACAAAAAATGCCTCAGACACAAAGGGGAGCGCCACCGAGAGAGAAGTTTGTCCAGAGACATCATCAGCGCTGCACAGCCAATGAAGTTTGATCCTGAAAGGGTTAGTCTTGATGTGTTTGTTGGTCTGTGATTTTGGACCTTTAGGTTGCAAAATAGCTATAGAAATAACCATTGAAAGAATGGAAGTGCTTTGGAGGGACAAGCAAAAAACAGTTTACAAAATTGTTGGGTTAACCTTTATCATTCGGAATACACCAGTGTGTGAAATAAGTTTGATTAAAATAGTTCACGGGTAGTGCCAGAACAGCTTGTTGCCTCTAGGCGCCAAGCTATTCTGGCACTACCCTTGAACTAAAGCCACTTGTCAATGTCTTATCTGTAAGTACTATAATGTAGCTTGAATATGGCAGTGTACAAATTTGAAGCTTTTAGCCTCAGTATGGTATGGGTTAATGGTAATCCCAAAATGTAGTTCAGTTCTGTGCTTGTCCTTCCACAACATCTTTCTGTGATGGTTATTTTATCCCTGACATAGACAAAGACAGGTCTTCATTACAGCTATGCCTGTTTTAAGCAACCACCTTAATTCAGGTGGCTGCTATGGTTTTTAATGACAGGTGACAATTGTCGCGTTCAAGTCTTGTCTTGAGAGAACATCTCTCTGTTCTCTTGCATAAAAGGTGGTTTTACTGTATTTTTCCGCTTTAGGGTGAGAGGCCAAAGCCCATCCAAAAGACCTACACTGTCAAAAGCCCGCTGCTACGTCATCTGTCTGTGGCCACGCCTCAGCTGAAAAAGGCCATCAAGCGCCAGAGAACTGTGCACTCTGCTGATGCAGCTACAGTGGAGAAACGAATGAAAAATGTAATATAATAATAAAAAGCTAGTCAACACCCTTAATCCATTCAGCCCTGACGCCCTACAGCAGGAGAAGGATCGACCATGATAATTTAAGGGCAGTGCCAGATTAGCTTGGCACCTGTCGGAACCAAGCTAATCTGGCACTGCCCTTGAATTGGCATGGTCGATCCATCTCCTGCAACAGGTGCATAGTCGTTGGATGACGTCTCCAGAATTGGGGGAAATACGTGCGTCAGGCTGAATGAGTTAATCCATTTAGTGAGGTACATCAACCTTGATAATTCAAGGGTAGTGCCAGATTAACTTGGCATCGTGAGGCGCCAAGCTAATCTGGCACTACCCTTGAATTATCAAGGTCCATCAAGCTCATGCAACCGGTACATAGTCGTTGGGTGAAGCCTCAAAATTTGGTAAATGCATCTGTGGCACTAAATGGGTTAGATGAGTAAAATTCTTGACTGGCAAGCAGTGTTGTGTTAGGTTTTGTACTTGTCAAGGAGATGGCAGACTAAGGTACAGAAACAATTTTTTTTCACCTTTAACCCTCAACCTTGAGGCCCCATTTCCCAGATTTTGAAGTTGTCACCTGACGACTATCTACCAGTTGCAGGTGATGGATAGAGCGTAGTAAGGGTAGTGCCAGATTAGCTTGGTGCCCGAAGGTGCCAAACTAATATGAATACCTTTGAATTATATATATGTATCAGGGGTCAAAATCTTCCGCTTTTCCGAGGATATCAGCGTTAATTAAAAAAATCCGCTGTTTAAAAAAAAGGCAATTCCGCGTGGAAAAAATAAAACGTAAAAAATCTGAAACGGTCGTGGTTCTTAAATGGCGCAGGTCCACAAGTTGTCAGATTCGTTTATCGTTAACTTTAGGCAAGCTTTGTTTTTCCAAGATGGTGTCTAGCGATGCAGGACACATTGTTGCTCGTGGCTAAACTTGTAATGAAACGGGAGTGAGAAAGAAATGGAGATGGGAGTGGTGTGAAAGTTAAGTCGAACCCTGACACGTTTGAATGGATATAAAAGCACATTCTGAAGCTGGAATTGGTGGAAGTGAGCAACATTGTGTACTGTGATTCTTCGCGCCCACCCCCCCCCTCCCCCCCGCCGGAATCAATGTCTTGTTGCCCCCCCCCCCCCCCAATTGTTTCCGCTTGTTTGCCCAGCACGTGTTTTGACCCCTGATGTATCACGGACCAACAATCTCCTGCGGTACAATCTTGGGCCTAAATATGGGTTAACCATCCTGTGCATTCAACTATGGGGACTATACAGTCAGTACCTGTGGTTGCAAGCACAAGGAGATAATTGTGTTCAACGCGTTTTCATTACTCACCTGTTTTTGTTATCTTTGTAGGGAAGCCCCCCGTCCATGAACCTCCTCCGACAAGTGATGGGGAAACCTCCAACTTGTTACAGCAGACACTGTTCTGAGTATGAGGATGAAATTGGAAAATTGCGTGATGGCCCTGATATCTTAGATGATGATAATGCAAGTGATGATGTGTTCGACGATGGTCTGCAGCTGAAAAATGCAGAAAAAAGACAAGAGAAAAAGTCCCCTGAGCATGTTGGCTGTGAAGCTGTAAAGTATAATTCGCCACACAAGCAATTGCAGATGCACAAAGCTAGCAAAAACAATGGGGGAAATGTTGAGGGTGGAAAAGCTGTACTGAGGAGCAATCTGCTGGAAAAGGGAAAAGGTGGAAAAGCTTTGTTGCACAAAAAGAGATCCGTCTCCAAAAGTCGACTTCGTAGATTGGAGTCTGCATCCAGCATTGAAAATATCAACGCCCCCAAAGGCAAAGAGCTGCAATCAAATTACGTTAACTCCCCTGTGCGTGTAGGCCCTGGAACTGTAAAAAGTGCCGGTGTCTGCATGCGCAAGGGAGTTGATAATTTCAAGGCTGATGTCAAAAGTGAAGATGTGAACAGGCGCCATGTAAACTCAAGACATACTTCTTGTGACAAAGTGTCAACCAGGATGCAGACAAGGACATATGCAGATGATGTAAACAGCCCTGATATTGTAAGATATGCTCATTCCAACTCCAGAGCACGACATCCAAGTAGCAACCCTAAAGTGAGACATCCCAGAGCCAGCCCCAGAGCAAGACACAATTCAAAAGCCAAAATTCAAGCAGTACAGTCCGAGAATGTTTCACTCCAAACATCCAGAACAAACGTGGAACTATGTGCATCAAATGTGGAAAAGAAACCGTCCATGGCAGAAAGTTCATTCACATACTCCATCGAGCATTTAAAACCCATGATGACAAACGGTAATTTATCATGCTCCTGTATAAAAAACATTTCATCTTTTTCACAGTGCATGCATGAAGTGCTTTATAAGGCAGTTGTTCTGAGACCTAAAGATGAAAAGCTAGCGAAACAAGCTTTGTCGCAGTACCTTCAAAATCACTTGGGTGCAGAGCAAAGTTGGCGGCTTCTCTCTTCAGTGGGAGCAGCCTTGGATTCAGGAGAGCAGTACTGTGCCTTGGAGAGCAGCATTGATAAACAGAGTTTGAGTTGTTTGCCTGTAGTCTTGCAGCTTTTGACAATGCATTTCTGAAGCTTTTGCTCTCACCCCCCCCACCCCCCCCCCCCCTTATGCATGCAGCCACAGCTACTGTAAACTAAAGGGTACTGGTGACTGCATACACAAGCCACGAGAGGGTTTGTATTCTGTGCATTTCTTTTAGTTTTACTTCCAGTGCTAAAATCGGCTCGATTCAGAAAAAAAATATTCTTTTAACCCTTTGTGTGACGGTAGCAATTTTAGTTGCAATGATACCTACAGGAATCATTGCAACCAAAAACTAAAGGTGTTTTGTTTTTTAAATGTATTCATCCCACTAGGAGCAGTTGTGTTTGTTTAATGGGCCCATCTTTGGTTCCTACTATGTGGTGCCATAAAAAAAAAATCTGTATACAAAATCTGATCAAATGTTACTCTTTTTTCTCACAGAGCCGAAGACAAATCAATCATGACAATTTAAGGATAGAGCCAGATTAGCTTGGCACCTTTCACATTCTACCCCTGGACTGAAATCCCCAAATTTTGAAGTTGCCCTCTGAAGGACTATTACAATTCTAGAGACAGATCGAGCATGATAGTTAAAGGGTGATCAATGCCAGAATAGCTTGGCGCCTATGGGCGCCAAGCTATTCCGGCACCACCCTTGAACAATCATGCTCAATCTGTGTCTTGCTGTGGTGTGTCGGGGCTGAATGAATCAACTGTCATGGTTGATCCATCTCTCATTATGGTGTCGGAGTGCATGATCTGTCGGTCAGTTTTCATTTCCTCTCGCCACCATCTGTGGAAGACAGATTAGGCATCATTGCTCAGGGTTAGATTGACCCTTGAAAAGTCCCCAAAAATTGTCAGATGCACACTGCTCTCTAGCTAGCTTGTCTTGATCCGTCTTCTATAGAAAATGAGAGCTGCTTCACATTTGAATATGTTGATTGAGCAAAGTTTTACGTTTTTTTTTTGACCCATGTAAAATGCAGCTGCAGTGCTTCAGCAGTTGGCAAAATTATGAAACTATGTAAAATTCAGGTGTTATTTCAGCAGATATGCAAGCTCTTGTTTACATTTTTACCGGGAATTTGACCCCTTTGTGCATGCAGCGAACGGTTTGCTTACTGTACCACTACCAGCGGCTGCACGTATTGGGGGGGGATTAGAAAAGGAAAGACAAATGGCGAGAATATTTATTTTCGCTTGCGGTTTGTTACTTTTTATTTTAATTTTAGAAGTATGCACTTTATTATTTGTTTACATCCTGCTGTAGTGCAGGGTGTGTGTTAACCCAGAATTTTAAAGTCTGTGCCACTCATTTTAGACGATTTGTTGTCCCAAATATATGTGTGCTTACGTTAGCCCCCTTATGCATGCAGCCATCAGTAGTGTTTACGGTAGCGGTGGCTGCATGCATAAGAGGGTTTATTTCCTGAGAGTGCCATGCAATTTGTTACTCCTTTATTAACCACTCGCGTGTTTTTTGTTTTCATTTTTTACTTTTAAAATTGTTGCAGTAAAGAAAGAATTGTGTGCCTTGAAGTTGTATCATGTGTTTTACATTTGTACATGACAAATGAGAATGAATGAGACGTTCTGTAGTGAAGGAATAGTGAGTAAATCAAGGGGGAAATCGGCTGACTGCGTGTGCTTAACTCTTCCGCGCACGGCGCACAATCAAGTACACGCCGTCAAATTTTATAGCCCTCTAATGAGCGCACAAAGGCGAATAAATTCGCCCAGCCCCTTTCTCATACTATTTCTTGTATTTTTCCCACGAAACCAGTGTCAAGTTGAGAGATGTTTATCAACCATGTCGGGCAAGATATCCTGGGGGTAATTGGTTAGAGAGTTGGCTTCCGGTGGCAATGAGTGATACTTAAAGAATGCAAAACTAAATGTTTCTTGTATTTAGTATGCTAAATGTCCCCTATGTAGCTCTGTGCCTTTCATGTATTTTCGGAGGAGGGTGAATGGAACTTGTTCAGCTTTAGTAGAAGAAGTACATTATAGCTGGAAGGGTCCAGAAAGCAGTATTGGGAAATAAAATTGAGTGTTTTAGCTCGCACCTGCTCCACAGATTTTGCCGTGCGTTTGGGGAGTGCGCTGCTGTGCGTTTCATAGAGGCAAGTTTTTTTGACTGCATGCGTCAAAGAGTTAAGTCCAATGGTATGGTGGTAGGCAGCCACAAACTAGTAAGGGAGAGAACTGCACAGTTCTCCCCCTTGGCACCTACAATATCGTGATCCCAGGCATTCTCCAAAGACTCAAAAATTTAGCTGAACGTACTTACTCCCATCATGCAGTTAAACTTCTGCACACCAATCAACTTGTACACAATATATGCCTATCAAGACTTTATTTCATTTGGACATTCACCTTTCGTTACATTCAAGGTCCTGCAAGTCTCCACAAAATACCCTGGTCAGCCCCACAGGGTGGGTTTTTCTCTCTATTCTGGGGCATGTGTTTCTGTCTACCCTTTGTCCATTCACCTGTATTTGCCTTTTTAAAACTCTCCATACTGTCTGCACTGCCTGCAGCTCTTGATATTGGATGTGTGTTGCTAAATGGTCTTGGGTTTATTTAGGCCCCATGTTGTAGGTTTATTTAACGTATTTGACCGGCTGGTGACATACATTCAATTTTCTGTTTAGTTTTTTTTCACAAGCAGTGCAGGCACGTCCTGAGAAAGCCTTGTTGCTGTTGGGACGTTAAGCAATGTCCAATCAATCCAATCAATCCACAAAATAGTTACACTTGCCCCCTTTGTGTGTGCAGCCACCAGCACCGTTTACTGTACCAGTGGCTGCATGCACAAGAGGGTTAAAGGGTAATAAGTATTCTATTCCACTACGGTTGGAAAAAGCACCAATTCAGTCCAGCATTGCAAGAATAAACAGCATACAGCATTAGTTACAAGTCTTGCCAGTTTCTAAACGGTTATCAGTGGCGGTTTTAGAGAATAACCAGCAAGCAAAAGGTCTGTGGGACATGTCAGCCTTAGGAACTACGACTGACAGGAATGCAACTTGATGGACATCGGTCAAAGTTCGATAGCAGTGCTAAAATGTCCGATTAACATAGGTGCCGGTAGGTCAAATGTCCTATACTAATGGTCAAAACTTAAGGGCCACCCCACTTTTTTGTGTCATTGTTTATCGTCGCAAGTAGTCTAATAAACTACAATGTTCTTTCGATCTAAATGGGTTTAAAGTTGACCTTAGACGTCCACTGTACAGGGAACAATAGACAACAATTCATCAATTTCCAAGAACGTGTCAAATGCACGTGAAACATCGCCAGTTTTTGTGAAAAGCTGTGCGATATTGGCAAGTGTACCAAAGGCAGGCAGGTGGAAAAACTTGGTAAAGTCATGTTGCACGTGCTAAAGGGGTCAGTCGTGAACACTGAGCACTTCTGTTTCGCTACAAATAATGGTAGAGTAGGGGGATAATTGTCACTTTCCTAACCATGCCACCACGACGAAGCCTAACGCCAGTAGATCAATGCCAGGCGCTAGTATGGCTGCAGGATGCAATTTCTGGACGAGAAGTTGGGAGACGTCTTGGGGTGTCCCATTCAGTGATCCGGAGGCTGCTGGCACAATTCCAAGAAACTGGAAGGGCAGAATGACGACCCTGCTCAGGACACCCACTCTGCACCAGCAGAAGGGAGGACAGATACCTCTGGCGGCTCTGCGCGACCGAACTGTCACGTCAACCCCTCTGCGATGTCAACTGATGCAAGCTGCAAACGTTAACAGCAGAAGCACAGTCTGCCGACGTCTGCGTGAAATTGGCCTGGCTTCATGCAGAGCAGCAGTGAGAATACCGCTCACTCCAGCTCATCGCAGAGCCCGGGTTGCCTGGTGTCATCAACATGAGGTGGAACAGGCTCCAGTGGACTCAGGTTCTGTTTACTGATGAGTCACGGTTCACTGTGTCCTTTAACTACGGCAGGGTGAGGGTCTGGAGACACCAGGGTGAGCGATTCATGGATGGACTCCAAGTATTGTTACATTATTTGTGTGGTGTTGTCGGTGCGTCTGCAATAAAAAGTGGCCCTTAAGTTTTGACCATTAGTATATTATAATTGCCTATGTTCCACTTTTCTGTTGTCTTGGACTACATATTTTACATAGCACATTAGCAATCTAAGTCTGCATTGCAGGCAGTGACCACTCATGAAACACTGTCTTATGTGTACTTGTACTACTATTGCTGGCCTTTGGCATCAGCCATTCTTTGCCCTTCCCATCGTTTTGCCCATGATACCTGCGTCATTTTATTCTAATGATATCACACGATGATGCCAAAACGACCTATACTGATGAACAAAAGAAATGCAACATCACTGGAGTCATTGGAAACACTAAAGCCCAAATGATGTCGCATTTCTTTTGCTTGTCAGTACAAGATTTCTATACAGCAGACATATGTCCTATTCATGTTGACAAACCCAGGACATTTCACCCATCTGCGAAGATGCCTTGTTGCATCCCTGCTGACACCAGTCCAAAAACGTACCTTTTGCTTACTAGGTACAGAAGATTGTTGACTGCAGAAAAAGCATGCACACATATATATTCAAACTCAAAGCATGCCTAAATTCTATTCTGCATGCACAAACATCCACTTTCACAGTTTCATTACTGTAGACACTCGCACTGCTATCACAACTTGCCTGCATGAAGCAAGACAAAACTTCAAATATCGCCAACTCGGTAACTGGCATAGATCCTAATGCATCTAAGGCAGAGTGTGAGGATTCATGAGAATTAATGCTTGTTGCTAACTCAACTTACCTCTATGTTAATGTTATGTATACATGCAGAATGAATCACAACCTTGCTTACCCTGTGGAAACAGTCTGCATGAAAACAGGACAGGCAAAACACCCTACAGCTGCAAGAGACATGGTCACTACTCTCGCAGGTGCAGGGATAATATGAATCTATAGATATGTCTCTTGCTGGCTGGTGTTACCTCTATGTTGGTATGTTTATGCAGCCAAGATTCACTGAATGTTCAGTTAACCCTTTCCATCCTGATACACCACTGCCTGAAATAAATTTGACTTTGATAGTTCAAGGGTTGTGCCAGAATAGCTTGGTGCCTTAGGCGGCAAGCTATTCTGGCACCACCCTTGAACTAAAATAGCTGAGCTCTCTCATAAGTTAAAATAGCTGAGCTCTCTCATAAGTTGAAATGTAGCCTTTATAGGACAATAAGCAAAATTCACTGCTTGAAATAAATTTGACTATGATAAATTATTCAAGGGTAGTGCCAGAATAGCTTGCCGCCCGAGGCGCCAAGCTATTCTGCCACCACCCTTAAATTAAAATGATCGACCTGTCTCCTAGCCTTCAAAGGATAAAAAGGAAATCTGAGAAAAAAAATTCAGCCTCAGGATGTAGTCGTTTAACCACCATGACACTATCAGCACAACTTGTAAATTTTGCAGACGTGAAAAGATGCGACCTTTAACATTTGTTCCAGCCTCAACTAAATAAAACAAGATATGAGATCAACCATGGGTGGTGTTAACCCTTTTCATCCGTTTCATTGGTTGAAATAAATTTGACTGACAGTTTAAGGGTGGTGCCAGAATACCAGTAGCTTGGCACATCTCTGGCGCCTAGCTATTTTGGCACCACCTTTGAACTAAAATGATTTATTTATCTCCTTTTTAACAAAAAAAATCAGCCTCAGGATGTCATGGGCTAAGTAGCTTCACATTTTAAAGGTGCCAAGCTATTCTAGCACCACTCTGAAAGATTCTGGTCGATCTGTCTCGTGAACTGTCATCTACTCTTCTGATGACGACCACATTAAATTTTGTGAAATAATATATTTTTTATTTGTAATAATATTGCTCCACCTGCTAAATTAAACTCAGGAATTCTGGTGCTTGTAATGACTGATATTCAGCACAGACCAGTCATACATCATGACAGCAGGAACAATAAGCTTTTGGAAAAGCAATTGTGGGGGGGGAAAGGGGGATCACAAAGCTTTATATTGTATTACTTTCTCCCTTGCGCATACAGCCACCGGTACTCAACCCTTTGGCTGTTGGGATCGCATTTTGTTGCAATCATTCCTGCAGGAATCATCACAACAAAAAGCGCTACAAACAGCCAAAGGGTTAACCCCCTTGTGCACACAGTCACTGATAGTGTCAACAATACCAGTGGCTGTATGCACATTTATGCACAAGAAGGTTAAAACTTTAAAATAAATTCTTAACCCTTCTGCCTCTGGGCATGCAACCACTGGTACAATAAAGATTAGTGGCTGTATGCACAAAAGGGTAAACCTGCTCAGTGTGAATACTTTCATTCATCACTTAAGTCGGTCACAGAAGTCTGCGGGAATCCCATGCACAAGACGCAGCTCTTTTGGGTCTTCTCGATGAAGGCCCTTCCAATGCCTTGTCAGCTGATCCCAACACATTTCCGTCAGTTTGGGCACCACAAGTGGCAGACGATACCTGTACACTTTATGCGACCGCCTCCCATCATCGTGCACACCACCATACAGGTACATGTACTTGGATGGGGATGCCACTACCCTGTGAAAGTACACTGGCTTTGGCAAAATTATCGACAGTTTCCGCCAAGTGAACGCGTCGAGAGAAAAATGCCACACATCATCCAGAATGTTTGTATGTTCGGGGACGTAATGCTGACCTCCACAGATGTAGACCTCCCTGTCTAGCTGAACCAGGCCAAAGCTGCTGCGTGCTTTAGGTGAGCCATGAATGGGGTCTGGATGTGTTGTGTGCTTTGTCCACATGTTTTGGTCATACCAGTAAGCATAAATGGTGTCCACCGGCTGTGCCTTCCTAAGTCTCCCGCCACCAAATATGTAGAAGCTGAAAAATTAAGCATCTAATAGACTAAAACATTTTATACATTATGTGCAACATGATCTGCAATGGTTGTGAACTTCCTTTTTAAACATTTCAAAATGTACACATGCAGTTTTTGTATAACATAACAACAACAGGAATACCAGTTGTCAAAATGGAATCCACACTCTATGTTTAAAACTATGTTCCACCGTGTCTATGTTCAACCACAGGAGGGGCCATCTCATTATGTGTGTGTTTGAATTACCGACAGCTACTACTAGCCGCAAAGTGCTAGCCGAGAGTTGCTAGCTGATACTAGAGGCAGGCCCTTTACTGCTGAAGGCCCTGTACTATATAATCTATAGGCCCTTTAGCCCACTACTGCCATAACTGTTCAGAGAATACACTTCTGTCACAGACAGTCACGAAATGCTACACACAGGTCTAGTTACGGTTCATTTAGGCACAGGACACTCCAGCTCAGCACACATCGTCTTTATGTCAAGTAACCTGACAATGATTCCACTCTGTTCTAGAAATACGACGATACCAGTACGAGAAACAGCTAAAAATAGATTGACTCGCTAACGGCTGAGCAGAATAAATAAGTGCGATTACGCGTGTGCTTTTGCTGCATGTGCTAACAGCTGTTAAAGTTCATTAGGTGTTTCGACAAGGCATAACAAACATAAATGTTGCTGAAATGTGTCTTCAAATAAATATGTGTAATGGTACTTTAAGGTAAAGTACGTGGGGTGGGTTTGGGGGCTATGTAAAGGATCTGCCACCGAAGGGCTTGCCATAGTAAACAGCCTGTCATGGTAAAGGGCCTGCCACTAGTGGCTGTGGATCATACTTACTTACTTACGCCTGTCACCCCTCCCCAGGTATAGGCCGTCGACGAGAGACCTCCAGCGACTCTGTCCTGTGCTTCTCCTTCAATTTTACTCCAGGTGGTTCCCAGTCTCTTGATGTCTGCTTGGAGGTCTCGATGCCAGGTGTTTCTCGGCCTGCCTCTTTTCCTCTTTCCCTGGGGATTCCATGACAATGCCTGCCTAGTGATACTGGAAGCTGGCTTTCTCAGACTGTGACCAATCCATCCCCATCTTCTTCGCCCAATTTCATTCTCTGCTGTTATCTGCTCTGTTCTCTCCCAGAGTCTGACGTTGCTGATCTTCTCTGGCCAGTGGATTTTCAAAATTCTTCTAAGGCAACTGTTTATGAAGATCTGTACTCTGTTGACTGTGGTTTTTGTCAATCTCCAAGTCTCTGCTCTACATAGGAGAACTGCTTTTACGTTGGAGTTGAAAATCCGGACTTTGGTGTGTTGTGACAGCTCTCTGGAACTCCACACTTTTTTCAGCTGGAGAAAGGCTGCTCTGGCTTTACCAATTCGTGCTCTGACATCTGCATCAGTGCCGCCTTTTTTGTCTATGATGCTCCCGAGATAGGTGAAGAACTCCACCTCCTCCAACGGGGTGCCAGCAAGCAAGACTGGTTCTTCCCTGGTTGCGTTCAGCCTCATTGTCTTTGTTTTGTGTTTGTGGATGGTGAGGCCCACTTTGGACGAGATGTCAGCAAGCCTCATGGTCTTGTCCTGCATTTGTTGATGAGTGTGGGACAGTAAAGCCAAGTCGTCCGCAAAATCGAGGTCGTCAATGTGGAACATGGTTGGTCATTGAAATGGTGGAACAAACATAGACACGGTGAAACATAGACTCGATGGAACATAGACATGCTTCCGTTAAAACTCTTCAGGTGAACAATGAGACTTGATATACTCGTGTGAATGTTTCTAGCAGTTCAGATTCATTACAATGCTAACATTCCCTGGCTCTTCACTTACCAGTGTGTGTCCTTTACAATCTCTTGCTTGTAGCGGCCTTTGGGAACGTCACCCCCAGGACTCAGAATCTCCCAGATTAAAGTTCTTAAGTTCAGACGGTGCATGTCTGCCACTGCCTCATTGTAAAAGCCGATGGCTCCACCAAACGTGTACATGTAATCATCGTTAAACACAATGCTTTGACCGTAAGCCCTTGGAGGCAGATTATCCCCGGTGTCCTGGTTGTTGAAAACGTTCGGATTAGTTTCCATGACGTACCAGAAAGCACCCGACCCGTCTGGCCTGGCATTTCCAATATCACACACTTTAAGAGTGTTGCTGATGATGTGACCAAAAGGATACGAAGTTCCTCCAAAAACGTAAATGTTCGAACCGCGTAGCACCATACTGGACGAGGCACATGTATTGGGGCAGCCAGGAGCATCCATCCTTGTCCATTTTCGAGTTGCAAAGTTGAACTTCCAGAGTTCTTCTAAAACCGTCGGACGCCCCTGTCGATTCAGCACACGGCCCAGAGGGTTGTATCCACCTAAAATATACAGGTTCGCATCATCTGCTACCATCGAATGGCCACTCCGTCCTGTAGGTTCTAAATCCAGCAAGACTTTGGCCCGTGGATAGATTAGTTCGAACTCATCTGCTGTCAAAGACATTGTTTTCTTTCTCCAGCTGATCCGCTGGAGTAGCAGCCCATTCCGTCACCAAATGCCCCGCCACTTTATATGCGTCACCTCACTCCATAAAATTTGGAAGAGACAGTAACCGCTGCGTAAAGGGTAGATTTGCGTGTTTCTCATAATGTATCTCCACCGCAGTCTTTCCCATAGAGTCCGAAATAGCTCATTAAGTCCCTTCTATTTATAGAAGGGACTTTTAGGCCGGACGGGTCGCGGTGGCCGGGGCGAATTTAATAGCATGTCCATGATGTCAAAGGCGGGCAGGCTAAACCTCTAACAACTGACTGAAGTAACAAGATAAAACTGATTACGTCATGTCTATAGTTACGCCGCGGCTAACCGCCTCGCTGTTGACTCGAACTAATGTACCGGGCATTTGTGGCCAAAGCGAAGCGCCGCACCGCGTATGTATGTGCGTATGTATGTATGTATGTATGTATGTATGTATGTATGTATGTATGTATGTATGTGTGCGTATGTATGTAAACAAGACAGTCAGTCTCCGCGGATTTCTGTACACACAAGCTTGAAACTTGGTGAAATACTTTCAGTCGCGGGCTTAAGTGGACCGGGTGGCTAAGACAGCCGCGGCCTCCGAGCATATTGTAATGAATGTCTCATTGAAGACATAAACGGCAACCGTTAATAAGCCGGAAGTCGGTTGCTCAGTTACGCCTGTCACCCCTCCCCGGGTCAGTATAGGCCGTCGACGAGAGACCGGCCAGTGACTCTTAGGAAGTCGGTTGACTGTCCCAGATTAGAGTCCGTCATTTTTGTCATATAGTTTACTTACTTTTGCATATAGCTACTGAGTTTGGAGAAAGACATTGGATGAGTTCGTTAGCCAGCATTGTATCCTTTTTATCTTCTTTCACTTAGTAAAAAACGTTTTCAGAAAATAATTAAAACAGTAAAAAAAAAACTTAAGTCTAGAGAAAGTCTGAGTGCCGGTGACGTAAAAGAAGCAACTCCGTCACCACGCAGACATATGACGTAATTCTCTCTCTCTCTCTCTCTCTCTCTCTCTCTCTCTCTCTCTCTCTCTCTCTCTCTCTCTCTCTCTCTCTCTCTCTCTCTCTCTCTCTCTCTCTCTCTCACTCTCTCTCCGGCTCTCTCTCTCAGTAATCTCTCTCTCTCTTGCTGCTTGCTCTTTAGGCTCACACATATGGAGTGCGCGCATCCCCAAGAAGCATAGATCCTCAGTCATGTGCCCGGAGGGCGCATGAACATCTATGCCTCTTGAGGATGTTTGAAGCGCGCACATGCACTCACGCACACGCATACACACACACTGGCACACACACACACACACACACACACACACACACACACACACACACACACACACACACACACACACACACATCGACACGCCTCAGTTCAGAAGAGCATGCAGGTGTACTTAGTCAATAGCATGTAGCTAGGTAAAGTCAACCTGATTTCACATAAATTATAACAAGACTGAAATCGTACCGTGAAATTCTAGTTGTGTCACCATTTTCGCAAGTCTTGAATCGAAAGCGAAACTCATATCATTGAAATATAAATTTACGTAAAAAACAAAAAAACAAAACAAAAAAAAAAAACCGTCATGACGACGTTTGACAAACCAATGACACATACGCGGGCATCTCCAAGAGGCATAATTATATCCTCAAGTGCCCGGAGGGTGCATGAACATATATGACTCTTGAGGATGTTTGCAGCGCGCGCATGCACGCACGCACACGGCGCATACACACACATCGACGCGCTTTCAGAACTAGAAAATGCAGGTGTACTTAGTATAGCATATGTAGATAGGTCAACCTGATTTCACACACATTATACGGCAAGACTGAAATTCTAGTTTTGTCACAATTTTTCCAAGTCTTGAAGCGAAAGCAAAACTCATATCACGTTAAATATAAAATTATGTAAAAACCAAAAAATAAATACGTCATGACAAATGACGTTTGACAAACCAATGAGGCGTATGCACAACGCGCGCCCCTTCTAGAGTTCACTATGACGCATTGGCACATCTGTAAGGCTTTTCAAAAGGAGATATTTCAACATCAGAATCAAGTCAAAGACAAAAGGTAGAGACCCTTGACAGCGAAGACAGCTCTCAAATAGAAGGGACACTCACAGTGTGGGTTATGGTTCATCCCATCTTGTTTTTGTCTACCGTATTTAAAAAGATACGGTAGACTTTAAATGAGGCTGGTCGGAGGGCATTCCGGAGCATGTACATGACGTCACAGTTTTGGCGTGCAGGGCAGAAATTCTGGCAAAGAAGTAACAAGATAAAAATGACGTCACGTCTAGCTATGCAAACCTTAAGGGATGTAGATGATCGTCTCAGTAGTTCTATACCTGCATATTTTTCTGTGGGCTAGCGATTGGGTGCCTGCAGTGATAGGCGGGGGCAGGGGATCTAACTGTTTGTCTGTTCAGCGCTGAGTAATTCCCCTTGGTATGTGGGTACAATCAGTACCAGCGCTAGCCTCACCTTAAACCTTGCTAGAGAGAGAGAGAGAGAGAGAGAGAGAGAGAGAGAGAGAGAGAGAGAGAGTGTGTGTGTGTGTGTGTGTGTGTGTGTGTGTGTGTGTGTGTGTGTGTGTGTGTGTGTGTGTGTGTGTGTGTGTGTGTGTGTGTGTGTGTGTGTGTGTGTGTATGACGGCGACTAGAGCCCGCGTTTGAGAACCGCCGCTGAGCTTGAAAATTTAGGATTTGTCCGTAAAAGAATTATCTCGAAGCGGCCTTTTTTTTCGATTTTTTTAAAAATATTTTATGAAGATGCTCATTCGCGAGAAAATGGCCGTTTTATAAAAAGCGGTTGATCCACACTGGAGTCCGTAATTTTTCTTATTTTCACTAGATATTTTGCATATAGCTAGATAAAAGGGACATTGAATGAGTTTGTTAACCAGCATTGTACCTCTAGAACGTTTTGAGTGATAATTGTTGGGGTTTTTTTTTCACGTTTTGGGATTAATTTCATGAATTATATGGGTTATTCTTAAAACAACTGAAACTTTTTTTTACGAAAAATGAAACCCAACAATTTTCTCATTAATAATCGCATGATTTTTCGTATATGATATGTACATAAGCCGCCGGCCTACCGTTTTTCTCGGCTGTCCGCGAGTACGATAAGTTCAATTGTAACCTGTATGAGTCCTAGCTGTGAAAATCAGACAATTTTCTGCACCACTTTTTCGGGACTCATTTGTAAAACAGCTAACATAACTTTAATTTTTCTTTTACAAAAAAATAAAAAGAACTTTGAAACTCATCTCATTACTGAATACCCGCATGATTTTTCATATACAGTGTTTGCATAAGTATGGCCTGCTGCTTGTCCCGGCCCTGGCGGGGGTAAGATTAGGTCAAATTGTGACCCGCTGTAAACCCTACTGAGGCGTAACTTGACTTGGCCGCTACGCCAGAATGGCCGCCTCACTGGTCATCGGTGTGTTCAGTCTACGAATCGGGAATCGCCGTAAGTCCGTAAGTTTCTATATGCGGCCAGTGCCGGTGTGTGGATCAGAGGGTGGGTTAGACTGAGGAGATGGATTCCTGTAGTCGCTACGCGAGCCCACAGAGTGTACTAATCGCGGCGGGAAGAAAAACTGCCTTTAGGAAAAAAAAAAAAAAAAAAAAACGAAAAAAAAAAAAAAAACGGAGATGACAGGTGTATAGCGGCGGAGATTTTAATGAAAAATAACTGTGCCCAATTGTTTCAAGCGGGGTTATGTCCCTTATACGGCTCATTTCGACCACTTCCTATCAGCGAAAATGGCGACCAACAAGAGAAAGCAAGATGAGAAACATCTTAAAATGTTGCGGGAAATGGTTGCTCTGCCCAGCAACAAGACATGTTTTGACTGTCATCAAAGAGGGCCAACGTACGTGAATATGACAATCGGATCGTTCGTCTGTACTTCATGCAGCGGCATTTTGTAAGTTATTCGTTTTTGCAGCTGAGGCAGCCTCACAAATTTGGAAGCATACGATAATCTGTGATCCATAGGCCGTTTAAACTCGCCAGGAATTTTGTTTGTGGTCACTCTTGTTAATTCTTAGAAGCTACACTATTAATAGAAGAAACGTGTTACGTTCAACCTGCTGTTGATGACAGATCTGTTGTGTCAAGTTTTTATCATAACCATGTGCATGATCTGGATTATCTCCAAGAAGATTATCACTGACTTTCACCTTTGTATGATAACCATTTTTAAATGGTTAAAACTAATAATTATGTAGCTCATCACAGACCTGACATCTTCTTGTTCTGCACAACAACCAAACTTATTCGTAATTATATTTAATCGCATCTCCCCTTGTCAGAACTTGAAATTCATGGGTGCGTGCTAATGACCTCCAGTCTATGTTAACCCATTACATCATGAGGATGAAATTGTCAATTTTTAAAGGTATCCTTTGAGGTCTAGGTCACAATTCTAGAGACAGCTCGACCATGATAGCTCAATGGTGGTGTCAATAGCTTGAAGCCTACAGGCGCCAAGATATTCTGACACCAATCACCCTTAAACTATCATGGTTGACCCACGTCCTGTTGTAGCATGTCAGTGCTTTATGGGTTAGTTATTATGTGTGTTTCAGCCATTACTTTGGTTTAGGGACTTACTCCTTTGTGTCTCGAACACATGATGGTTCTCAGTGGCAGATTTGAAACAGAATTAACTCATTCGACCCCAACACCGAAATCCCCAAATTTTGCCGTTGTCCTCTGAAGTCTGCATTGCAGTGCAGGACACAGATCGACCATGATAGTTCAAGAGTGATGCCAGAATAGCTTGGCCTTATCTGTGGTGTGTCTGGGCTAGAATGAGTTAAGGAACAATGACCATCATAATAATTTTTTGACAGACATCGGTTGATTTTAAACCCTGGACAGTTAATAACTGATGATGGTTCTCATCAGAAAAGACGACTAAACTACACATCTTTTTCACCCCCAACTGTATTTCCAGTAGCAGTCAGGGGGTTAATATCACAGCAGGTAATGAGTCCAGGTGAGCTGTCACAGTTTTGAAGAAAATAAACAGAAATTTACACAGTATGTCATCAAAATAGCGTTTTCCTGAGAATCAAACTCAGACATGTGGCACTCAGTGTTCCCTGTCATGTGTGAGTTAACAGCTCTTGTTTTCTTAAAACTAGATTGCCATTTGGAAATAAGATTAGAGGAAAAATTGTGAAAACATCCCCTCCTCCCCCTCCCTTCCCCCTCCCCCCTCCCCTCCCTCCCCCCCCTCCACCCCCCTCCACTCCAATTCGTGCCTGCATATATCTCATTCAGGGGATGGTGGTAGGACTCTTAGTCAACAGAGGTTTAATGTTTAAACTTGGGGAGAATGAATTAAGTGGAAATTTGTGTCAGAATCAGTTGCAAATCAATGAGACCTCACCACAGTCTTACTATTGGACTAATAAGGTTTGAGATTTTTAGTATGGCTATCCATTTTTGGTGATGTTTTGCTGTTGCAGAAACTGAGAACTGTTTGGGAACAAGAGTATTGTGCCATAATATGATAATGCTCCCACATATTCACCTTACAGACTTTATAGCATGTTCTGCCATGGCTTCCATGACAAATTATTTAAGCAGCAAAACTTTTTTTTAGGGAGTCATTGTTTTAATTCTGCCATTGCTAGTCTAGTAAGCAGTGGTCCTTGGGCCCACAGCAGCCATCGTGGGCCCAAAGACGTTTTGCTATAGTATAAGGGGAGTAGCCTGGACAAATGTGGCTATATATAAGTCCAAAGTTAAAGTTTCATAACTCGGTAAATTCAGCACCGTAATAGTGCAAATGACGCATTCTGGCTTTTTGGCTTCCTGGTTCTGCATTATGTATAACCTGGGAGCGGGAGCCTTAACTCTTCAGTATAATTTACACTATAGAAAGACCTCTGAAAAATTGTTGTTCAAATAAGCGTTCAGAAATCAGAAGTGGGTCAAAATTGTAAGTTTTTTTTTTTTAAACATTGGATTAAAAGCCCTGTCAAACATCTGATATAAATATTGCATGTTTGTCCGCACTTTTAATCCAGTGTTTTTATCCTACTTCTGATTCCTTGAAATCATCTGTTGTGTTGCATCCAATTTTGTTATATAAGTCAAAATTTGCTACACATTTTTTTCTTTTTTTTTAACAGACGAGGCCTGAACCCTCCCCACAGAGTGAAGTCAATATCCATGGCCAGTTTTACACCAGAAGAGATGGACTTCCTCAAAATGCATGGCAATGAGGTGTAGTACCTGTTGTAACTTACTAACTCAACTGTGATCATGTATTGCTCTTTCCTTTGTCTTTTTTGTCTTGCATACTCTGGATAGAAAATTATTTCTATTGTGACTTTTTTTGCACTTAATTATCAGTACCCGTTTTACCTATAGATTTGTTAACTTGTTCATCCACCTCTACTGAAATGACTTGATTACAGGAAAACCTTTTTTGAGTGACCACCCTCATGAAAGATCATTGTCATTACAGACCATCCTTTAGCCCCATAAATGTGGTCTTTAATGACAGATCTATGTCACTTTGCACCTTAGCCCATATCATTTGGAATACACCAGTGTGTGAAATAAGTTTGACTAAAATAGTTCAAGGGTAGTGCCTGCATATATATGGCAGTGTACAAATTTGAAGCTTTTAGCCTCAGTATGATATGGGTTAAGGTAGGCTCGGACACTTCCAGTGTGAAAAATCTGTGACTTTGGCTGTTTTGGGTTTTCTTGATTTTCTGCAAGTTCTGAGTGTCCTCTCTGTGGAAACATACTCCTTTTCCCTCAAAGCTTTTATCGAACACCCTTAAATGTTAAATAAACAAAGTACCCAAAGTTTGTTTACATTTTTGTCTGCTCAGAATGTGCATTTTGCCTACTTTCGAATCTGGTCAAAGTGCACCTTCTTCGTACTGCACTGAAAAAAGTTATGTCGTTTGAAAGCCACTTCTTTCCCTTGCAGTAATTTGTCCTTCACCCTTGCCGAAACGAACATCAACGGCCAAAAAAACTGCCTGCAGCAACCCTATAAATTTGTTGATAACTTTCAGATTTGGTCTTATGACAGTTTCGAACAGGAGCACCCACATAAATGTGCATCTCTGATTGGTTCAAATGTATTTCCAAGTCTGTGCGGCTAACTTTATGTCGGATACAAGTCGCACCTTGCAAGAATGTTTTTCGACGGATTGCAAGCTAAAACACGTTGTTTAGACAAATCCGCAGAGGTATCTAGTCAACTTGACAGACAGTGAGACTGAAGAACTTGTATAATCGTAATATACAGGAAAACTTAACTGCCCATGTCCAGAATAGGCACAAACATCATCTGCAGCTGCCAGTCATTTCAAAAGGACCTGCAGATTTTTGCAGTTAGGTGCTCTAGCCATTTGGCAAAGCATAACGTGCAAACATCAAAGATACTAAGGAAGAGATCAAAGATTTTCATGATTTGTTTGTGAACTGCTTGACCTTGGAGCAGAAGTGTGCATTCATAGAAATCCAAAATTCTGCATTCAGCACTCAGTAGTGCACTGTAGATCTGAACGATTTAGATTCTGGAATCTCACGTCTTTCATCTGTTGTAACATCTGAATATTTCAGTTGGATCAGAAACCACATGTAAACTTATCGTGAGGCACTCTGATCACGACTGACAAAACGAATGCATATAATATATATGTGAAAGGAATCTACCAGCTCAAGGAATCACAGATGTGCTTGATAACAATAATGTACATTGTGCACAGGTCCATTCCTAGCGAGAAAGTGTTAGAATTTAGGCTGTACCACGTCCCTCATAAATGCCACCCAAAACTCATGTTTGCAGGAATGATAGGCCAACATCATATGCACTTGTAAGCAAACAATTAATTAAATAATTTTCCCTTGTAAAAGATCAATGTACATCATACACGTATTTGTTTCCCTTGGTCAAAGAGACTACAAAATGCAGGCAAGATGCAGCCGTCATTGTGATGGCGTAGGTGTGATTCTGCAGTAAACCAGTATGGTCCAAATTATAAAATGCAACCTCATTAGAATGGTATGCGTTTTACATCTTCCACAGCGATCACTATGAGCATGCAATAGGTGTGGATGAGGTGTGATGTGAACAGGTTGCTTTTTAAAAATTTTAAAAAATGTTTCAGCTGTATGCGCGTTTGGTGAACTAACCAATATTATATATATATTATCAGACATACAAGATGTTTAAATACTTTACTTGTGTTAAATCATGATGTTTTCATTAGATTTTAGCCTTTCCTATTTCAAGTAATGTAACAACTGGCTATATGGCATGTGCAAGCCATGCACATAGTGCAGGGGCATGTAACAACTAGTTTGCAGCTTCTGATGCTTTAGGAGCAGCACTACTCCTCAAAGCTGACAGATCTTTAAACCATTTTTCCATATCTTCAACAGAATGTATTTAGCATTAAGTACAAGTTTGTGTAAACTGCATGGATGTACAAGCATAGTGTGTATGTGCTGAAACACAAGAAAGCTAAATGTAAACTCGTGTGTGGCATGTTCATGTATATTTACCCTTGGCTTAGTCTTCCATCTTTTAGGAATTTTGAACGCTGATAGGAAAAGAATTTTTTTTTCCTGTGGTGAGAAAGCTCAATGTCATCTGCTGCCACAGTAAACACACACACACACAGATACTCTTATAATGACAAAACAGCCCAGACAGATTGGTTTTAACCTATGAGTCGTGCAACTACATCTAAGTTAGGAACCTATGGTTGTGAGTAGGGACATTGACAAATATTGCCAATTACTGTACCAACCTTCTGCTTACATCTACCATACATTCTGTCTGAATACCAGTTGTCCAAGTGAAGCATATCCAGTGGAAAATAATAATAATAATAATTATGGTATTTATAATGCGCTTATCTTATAATGATTATAACTCTAAACGCGCACTCACAACTCGTGCATGCATGCGCACGCTTTAGACAATGACTTGCGTACCACAAACAGTGGAATACATTACAACGGTCAGCTTGGGGTGGGGAGTGTGGTGATATAGTGCTAAAACTGTTGAAAGAGGTGAGTTTTGAGGGCGGACTGGAAGGAGGAGAGAGAGTGTTTCTGACGGAGAGAGAGTGGGAGAGTGTTCCAGGTGGATGGACCGTAGACGGAGAAGGAGCGGGGGCCAAAAGTGTTAAGTTTGGTGCGAGGGATGTGGAGGCGGAGAGGGTCAGAGGCAGAGCGGAGGGAGTGGGAAGGTGTGTAGGGGTGAAGTAAGTTGGAGAGATAGGCAGGAGCGCAGTTGTTCAGGGATTTGTAGCAGAGAGACAGAATTTTGTATTGGATGCGTTGGGGGATGGGGAGCCAGTGAAGGAGTTTGAGCAGGGGTGTGACGTGGTCGGATTTTTTCTTTCTGAGGACGAGGCGGGCAGCATTGTTCTGAACGCATTGGAGAGTGAAAAAGGTGGAGTGAGGGAGGCCGGAAAGGAGAGAGTTGCAGTAGTCGATGCGAGATAAGATGAGAGAGACAGCAAGTTTGGTGGCAGCTTCGGTAGTGAGGTATTTTCTGATCTGACTGATGCGGCGGAGGTGGAAATAACATGCCTGGGCCGTGGCGGAGATGAAGCTGGTCATGGACAGAGAGGAATCGAGGATAACGCCGAGGTTCTTGGCCGAGTCAGAGAGGGAGATGGGGGTGCTATCGAGTTGAAGGTGGAGAGAGGGAGGGAGCTGGGAGAGTTTCTGGCGAGTGCCTACCAGCATGGCTTCCGTTTTGTCGTCGTTCAGGCACAAACAGGCACTGGGGTGCTTCATTAGTGCATAATTGTGTCAACACGAGGTAACGTTGATTCGCAATACCTAATCCACCTGGTTATGCTTGGTGATCCTAGCAATGTAAAATGTTGTTAAAATGGTTTACTGTCACCAAGCAGTTGTGACATTAGTGCTTATTAACAAACTGGATACAATTAGTGTGCAGGATGAGTGCAACAAGCAATACACACTAAGCATGCAAAACTAAAGCATTGGGGTGTAGGTCATAGTACACAAAGGGTTTCTGGAAAGTTTGCATGTTTGCATAAAGGTTTTATCGTGTGAAAAACATCGTAAGTCAACGATTTCAGATGACATGTTAGAACTGTGTATTACTTATTTACGCCTGTCACCCCTCCCAGGGTATAGGCTGTCGACGACCTCCAGCGACTCCTGTCCTGTGCTTCTCCTTCGATTTTACTCCAGGTGGTTGCCAGTCTCTTGATGTCTGCTTGGAGGTCTCGACGCCAGGTGTTTCTCGGCCTGCCTCTTTTCATCTTTCCCTGGGGGTTCCATGACAATGCCTGCCTAGTGATACTGGAAGCTGACTTTCTCAGACTGTGACCAATCCATCCCCATCTTCTTCGCCCAATTTCATTCTCTGCTGTTATCTGCTCAGTTCTCTCCCAGAGTCTGACGTTGCTGATCTTCTCTGGCCACTGGCCAGAGCTGTGTATGATGGGGAAAAAAACGGCACCTTGCTGAAACTTGTTTGTGCTGTTTTCTCAAAATCGTAATTTTGGGGGTTGGTACATACTGCGGGAGCAAATTTCTCTAAATCTTGCTGCCAGATCAGTCCCAAATTTTACATCTGACAGGAAATTAGATTAGTTGCAGCATGTCAGACCCGATTTTTGAATTTTGGGACAGTTTGCAAGTTATGAATAGCTTCCCTTGGGAATGTACTCAAAAACTGACCAAAGCCAGAACATTCATAATACTTTTTTGTTCAAAACCAGGTAAGATATTCAAAATCAGCATTTACATTCTGTACTGATGATATCAGCATTTACATTCGGTACTGATGATATTTTGACCAAATTTGGCTTAGTGTTCGTTGCCATACCAATGGTGAGCATACCTGACTGTCACCACCCCCGCTTCCGGGGGGGGAGGAACTATGAGCGCTACCACTCGAGAACAACCAAGCCAATCCTAACACAAACACCAGAGGAACAATTACGACAACATTTATTACATCTAACAACAATCCAAAATATCCTCACTCAATCTAACCACGCACTCACACATCACATTCACACACACACACACACACGTCCAAACTCCCCAGCATATATAGCCGACATACACAATACACAATAACAACAAATATATAATAAAACAAATATCCTTAATAAAATAAAAAGAAGATTGAGAAAACTAATATAATTTACTGTTTACAAGTTATTGAACCTCCTCGGCAGGAGCACACATAACAAAGTCACATTAAATTAATGCTTTCGCTTCCGCAAAAAAGTTCTTCAAAGCACATGACTCCTTTAAATAACACAATACTTCAAATAACACAATATCAAATATATAATGAAACAAATATCCTTAATAAAACACAAATGAAAATTGAGCAAACTTAATATAGTTCACAAGTCACTGGACCTTCTCGACGGAAGCACAACTGTCAAGCTCAGCTCAGCTTACTTAACGCTCTTGCTTCTGTGATAAGGTCTTTCGTAACACATGAATAATACAATATTTATTTTCAGAATACACAATATTTCTGTCGCTGTGTCAAAGTTCTTCTCACAATATAGTCACCATGAGGAAATGAAATTAACCTCGCAACATCCTTCACAAGTTTACGAACGGACATTACTTTACTTAAATAAATTAATAAATGCTAAATGGGATGACCTGACCTGGCTAAACACAGGGCGTGCCACGACGCTCGCAACAGCGCTCAGGTACGGCGTCGTAGACACACGAGGCGGAGTGACACAGACAGCCTCCACTCTCACAACGAACCACCCAGGCCTTCCTAGACTTTTGCTTTTTGGATCTTTGGATGCCCTAAAACAAGGGTGCAAAAATACACACATGAATAACTAACAACAGAAGAAAGGTAATCACATCACCCTTCCCACAACTTTAACTGCCGTCTAGTCTATATTCTTTCACCTCTCTCCCAAAACAACAAATTCAAACTCAACAAAATGCCTATTTACACATCACCATATGCAGGGTTTATTTTTGTAAGGATAAGCTATGAGCCAATTGGCCCACTCAGTCAAAATTCAATGGGCCAATTTAATGAGCAGTGGGTCAATCATTTATAGCCAAAGTGATCAGCCAGAAAAAATAAATAAATAAAAAGACAAAACACCCAGAGGTTATATAATATAACTGCTCTCTCTCTCTCTCTCTCTCTCTCTCTCTCTCTCTCTCTCTCTGCACATACAAAATAGTATATTAGTGAGCCCTGCGACACCTATGTCAGTAATACCGTATCGATACTTCTAAATCAGGGTAAATTACATACGTAATTACGCTAATGACACCTATGTCAGTAATACCGTATCGATAGTTTTAAATCAGGGTAAATTACATAGGCTACTTTTCAGAATTTCCAATCTCCCGTTATCCCAATATCTCTCTCTGTGTGTGTGTGTGTGTGTGTGTGTGTGTGTGTGTGTGTGTGTGTGTGTGACACACACAAACACACACTTCAGTTACAGAGTCCTGACACTAACCTGCCTATTTTGCTGTGTGATGTTTTTATCTATATAATATCTGACAACCCTCGCGCTGGGAACATATGACGTTGAGGCGCGTCCCCAAGGTGGTGGATAGGGGGTCCCTCGTGAGAGGGGTGCACCGAATGAAATAAGGTGCCGTGAACCAACATGGTCTAAGGGAAGGTGACCTCGACAGAAAACCCCTGGTCCTCCTAGTAAGGGGGTTGGGCGTGGGGGTAGCTTCCCCACCCTGCAAAAAAGGAAATAGCTACAAAAACGCCGACGAAAAGACTAACAGTAATTCCATTCCTGGAGAAGGAAGGTTCTTCTACCAGAAGACTTATGACGTCCTGTGGTGAAAGCCGGAAGTCTTCGGAAGCCACAGGACCGAGCCGCCTCTCTCTATCCAGGGATACAACCATGGGCACATGGAACGTCAAGACCATGTACCAGAGCGGCAAGGCCGCCCAGATAGCAGCGGAAATGCAAAAGTACAACCTTTCCCTGCTAGGTATCAGTGAAGCCAGATGGACGCAGTCTGGCCAGAAAAGGCTGTTAAGTGGGGAGATGATTCTGTATTCAGGTCATGAAGAGGAGAATGCCCCCCATACAGAAGGTGTAGCATTCATGCTGTCACCAGTGGCACAGAGAGCGCTGATGGGCTGGGAACCTCTTGGGCCAAGAATTATCACAGCAGCCTTTAGAACCAAGAAAAAGCTCAAGCTGAATGTCATCCAGTGTTATGCGCCCACTAATGACAGTGACGAGGAAGAGAAACAAGAGTTCTACGACCGACTCCAGAGTGCCTTGGACAAATGTGCGGAGCGAGACATCACCATCGTCATGGGCGATTTTAATGCCAAAATAGGGGAGGACAACACCGGATACGAAGAGGTGATGGGGAGACAGGGACTAGGCTCGGAGATGAGTGAGAACGGGGAGAGGTTTGTAGACTTTTGTGCTCTAAACCGACTTGTCATTGGAGGCAGCATCTTCCCACACAGAAGAATACACAAAGCAACTTGGGTCTCACCTGACCATACAACAGAGAACCAAATAGACCATAAGATGTTCGAGTGAGGAGGGGAGCAGATGTCGCCTCAGACCACCATCTGCTTACCTTAACCCATATCATACTGAGGCTAAAAGCTTCAAATTTGTACACAGCCATATGCAAGCTACATTATAGTACTTACAGATAAGGATATAGACCAATGGCATTAGTTAAAGGGGCCAAGAGGGGCCAAGCTATTCTGGCACTACCTTTGAACTATTTTAGTCACACTTATTTCACACACTGGTGTATTCCGAATGATAAGGGTTAAGAATGAAGCTCAAGCTAAAGAAAAGCCGCACAGAGACAACAAGAAGACAGCGCTATAATGTAGGCCTCCTGAGAGAAACTGGAGTTAGAGAAGAGTTCAAACTGGTGTTGTCCAACCGGTTTCAAGCGCTACAGGAGCTAGTAAATGAAGAGGAGGTGGTCACAACAGAGCAGCAATGGAAGGCAGTTAGAGAGGCGCTGAACTCAACCTGCAAAGACACTGTAGGGTTCAGGAAACACCATCACAAGGACTGGCTGTCGGCAAGACCTTGAAGAAGATAAAAGTGAGGAAGCAGAAGAAAGCAGTTGTCAATAACAGTCGCACGAGAGCAGCCAAAGTAAGGGCACAGGGGGAATACTCGGAAGCCAACCGTGAGGTGAAGAGTAGTATCAGGGCAGACAAGAGGGCCTACACAGACAGCCTGGCAGCAGAGGCAGAAAAGGCAGCAGGCAGCGGCAACATGAAACAGCTCTACGACATTACCAGAAGATTGTCAGGCAAGTATGGCCATACAGAAAGACCAGTAAAAGACAAAGAAGGCAAGCCTATTGCAGACAGAGCAGACCAACTCGACAGATGGGCCGAGTATTTTGAAGAGTTACTGAACAGACCTAGCCCACCCAACCCCCCAGACATCAGCCGGCAGAGACCGACCTACCCATCAGCTGTGACAGACCCAGCCGGGAAGAGATCAGAAGAGCAGTGGCATTCTTGAAGAACGGCAAAGCAGCAGGCCCAGATGGCATCCCAGCGGAGTCTCTGAAAGCAGACCTAGAGACAACAGTGGAGATGCTGTACCCACTGTTTGGAAAGATCTGGGAAGAGGAGGTGATGCCGGCTGACTGGAAGGAGGGGTACCTAATCAAGCTTCCCAAGAAAGGTGACCTCAGCAAGTGTTCCAACTACAGAGGAATCACCTTGCTGTCAGTACCAGGAAAGGTCTTCAGCAGGATCATCCTGGAGAGAATGAAGAGCTCCGTTGACCCCCAGCTGAGAGACCAGCAAGCAGGATTCAGGAAGAACCGATCATGTACAGACCAGATCGCCACTCTCCGCATCATCGTGGAACAGTCTCTGGAGTGGAGCTCCCCGCTGTACGTCAACTTTGTGGATTATGAGAAAGCATTTGACAGTGTGGACCGAGAGACTCTGTGGAAACTCCTACGACACTATGGTGTACCCACAAAGCTCGTCCGCCTGATCAAGAGCAGCTACGATGGCATGAGATGTCACGTGATCCACGAAGGGCAGTTCACCAGGGAGCTCCAGGTCAGAACCGGTGTCAGGCAGGGGTGTCTGCTGTCTCCGTTCCTCTTCCTACTGGCCATAGACTGGGTCATGAAGATGACCACAGAGCACAGACGAAGTGGAATACAGTGGACACTGTGGACACAGCTTGACGACCTCGATTTTGCAGACGACTTGGCATTACTGTCCCACACTCATCAACAAATGCAGGACAAGACCACGAGGTTTGCTGACATCTCGTCCCAAGTGGGCCTCTCCATTCACAAACAGAAAACAAAGACAATGAGGCTGAACGCAACCAGGGAAGAACCAGTCTTGCTTGCTGGCACCCCGTTGGAGGAGGTGGAGTCCTTCACCTATCTTGGGAGCATCATGGACAACAAAGGCGGCACTGATGCAGATGTCAGAGCAAGAATCGGTAAAGGCAGAGCAGCCTTTCTCCAGTTGAAAAAAGTGTGGAGCTCCAGAGAGCTGTCACAACACACCAAAGTCCGGATTTTCAACTCCAATGTAAAAGCAGTTCTCTTATATGGAGCAGAGACTTGGAGATTGACAAAAACCACAGTCAACAGAGTACAGACCTTCATGAACAGTTGCCTTTGAAGAATTTTGAAAATCCACTGGCCAGAGAAGATCAGCAACGTCAGACTCTGGGAGAGAACAGAGCAGATAACAGCAGAGAATGAAATTGGGCGAAGAAGATGGGGATGGATCGGTCACAGTCTGAGAAAGCCAGCTTCCAGTATCACTAGGCAGGCATTGTCATGGAACCCCCAGGGAAAGAGGTAGGCTGAGAAACTCCTGGCGTCGAGACCTCCAAGCAGATATCAAGAGACTGGGAACCACCTGGAGTAGAATCGAATGAGAAGCACAGGACAGGAGTTGCTGGAGGTCTCTCGTCGACGGCCTATACCCGGGTAGGGGTGACAGGCGTAAGTAAGTAAGTAATATCTGACAACACTTGCAAAAGTCCCTGTGCAGATGTTGTGCTTGAATAATCTGTTTTCTCACCACATTTCAGATGCTCAATATATGGGACCTTTAAAAGTTTCAGAAATGCCAGCAATGAGTGGTATTTATGCAGAGACAGACTTTCCTGGCAGAGCCAAAATACAGCCTTCATGGCAATTTGAACAGCTTCTTCTTTAGAAAAAGCTTTTTCTGATGCAGCTGCCATCTTTTTCCGTTCCTCTGGCGCTGCCATGGCTCGCTGATGGTCACTACCGCTCACATGTCTGGTCAGAGTGCTCGTTCGGAAGGTAGACGTTCCTAGCTTGGGCCATTGTGTTATTGAACTTGAGCGATCTGCAGTCTTTGCAAAACATAACCCAGTTCTCATACCTGAGCCAGGGATATGTATGCAGCCAACCCATTTGAAAGTTTCGTTTCTGGTCTTCGTGTTTCGAACTTGAACTTGTAGACGACCCTGCATTCAGGTTACCCGGTACAGATGACGGCCCTGCATCCAGTTCAGAAGCAGACGACGAAGAACACAAGGCCGTCTCACTTTCAGGCACTTAGCTTACCACTGGTTTTTTTTCTGCGTAAAAGCAAATAGTGTCTGCTGTCCTTCAGCAGGCTTAATTTTTTTGGGAGGAGGCATTTCTTTAGGGTCGGGGACACTGGATTTGTTGGTTTCGTATATCTGACAGGGAGACAATCCTTCTTTGAAAGTGAAACGTTTTCTAAGAATTAGGTCGGCTGATAGAATGATGGTTCTCATTGGTCGAATAATTAATGAGTGAACCAATTGCAGGCTAAAATCTATGTTTCGTAGCGTGATGACCCTTGACACATTCCTAAAACAATCACACCAAAAGGACACCGATCGTATTGTCAGTGTAACTTTTTCAGTTTCATTCTAAGCCAGTTGTGGTTAGCTGGTTTGTTTCAAGCATCGATTATAGAGCTGTGCAAGAAATAAACACACCGCTGGTGTGCGTGCACGTAAAACCAATGCGCCCGATGTCGCGCACCCCGGAAAAGCAATGGGCCAATATGAGACTCAATGCGTCAATTGGCGCGGGGCGCGTTCCAAAAATGAACCCTGCCATATGACTCACTTCCGAATTTACACTCCGACGCTGGATACTACCAAATAAATGACATTTCTACATTCTTACACTTGTCCCCCAATACTCACTAACTAAAATAATAATAACAGCACAAGCAAACAGACAAACCCCCTGAGCAATTGGCCACTAAAGAATTGTTGCGTGTGCTCACTGTCATTCGTGAAGACGCCCTGGCTGGGACGAAGACAAAGACAAGACAAGCCAGGGGTTAAGTCGTCCCAGCTTTTCTCTCTCTTTCCCAAGGCACCAACTCCGGGCGTTTCAGGGGAACGGCACAACTGCTTGAGGGCTCCAGCTAATGGCGAACCATGCCTGAAAGACCTCCCTCGGAGACTGCTGTTCTGCTGTTGGAAAGCAACTGACTAACAATTTGGATATCGTATGGTTCAGCCCAAAATGCGCTCAGTAAATCGTGTGATGTAAAAACACGTGAAACAAGAACCACCCGATCGCGCAGACTGAGTGATCATGTGCGTCACACTGACCTTCGTATTCTCACATGGCAACAATTCCTAATGTAAAGGCCAAACAACTCACCTATGTTATCATTACCCAGTGACTAACTAATCTCTGTCACCCCTCTAAATTTAACTCCCCTACAAAAATAGAAGAAAAAATCCCGTGTCGTGACACTGACTAAATGAGCATGTGGAGCGTTCAGGAGAGACAAATACTGATTCTAGATATACGATAAAGCATAATGTCCATATACAAAAAAAATTGCGCTGAAGTGTCTTAGCTCGCCTTAAGAATTCTCGTCTGGTGCTGTCTTTTAAGACCACTTTTTCTTGCAAAATTGGTGATTTTTTAAAACAGGTTTTGCTATAATGAAATACTCTTCTTAGCAGTCTTAATAGTTGTAGTACTAACAAGATGGGATGAACCATAATCCACAAAGTCTCTTATATAAGAGCCATAACCCACAAAGTTCCTTCCATATGCAAGCTGTCAAGGGTCTCTAGCTGTTGTCTTTGACCTGATTGTGAGGTTGAAATATCTCCTATTGAAAAAGCCTAACAGATTTGCCAATGTGTCGGTGAGCTCTTTAAGTGCCACAGTTCATATGAGTCATTGGTTTGAAAAACGTCATTTTTCATGGCGTAATTTTATTTTTTATGTAATTTTATATTTATGTTATAGGAGTTTCACTTTGCCTTCTAGTCTTGAGGAAAAATATGACAAAACTAGAATTTCAGGGTAACGTTCAGTCTTGCTATAATTTGTGTGACTTTACCGAGATGCATGATACTCTACTGTACACGCACATGCTCTTCTGATACACACCGATGTGTGCCTGTGTGTGTGAGCGAGAGAGAGTGAGAGAAACGTCATGTATTTAGAGTATTGAGAGAGAGAGAGAGCTGAGAGAGAGAAACGTCATGTATTTAGAGTATTGCATCAGAAAGGTCAAGGGTCACAAGAGGTCAGTAGGCATAGATGAAGTCTGCCTGTTTGACCTCGATATTGAAATCTGCCCGGGCTCTATTAATAATAATAATAATTACGGTATTTATAATGTGCTTATCTTATAATAATATTAGGGTAATGGAAATGGCTTGTTCTTGTCTTTTCACCAGATTTGTATGACTAGATCAAAATTGACAAATTATAGGAGTTCAGTAAAAATATTCCATACTAGGTCAATTGGCCCTAAATGATATTTGTTCTTAAAGTGGTACAGAAAAGTCTTTTTTTTTTGCAGAGATATTTGGCAAGAACGTGCGCTTCAATGTCAAACGGCCTAGACACACATAGAACTTGTCATGTATATGAGAAAAGAATCTCTTCAGTAGATTGAGAAAGTCATGTATCCCTTTTTCTGTCGGTAGTGTAGGAATCTCTTCAGCAGATTGAGAAAGTAATTGATCCCTTTGGCTGCCCTTAGTGTTTTTTTTTTTTGTTGCAGTGATTTCTGCGGGAATCATGACAACAAGAGCCACTACAAACAGCCAAAGCGTTAAATACCGTAGAACCTGTTTGAGCAGCCGCCTTCCCCACCCCCCCCCCCCCCCCCCCCCCCCCAAAGAAAACAGTAGCATTACAAGACAAGAGAGAAATCTTGAATGGCAGAAAGTGTCACCAGTCATTCTGGACGATCATTTAACCCATTTAGCCCTGAGTCCCTACAGCATGAGATGGATTGACCATGATAATTTAAGAGTAGTGCCAGATTAGCTCCAGCATTTGAGAAATAGGACCTTGGAGCTGAAAGGGTTAAGTGTCTATAGAGCCCCCTACAACGATGACCTGTAATGACAGGTGATGTCTCATAAAGGTGGCTGCTCAAAAACAGCAAACTTTTATGTAATGGCTTTTTCTGTGATCATTGCGAATTTAAATATACCCTGGTCTATAAGGTCAAAAATCGGACAGCAGAACGCGCTATCAGCCCCTAAGTCGATTTTCAAAAGCAGTCCAAAGTTTTTAGTTTTACTGTATCCATTTGGACCAAGATCTGTACTTTCTGTATGTCAGTCAAGTGGCTTGTTTGTTTATTACATTCATTGCCCAAGGTATGCAGGTCAGATTCTTGTTATTGGTTTGTGTTATTGTCTGCGACACACTTCTGAAAGTTTACCTGTGCAAATGAATCGGTTGTAGTTTATTGAGGTTATTGCGTACATCCTTCAGCATCTTCACACGATTTTGATTTGTAGTGATTGTACCCTGTGGTCTCATGCAGATACTGATAGTGTGATTAGATAGTGATATCAATTCTGTAATGTACTTACTTACTTACTTACGCCTGTCACCCCTACCCGGGTATAGGCCGTCGACGAGAGACCTCCAGCAACTCCTGTCCTGTGCTTCTCCTTCGATTCTACTCCAGGTGGTTCCCAGTCTCTTGATGTCTGCTTGGAGGTCTCGACGCCAGGAGTTTCTCGGCCTACCTCTTTTCCTCTTTCCCTGGGGGTTCCATGACAATGCCTGCCTAGTGATACTGGAAGCTGGCTTTCTCAGACTGTGACCGATCCATCCCATCCCATCTTCTTCGCCCAATTTCATTCTCTGCTGTTATCTGCTCTGTTCTCTCCCAGAGTCTGACGTTGCTGATCTTCTCTGGCCAGTGGATTTTCAAAATTCTTCTAAGGCAACTGTTCATGAAGGTCTGTACTCTGTTGACTGTGGTTTTTGTCAATCTCCATGTCTCTGCTCCATATAGGAGAACTGCTTTTACATTGGAGTTGAAAATCCGGACTTTGGTGTGTTGTGACAACTCTCTGGAACTCCACACTTTTTTCAACTGGAGAAAGGCTGCTCTGGCTTTACCGATTCGTGCTCTTGACATCTGCATCAGTGCCGCCTTTTTTGTCTATGATGCTCCCGAGATAGGTGAAGGACTCCACCTCCTCCAACGGGGTGCCAGCAAGCAAGACTGGTTCTTCCCTGGTTGCGTTCAGCCTCATTGTCTTTGTTTTCTGTTTGTGAATGGTGAGGCCCACTTGGGACGAGATGTCAGCAAGCCTCGTGGTCTTGTCCTGCATTTGTTGATGAGTGTGGGACAGTAATGCCAAGTCGTCTGTAATGTAGCCACATGTTTAACCATCAACAACAGGTTGTGGACCATCCATGATAGTTAAAGGGTGGTGCCAGAATAGCTTGGCGCCTACAGGCGCCAAGCTTTTCTGACTCCACCCTTGAAATTTTATTGTCAATGTCTGCTGAACTGTGTAATGTATTTTCTAGAGAACAACACCCAGATTTGGGGTTGGTGACCTTAGGAGACGATATGTGAAAGATACTAATAATTCTGCAGATTTTTATGTTGATGGATGGTTTAATGCTGTTGTCATTACCGCAAAGGCCCCCCCCCCCCCCCCCCCCCTTGACCGCCCACTTAGAGCACTGCCAGATTGGGGGGGGGTTATTGAACCTGGGGTCCTGTTCAAACTTTCCCACATGTTTATTTTCAACAGTTCTTGACATTTTTGGCTCACATGCGAAGAAAAAGTGAGTATGTTTTGGGGCAGTGGTCGTGCGTCCGCCGTCTGGTTAACTTTAACATTGGCATTTTCTCAGAGACTATTCAAGTGACAGTCTTCAAGCTTGGCCCAAGGATATGTTGTATCAAGACCTTTCTAAACATACCAATTTGAGTGACCTCACAAAGGTCAAGGTCACAGGGTATCAGGAAATGGGTAAAAAAATAGCAATATCTTGACAAAACAATGTTTTTCTCAAATGCTATTCACAACATCAAACCCAAACTTGGTACAAAGATACCTGATGGTAAAACCTTTCTATGCATACTAATTTGGTTGACCCATCAGAAAGGTCAAGGTTCGCAAGAGATCAGGAAATAGGTCCAAATTAGCCATGATGATAAGACCATTCCATGCATACTAATTTAGTCCACTCATTGCAAAGGTCAAGGGTCACGGGGGTTGAAAGATTTTTAGAAAACATGGATTTTGCTGGTTACAAAGATCACACGTATAATGTAAATTGATCACAGACATGAGCCATACAGGCTTTGCCTTTCTTGTTTGTTTCTACAGTTTAAACTGATTGAGGGAACTCACATTTTCTTTGTCTGCATGTATCAATTATCATCATCATTTGTGAAGTGCTTTTGTATTATTTGAATATCTAATGCTAAGACTGCTCATTTAAAACCCTTTACATTTTACATTTTACACACTTGGCAGTCACCTTTTTGGTCTGGATTGTTTAAAACCCTTGTCATTCGGAATACACCAGTGCGTGAAATAAGTTTGACCAAAAAAGTTCAAGGGTAGTGCCAGAATAGCTTGGCACCTCTAGCGCCAAGCTATTCTGGCACCACCCTTGAAAAAGCCATTGGTCTATATCCTTATCTGTAAGTACTATAATATAATGTAGCTTGCATATGGCAGTTTACAAATTTGAAGCTTTTAACCTCAGTATGATAATTATGGGTTAAAATTTATGATGACTTTTTACATCCCATGGGAATCTGTGGAGCAGAGATGGATGTAAATTGGCTCCTTCTGCGTCACTGGACACATTTTTTGTTTCTGATTATATCTTTGTTCATTCAGTGACCAAAAGCTGCACCCCTCCTAAGAATCATGGAATACAAATTGGTCTCAGCAAAAGGCATAGATCCGCAACTGCAGGGGCTTATGAAGATCAATGTCTCTCGCAGTTGGACCATGTTCACTTTTTCTCGGCAGTGAAGGGGTTAAAGCCAGTGCGGCAAATGGACCAGCAAGGGGTGTAGATTCTCGTGAGCCCCTGCAACTGCAGGGGCTCATGAGAATCTGTGCCTCTTGCAGGTGGCGTTTGCTGCTGTAGGCACTTATCACTGACCAGTATTGGGGCACCACATGCCCCTATACCACATGCCGAGTAGATGTTAACTCTTTTAGCCCCAAGGTCCCATTTCAGTCTCAAAGTTTGGAGGCGTTGCCTAACGACTACGTACCGGTTGCAGGAGATGGCATGACCTTCAGGCGCCAAGCTAACCTGGTACTACCCTTGAATTATCATGGTCAGGCCATCTCCTGCTGCAGGGATCCGAGGCTGAAAGGGTTAGTGATAATTCACGGAATGAAGGCAGTGACACAGTTTTTTTAATGTTAGCCTCAGAAGCATAGCACTTGACTCTCAGCGCGCGTGGGCACAGCTTGGATTGCATCCGACTCGTGTCTGAGCATGTCAAGTGAATTCCTAGTACACTCAGACTCATTATCAATTAACAAATAAATCAGTCAATAAATGAATGAATGAATGACAAAAGGGGGGGGGGGGGGGTATGAACTGCAACAGCACAGTAGAAATAATTAGCAGAAAACAAAGTAAGAAATTACAGGTAGTCAGTAAATCCTATGACTTTCATTTGTGTTATTTATGTATTGAATAACTTGACTGAGGCGGTTTTTTTTTTTAAAGAGAAAAAATTCAATAAAGATTTTAACTTATTGTTGGTGTTAAGTTACATGCTGTAATGTGAACAGCCGTGAGGTGGGGTAAAAACTCCTCATAGAGTGTCCCCCACCCGGGTCTGCCCTGGGGGACTTGGGTGGGGTTAGGTACTTTTTAGTTCCCAGGGTCACCCTGGTCAGCCCCACAGGGTGAGTTTTTCTCTCTATTCTGGGGCATGTGTTTCTGTCTACCCTTGGTCCATTCACCTGTATTTGCCTTTTTAAAACTCTCCCTACTGTGTGCACTGCCTGTAGCTCTTGATATTGGATGTGTGTTGCTAAATGGTCTTAGCTTTATTTAGGCCCCATGTCGTAGGTTTATTTAATATATTGGACCGACTGGCGACATACATTCAGGGTTCTGTTTATTTGGTTTTTTTTTTCACAAACAGTGCAGGCACGTCCTGAGAAAGCCTTGTTGCTGTCGGGACGTTAAGCAATGTACAATCAATCAATCCTCATAGAGTGTAAACTGGTACAGTAGAACCTGTTTTGAGCACACCCCCCCCCCCCCCCCCAAAAAAAAAAAAAAAAAAGAAGAAGAAAAAAAAAAGAAAGTCTTAGAGAAAGGCAGTTGCTGTCTAAAGAGAAGGGCAGGAGGCGTCACCTGTCATCAACCCTTTTCATCCTGATACACTACTGCCTGAAATAAAGTTGACTGACAGTCCAAGGGTGGTTGCCAAGCTATTTCTGGCACCACCCTTTAACTAAAATGGTTGATCCATCACCTAGTCTGTAATGTAGCCTTCATAGGACAACAGGCAAATTAAAAACAATAACAATAAGCCTCAGGATGTAATGGGTTAAAATAATAATAATAATTACGGTATTTATAATGCACTTATATTTATAATAATTATTACTCTAAGCGCGCACTCACAACTCGCGCACGCATGCGCACGCTTTAGACAACGACTCACGTACCTCAAATAGTGAAATACATTACGACAAGGGTCTGCTTAGGGTGGGGAGTGTGGTGGTATAGTGCTAGAACTGTTAAAAGAGGTTAAAGACCAGCCTGTAGGTTGTGACAACCAGGTAAACGATGGGCAGGTGATCCTTCATGAAAATAGATCGGCCGTATAGAGCATGGGTCACAGTTCACAACACAGGGGCCTGACGTGTAGTACTTTGACTAAATGCAAATCTGCTGCGCCATTGCGTCCTCTATCTCAATTCAGAATACAAGGGAGGAACTGAAAGGCCCTCAAAGCGGCGAAGCACTGTGATTCCAGAGCAGTTTTCAACCCTTGAAGCAATCATCTGCCTAAAACCTCGAACTGAACAAACTCAGTAGATTATTTAGCCACAAATCTATGCCAACCTTGTCCGCCGATCAAAACTGATAGTTTAGTATCAAGGCTTTTTGCGCAGTCAAGCATCATTTTAGCAGACGTCCATGTGTTGGATTTTAGATGTGGCCAGAAATACGCCTCATGCTCATTTTTCATTGGTTTATGTAAATTAGCATATCCAATGAAATTAAAACAAGTGTGCATCTTACTGTCGACATGAACATGCACGCAGCAATCGGTTTAGGTACGTATTTCCCCCAGCCCTAAAAGTTCTACCTTGAGTCTGGTTTAAACACTGCTAAGCTGTTAATATCTTTTTGAGTAATTCACTTTGACTTTAGAGTAAACACGACAGAAATGAATGGATGCACAGCAGTGCAGAGTGGCCTCTTTCATGGCACTCTACTAAAGGGTTTAACGTTGAACTCTAGATGTTGAAAAAGAGTTCTGGGATACTTCCGGCCACAGCTAGAATTTCGCGCGTACCTTTTGTTACCTCCCTTGTATTCTAAATTGAGCTCGTGCGCACTTTCTGGCGCAGCGGATTTGCATTTAGTCAAAGCACCCATCAAGTCCCTATAGTTTCCAACTAGTTTAGCGTGAGAAATTGAGGTTGACAGATTCTGGGGTCAGCTGCCTGAGTGATCTTAAAATCCTGCAGAATCGCACTCTGCTTTAGTGCAGAGCCCAGCTTAGTGGTGTGCACTGTTAACCTCTTCACTGCTGAGAAAACGTTAACACATTCCAGTGGCAAGGGGCATAGATTATCATGGTCAATCCATCTCCTGCAACTGGTACATAGTCATTAGGCAACACCTCCAAAATGGGACCTTGGGAGTAAAAGGGTTAAGCTTACTCGTGCAACTTAGGACAAGTACCTTGTTTTCAGAAGAGGGGATAAGCCTCTTGTTGAGACTAATTTATATCCATGTTTCTTGGATGGTTTTAGCTTTAGGTTGGTTGAATAATAGTAATAATAATTATAAAGGAGATTTGTTAAGCGCTTATTCTAAAAGTAGCTCAAAGCGCTGATACAATGAAAAGGCTAACAGCTAACACGTACACACACACACACACACAACATACGCACACACACACACACACACACACACACACACACACACACACACACACACACACACACACACACACACACACACGCGCGCATGACAGTGGTGATGAATTGTGCATGGTAGGGGAAATGAACTAGTAAAAGGCAGCGTTGTAGAGGTGGGTTTTGAGAAGTGATTTGAATGAGGAGAGCCAGTTACGGACAGGGGCGGGGAACCTGTTCCAAGTGGCGGGGCCAAGATGGGAGAAGGCACGACCGCCATGTGTTTTACATATGAAATTGGGAAGGCGAAATTTACGTGTGTCGGAGGAATGAGCAAAGTGAAACAGAAAATGTACCTACAGTGGTAGGGAAGGAGTTAACCCATTTAGCCCTGAGTCCCTACAGCAGGAGATGGATTGTCCATAATGATTCAAGGGTAGTGCCAGATTAGTTTGGCGCCTTCAAGGCACTAACCTTGAATTATCATTGTCAATCCATCTCCTGTTACTGGTATATAGTCATTAGGCAACACATCCAAAGTTTGAGAAATGGGACCTTGGGGGTAATTTAAAGGTTAAGCTTATTCGCGCAACTTGTTTTCAGAAGGGGGACAAGACTGATCATTTCATGTACTTTGCACACTAGTGTGCACAAATTTTATGACATCGGTAACCTCTTCTTCTTCTTCTTCAGCGTTCTCGAGTTAAATGACATCGGTAACCAGTTAGTATGAGTGTAATTTTATGATAAATGTTCATGTTTGTGGCTGTCACTTTCAGCCCTTCCCTTTCAACTTTGACCCCACCTGGGTCTGCCCTGGGGGACTTGGGTGGGGTTAACTACTTTTTAGTTCCCAGCATCACCCTGGTCAGCCCCACAGGTTGGGTTTTCCCCTCTATTCTCGGGAATGTGTTTCTGTCTACCCTTGGACCATTCACCTATATTTTCCTTTTTTAAACTCTCCCTACTGTCTGCGCTGCCTGTAGCTCTTGATATTGGATGTGTGTTGCTAAATGGTCTTAGCTTTATTTAGGTCCCATGTCGTAGGTTTATTTAATATATTGGACCGACTGGCGACATACATTCAGGGTTCTGTTTATTTGGTTGTTTTTTTTTTCACAAACAGTGCAGGCACGTCCTGAGAAAGTCTTGTTGCTGTTGGGACGTTAAGCAATGTACAATCAATCAGTCAACCCTTTCAACTTTGATCTGCCTCTCAGCGGGTGCTACATACCTGGTCATTTACAGTGACAGACTGGTATCAGATGAAGCGTGGTACATGTACAATTGTTCCCCACGCAGAGGGTGATAACACATTGTTATCAGACCAGTGCCTGACTTCACCTCGCACTGATAGGCTTGACCCGGTATTTACACAATGCTGTCGGGTCAGAGTCATGCTAATGAGGGCATACAGTACAGTGCAAATGTTGAAAATAGGCAGTCACTCTCATGCTTTGTTGTACTACATCATGCACCACATCATTTCCCAATATAGTTCAGTACATACATAGTGTTATTTGTATATTTTGAATGTACATCATTTATTATCTATGGGCTCACGAGTGTTTGTTTTGCAAGCCCCTTATTTTACTTTCCTTGGTACTTTGGGAGGCTGCCTCCAAGATACTGAACTTATCTTAACCCTTTTAGCCCCAAGGTCCCATTTCTCAAATTTTGTACCAGTTGCAGGAGATGGATTGACCATGATAATTCAAGGGTAGTGCCAGATTAGCTTGGCGCCTTTCAGACGCCAAGCTATTCTGGCACTACCCTTGAATTATCATGGTCAATCAATCTCCAGCTGTAGGGACTTGGGGCTAAAAGGGTTAACCCTGTCAGTAATGTTTTTTGTCGAGGTGTTTCCTGTAGAGAAAGTCTTGTTGCTGTTGGGACTTAAGCAATGTACAATCAATCAGTCAACCCTTTCAACTTTGATCTGCCTCTCAGCGGGTGCTACATACCTGGTCATTTACAGTGACAGACTGGTATCAGATGAAGCGTGGTACATGTACAATTGTTCCCCACGCAGAGGGTGATAACACATTGTTATCAGACCAGTGCCTGACTTCACCTCGCACTGATAGGCTTGACCCGGTATTTACACAATGCTGTCGGGTCAGAGTCATGCTAATGAGGGCATACAGTACAGTGCAAATGTTGAAAATAGGCAGTCACTCTCATGCTTTGTTGTACTACATCATGCACCACATCATTTCCCAATATAGTTCAGTACATACATAGTGTTATTTGTATATTTTGAATGTACATCATTTATTATCTATGGGCTCACGAGTGTTTGTTTTGCAAGCCCCTTATTTTACTTTCCTTGGTACTTTGGGAGGCTGCCTCCAAGATACTGAACTTATCTTAACCCTTTTAGCCCCAAGGTCCCATTTCTCAAATTTTGTACCAGTTGCAGGAGATGGATTGACCATGATAATTCAAGGGTAGTGCCAGATTAGCTTGGCGCCTTTCAGACGCCAAGCTATTCTGGCACTACCCTTGAATTATCATGGTCAATCAATCTCCAGCTGTAGGGACTTGGGGCTAAAAGGGTTAACCCTGTCAGTAATGTTTTTTGTCGAGGTGTTTCCTGTAGAAATCACCTAAAACTAGAAATAATAATAATAATAATAATAAGCGCATTAAATAGGCGCTTTATCCCAATTGAAAATCGGCTCAAAGCGCCGCCGCGAACTGAACCCAACAAGCACGCTCACGTGAATCACGCGCATTCACTCACACACTGTACATAAACACAGAACATTCACGTGGTGCTAAGGGCAAGCTCAAGCGAGCTACTGAAGATTTTGGAAATTCAAAAATCGTTTGTATTTGAAATTTGATTAAGTGGGCTGAAGCTGATACCAAAGTGGAGGGGGAGGAAGAGCCGGTAATGGAGTACCGGGAGAAAGAACCCCCGACGGTCCGCCCGAATTAACGGTGACACTTACTAGAGGAGAAAAATCCGACGCCGGAACCCGTAATCGAATCTCGCACCCTTAGCATTGGTGGCAGGCGCCTTAACCACTGCGCCACGGACCGCTGACAGCCACAGGATGAATCTATATTTTAGTGGTTTTGTAGGCCAATGTTTCTTATGCCAATATTTTTGTACACCAATTTTTTTTTTGGGGGGGTGATTATATAGAACTTGTCAAATGCTATAGATTTTTTTTTAAAAAATAGCATGCCTTACATATGACCCAAGGTATAATTACATAATTATGAGTGTAGTTTGTAAACTCCCTGAAACATGCAGCCACTCACTAGTATAAACAGTACAGCTGCATGAATGCGGAGGTTAATTACTTCTCATCTTTTTTTTTTTAATTTTTTAATTATTTATTTGGGGGGGGGGGGGGGGGGGTGTTGTAAAACTGAGATTGCACTCAATGACATTGAACACATTGATGCACTGAGCTTAAAACGGTAATAGTCAAGGGTACACTCTGATTCTATGCCTTTTCACAAAAGTGGAGTTCACCTGTGAAGGACACTATCGCTGTTGGTCACCCTAAGCACCCTGGCTTACAGACAGGCAGATGCCTTTCTTGGCTCACGCAAGCCCTGCATGGGCCAACTATAAAGCCTATTTTGGCCCAATGACCATTTACTTGCTGCGATTAGCATGCAGATACTAAATACCAACCCAATGCGCAAAAGACCTTCGGGCCGACTTTGGGCACCTGGCAGCAATTGCCTTTTGCGCACTGGGAATTATGCGCGGGAGGCGTATATCTTCATCGGCCCAGTAGCCTGCCTCTTGCTTTATTTGTGTATTCACCTAGATCAGTGTCTGTCAGGTGGACAGGTTCTTCAGGGTTTGCACACCAGTCATGAGTACCAAGCATCAGCTGAGGACATAGACCTTCATCTGCCCATGCAGGCTGTGGGGTATTGTGAGGGTCTAGGTTTGTCTCGCTGTAGACACATTTGAGCGGTTGATTGTGAGTTCTGTGCAGCCCTGAAATATACAGCTGTGCAGCCGAGACACAGACCATCTGATGGGTGCCATGTTCATATTGTTAGTGCTCTACTAATCCACATTCTCTAAAGGCTTCCCTACACGGAGAAACGAAATGCACAAGAAATGAAACATTTTCATTGCATCATGATCGAAATGCCTCCTCCGCACACGTAGAAACGCGGTGAAATTTCATTTCGATTGGTACAGGGGAAGTAACTCTTCATTGACACATGCTCTGGTTTGTATCGGTGGATATCGGGTCATATTTCTGACTACTGACACTTAAAAACTAAAAATATAAGACATGTGTGCCTTCACTTACACAATTAAAGTGAATTGCCGACCATATCGAATAACCGTAAGCGCTTTTGAATGCGTAAACAAGGCTGGTTCAAGTGAATCGAGGATGCCGCCGTCTCGAAGCGATAGCTGCCATTGTGTAGGCGGCTTCGCAGAGCAGCCGATGAAAGTGGGGTTCAGAAAACTGACCTAAAATCATATTTTGGTAGTACTTTAGTGATGATACTTGATAGATTTCATTTCGAAAACGATTTCTCCGCTTAAATCTTACAGAATCGTGCGTCACATCATGCAATTCTAGCCATAATAGACCTGAATCCATGGCATCGCTTTACCGTTGCTATGATAGTATCCTCAGTGTTTGGGCTTGAATGACGTCAGATTGGCAGCGGACGACGCTGATTGGGTAACGGTAGAAATGTTTTGGCGAAATGTTTCGCAAAATAGAGACAAGTTCTATTTCGTGAAATGTGTCGTTTCGCATTTTGTGAAACGGTGAAATGTTGGAGAAATGTCTGAAATGCGGACATTTCGACGAAATGTTTCGTTTCGTTTCTCCGTCTGAGGAAGCCTTAATGTGTACGCAGTGTAATTTTGCCTGGACGGCTGTGGTGGTGGTGGTGCGGGACCATTGCGTCAACAGGTGTAAGAGGCATAGGGCCTCATGATACATTTAACCCATTTATTCCCAACGTCCTACAGCAGGAGATGGATTGACCATGAAAATTATCATGGTCGAGCCATCTCATACAGCTGGTACATAGTCGTTAGGTAACACCCAAAATTTGGGAAACGGGACCCTGGGGTTGAATGGGTTAATATTGTGTGCAATTCCAGATTGTTGCTGAATTGTTGGTCTGTAACTATAATGTTCCATGAATTTGAAGTGAGGTATGTGCGAGTCCGCTGGTCTAGAATATGTCGCGTCTACGCAATTGTTATTCAACAGATTGTTGCGTCTTTCAATTCTCCTTCCTTGAATTGTGGTTAATAATTGTGGTTCGAGGAATTGCCCCACACCCTTAGATCCGCATGATGACTTGCAGCCCTTCAGGGGCCAGATCATCTTTCATTTGGTCCATTTTATGAAACTACTCAATGCGCAATCATAGAGAATTGTTGAAATCATTTGAAGTGAACAGAGATTTACATTGACGTTCCTCACACAGTGACTAGCTCAGGCAGTTGCTCATTTAACCCTTATCATTCGGAATACACCAGCGTGTGAATAAGTTTGACTAAAATAGTTCAAGGGTAGTGCCAGAATAGCTTGGCGCCTCTAGGCGCCAAGCTATTGTGGCACCATCCTTGAACTAAAGCCATTGGTCTATATCCTTTTCTGTTAAGTACTATAATGTAGCTTGCATATGGCAGTGTACAAATTTGAAGCTTTTAGTCTCAGTATATGACCGATGACATCTGTTTAGCTGTGATATAAATTGCAGTAATGCATGACTGAAACGCTTGAAGTGAGCACAGATCTACACCCAACTTCCTCGTACATAGAAATTTGATCCTGTGTTTGCTGAATAGATGGTAATGATTGAGTTATCGGTATCAGTCAGTTGACAGTGATAGGGGGCGGGTTTGTGATGTAAGAGTCAGACATTGTGTAGTACATCTCGGTCAGTACTAGGCACCAGCCGGCCCTGTCGCCGTTGTCCGCCTCTGAGACTGGTTTCATGCCGATTTGTTCCTGACTGCGTAAGTTACATGATTTGCGTCAAGAGGCCCCTTCTCAGCATTAACCCCCTTGTGCGTGCAACCCCCGGTACTGTAAACAGTACCGGTGGCTGCAAGCACAAGGGGGTTAAGAGTAGGGAACTCGAGCACCAGCATGTATAAAAGTGGCGGAAGAGGTTGCGTCTGGCAGACTACGTTTTTGCCTCAAGTGTTGACTTCTAGAAGTGAGCCTGAGTGGATTCATGTGATAGTTCTCATATTTACATTGGTTGTATGCAGTTTGTTAACATTGCTACAGATCAGAAGTTTGGATTGATCTCAAGTATTCTGTTGTTGTTTTTTTTCAGTCAAAAGTAGATTTTGGTTGTTCTGTTTTTTAATTTAATAACAAAGAAGCATTTGTTGTGATTAGCAAAAGACAACTTACAATTTTTGTTTTGTTTGGTGGACATTTTAATCTTTTTACCAAATATGACTACATGTGATATCATCCCAAGGCCTAGGCCTGTGTCACAGGTTTGTCACAATATTTCTTGTTTTTCACACATATGTCGTGTTCTATTATCTGTTTGATTTTTAAATTTCATTGGTTTGTAAGGAAAACAAATATAGGTTGAAAATCCTTTAAGTTAAAAACATGAAACACATGTGTTTCATCTTTCTAACTTAAAGAGTTTTCAACCTCTATTTTCTCTTTTCCTTTCACATGAAACCCTTGCAGCAAAAGTTTTACTACATTCATTGGTGTGTGTTCTGTTGGCATAAATTGTGTGATTATTTAAATGATTTTTCATGGATCTTAAGATGGTCCCAAGCTTTTAATTGATGTGAGATTAAAAAAAAAAAAAACACCTGTACACAGTTAGATGGATAGTGGGGTAGTGCTATTGTTTTTCTAAGTGCAGTACTTGTTCGCACAGTTATCCACATACCCCACCCGGGTCTGCCCTGGGGGACTTGGGTGGGTTAGGTATTTTTTAGTTCCCAGGGTCACCCTGGTCAGCCCCACAGGGTGGGTTTTTCTCTCTATTCTGGGGCATGTGTTTCTGTCTACCCTTTGTCCATTCACCTGTATTTGCCTTTTTAAAACTCTCCCTACTGTCTGCACTGCCCGTAGCTCTTGATATTGGATGTGTGTTGCTAAATGGTCTTAGCTTTATTTAGGCCCCATGTGTTAGGTTTATTTAATGTATTTGACCGGCTGGCGACATACATTCAATGTTCTGTTTATTTGTTTTCACAAGCAGTGTAGGCACGTCCTGAGAAAGCCTTGTTGCTGTCGGGACGTTAAGCAATGTACAATCATAATCAATCACAACAGTTATCCACTTTTAAATCCTGCGGCTGATTTTGTAAAATTTGCTTATTGTCCTGTGAAGGCTAAGTTACAGATTAATAGCTAGATCACTTGTTTTACTTCAAGGGTGGTGCCAGAATAGCTTGGCGCCTCAGGCGTCAAGCTATTCTGGCACCACCCTTGAACTATCAGTCAAATGTATGTCAGGCAATAGGTGTATCAGAATGATAAAGCTTAATGGCTTGGCTGTGATCTGTTGACCCTTAATGGTGTTGGTGGTAATGGTTTTACTTGTGATGATTCCTGCACGAATCATCCTGACTAGAACTGCTGCCTATGAACAAAAGGGTTAACCCTTTTGTACATGTGCCACTGTTACCGTAAATAGTACCTGTTGCAACATGCAAGAAGAGTTAACTCATTCAGCCCGACACATATTTCGCAAATTTTGGAGGCGTCATCTAACAACTATGCACCTGCTGCAGGAGATGGATCTAGCATGATAATTCAAGGGTACTGCCAGATTAGCTTGGCGCCAACAGGCGCCAGTCTAATCTGGCACTACCCTTGAATTATCATGGTCGACCCATCTGCTGTAGTGTGTCAGGGCTGAATGGGTTAAAGGCAAGATAGAATTGAAATACTTTACAAGGTATGGGCAACCATTAATATATGCCGATGAATACATGCAGTCATTTTCGACACTCGTTTATGGTGCATGATTACTTCTGATAGTCAGTTTTTGTATGGATGCTGATAACATTACTCCGTTTAATAGGGACACTGATACTGTGACAAGTGTAACTGATATTGATTAATCAAATACTGAAGTCAAAACGACTTCCTTTTTGTTTGATAAGTGCATTGCCACTTTTTATTGCAACATAGGAGAAAAGTTTTTTTTTTTTTAAATTTTGCAAAGTTTTATTTTGTTGCTGTTATCTGACTTTAAGTGTTCTGACAGAAAAATTATATCCATATAGTTGTTGGATCAAAGTCTTTCAAAAAAATATGTGTGCTGCGAGAGACAACATAAATTTGTCAGGCATGTAGCTCTGAAACTAATGCAGGGTGTCAGTAAATAGAAGTCAGTGCAATGGATAAACCCCCTCGTGCATGCAGCCACCAGTACTGTTGACAGTACCAGTGGCAGCAAGCACAAGGGGGTTAATAAACACCTCAACCACAAAGGTGTTAAGGTGAATGATGTGCCAAAACAGCAGTTTCTGTAAAAATACTTCATCACTTGACACCAGACGTTTGGTATTAATCCCTTTGTGCATGCAGCCACCAATCCTGTTCACAGGACTGGTGGCTTCACGCACAAGAGGGTTAAGTGACCTGCATTGCAGGGTCATTAGGTCAGAAGTGTCAGAGGTAGTACCATACCCATAGTGTTAATGGGCCATTCATTTGCCTGTATTTGCAAGGAAGAGGTGCGCCCAGGACCTTAGCCTAATTGGCCGCCCGCAACTCGTCCACTTGTAATTTGCCACCATGTGCCTACTACTCAATACCAGCGCCTGATTAGCTTGGTGCCTTAGAAGGCACCAAGCCAATCAGGCACTCCCCTTGAGCTTTCTTCAGTCCATTTCTGGCACGCAGTGCTTGGCGGTCGCTTCAGAAAGAAGTGAATGGGATCAGATAAAGACAAGGAAGTAACAGACACACAAAATATTCTTGATTCCATCAACTCACAGACCTAACCTACCCATAGTGGCAGCGTTACCATGGTAACCCGTTCACTGTCAGCGGTTGCACATCTTTTTACTCGAATCTTTGTTAACCCTTTTAGCCCCAAGGTCCCATTTCTCAAATTTTTGGAGGCCTTGCCTAACGACTATGTACCAGTTGCAGGAGATGGATTGATCATGATAATTCAAGGGTAGTGCCTGATGAGCTTGGCGCCTGAAGGCGCCAAGCTCATCTGGCACTACCCTTGAATTATCATGATCAATCCATCTCCTGCAGGGTCCTGGGGCTAAAAGGGTTAATTCAATGCCAAAGAACCACAGCCTGCAAAGAACATGGTTTCTAAATTGGAACTATGTGTTTCTCTATATGTGTTTAGTGACCTTCATTTTCATGGTTTTAACCCTTTGCGCGTCAGTAGCGGATTTAGTCACGATTCCTGAAGGAATCCTCACGACTAAAACCACTACCGACACACAAAGGGTTAAGTGATTGTGATTTTTGTTTGTGATTTTAGACGCTACAGCCTGTGGCCATAAGGGTTAACCCTTTGGGTGTCTTCAGTGCTCTTTTGTTGTGATGATTCTTGCAGGAATAATCACCAAAAAAACAGCTACTGACACCCAAAGGGTTAAGTGATTGTGATTTTTGTTTGTGATTTTAGACGTTACAGCCTGTCAAAAGTCAAAGATTTTTGTGCAGGCTCACGGGCCTGACTGTCACCAAAAAATTAACATTTATTAGTAATTTTGGATATAATTTTTTTTTTTTATTCCTGTTTAATTCCTGTTTTCATAACAGCTTAAAAGGTCTGAATACCTCAAGGTAGAAATTTTAGACGTATCACACACCCCATCTGAACATTTTAAAGTGTTTAAAAAATGGTCCAGTAATACTGAATCATTAGCAAGTTCTTTAAATACATGAAAATTACTGCGTCTCGCAGGTAGATGTGCTGAATTTTAGTGCGTCTGCATACCCCTTTGTCACATTTTCAGCACGTGATTTTGAATTTTAGCGTTAAAGTTGAATTAAATTACAGTACATAGAAAATGTGTGCTTCGGACCTCTGAAAAAAAAAATGTTATCTGACTTTGTTATATCAGACATAGCAGATTTTTTTCTTCTGTGTTTTGCAGCTGAACCGCAAAGTATTCCTGGGACTGTACGACAACCGCACCTGGCCCGAACCAGACTCAAGGGATGAGCAGCGAGTCCGTGATTTTATGGTGCAGAAATATGAAAACAAGCGTTTCTATGTCGCGCCTACGGATGCTATGAGAGAAGAGGCTAAGCGCATGAACGAAGCCGCACTCAGTAAACAGCCACAAGTCAAGCCACTGCGATCTCTTCTGGGGGAAAACGCCACCAAATTAGTGGTTAACAGCCAGGTGAGAATAGAGAATTTGTGTTCAACTCTCATTATGGCCATTCAAGAGTGGGCCAGAATAGTTGACACCTGGAGACGTCAAGCAATTCTGGCACCTCCTTGAAACTATCATGGTCGATCTGTTCCCAATCTGTCAGCTGCCAGAGTTTGGAGTTTCAGCTTTGGAGCTGAGAGTATTAACCCTTTTCATCCTGATACACTATTGCTTGAAATAAGTTTAATGATAGTTGAACCGTGGTGCCAGAAGAGCTTACTGTCGCAGGTGCCAAGCTGTTTTGGCACCACCCTTGAACTGGAACGGTTGATCTATCTCCTAATCTGTAATGTAGCCTTTTTAGGACAATAGGAAAAATGTAAATGTGTTAAATGGTTCATGTGCAGCAAAACCTGTTTTGAGGGACCACGCGCATAAGAGATCAGCCAGTATTTAACCCATTTAGCCCCAACACCCTAAAGCAGTAAATTGATTGACCATGATAATTCAAGGGTAGTGCCAGATTAGCTTGGCGCCTTCAGGCGCCAAGCTAATCTGGCACTACTTTTGAATTATCATGGTCAGTCCACCCCTTGCAACTGGTATATAGTTGAGTAACACTTCCAGAATTTGCGAAAAGCACCCGTGGGGCTGAAAGGGTTAAAGGCTTGTTCTTCCTTACAATCCACAGTCAAGTCACATCACTCACAACCACACACCAGCCCCAGTTACTGCAGCTGCCATGGCCGCTGTTCCCAAACCATCAGTTCCAGCCGCCACCCCCCCACAGCAGCCGGCCAAAGCCAGCACCGGCTTCGATCTGCTCGGGGACCTAGGCGCCGACCCCTTTGCCTCCTCGGCTCCCGCTGCGCCAGCATCTTCAGCAGGTCAGGAAGCCGTTCGTTTGAATGTTGTTTGTTTTTTTTGCAGCAAGTTCACTTCCTTTAACTCCCTACCCCCTGAGTATGAAATTATCACATTTTTATAGATATCCTCTGAGTCTATATCACAGTTTTCGAGACCGATTGACAATGATATTTCAAGGTTGGTGTCAGAATAGCTTGGCGCCTGGAGGCGCCAAGCTATCCTGACATCAACCTTGAAATATCATGGTCGATCCACATCCTGTCATAGTTTTTCAGCAAGAGACATCTATCCTCATGAGCCCGCGCAACCGCGGGGGCTCATGAGGATCTATGCCTGTTGCAGTTTCAACTTGTTCACTTTTTCTTGGCAGTACAGGAGGTTGAAAATCTAATGTCTCTTCTGTGTGCAGGTGGCTTTGCTGACTTCAGTAGCTTTGGTGCCACCTCCGTGGCTCCGCCGGCTCAACCCGTGCATTCTGCTGCACCTGCTACATTCCCCGTCTCCAGTGGTGAGTGGACAGGGAGAAGAAATTTCTTAACCCTTTGCGTGTTGGTAGCGCTTTTAGTCACGATCATTCCTTCATGAATCATCGCGATTAAAACTGCTACAGAAACGCAAAGGGTTCAAACGTGAGCTGTCACCAGCACTTTTTGTTGAGGTGGACAGTGGCTGGCTGAATCCACCAAATGTTTCATCTCCATGCATTTTCTTACCTAATCTCTGATTTAGGGACAACCTCTATTCTGGATGTCTTGAAAGGGGTGTGTTCTAAGTCTAATCCATTGGCGATCGGTAGCACTTTTGTAAAGCTGATTTCTGCAGGCATCACCTCAACTAAAAGCGATAACAACAGCCAAAGGGTTATGGTAGTTTCAAATTTAGATGCAGTTGAAGTGTAAACAGTGCTGGTGGCTGTATAAACAAGGGGTCAATTCGTTCTTCCACAGCACCTCTCCAGCCGTTTGGCAGCGCTGGCGGACTTCAGCCACTGTCAGCCACCCCACTCAATGCCGCTGCGCCCCAGCCCTCTGCCCCCTTACCTGCCACCGCCCCCACAAACTTCTCTGCCATCAGCGACAAGTATGCGGCCCTCGCCGACCTTGATAGCACCTTCAGCACAGTGGCCACTACCTCGGCGGCTCCCCAGACTGTTCACTGGGGTGGCTCCGACTCTACAGTTGGCAGCTCTATGGGTGGTGCCATCAATTGGGGCGGCTCAACGCCTGGGAGCACTGGCTCCGGAGACACCGGAGGACCCATCAACTGGGGAGGGCCATCCTCGTCGGGAGCTGGGGGTGGTGGTTCCAACCTCGGGTGGACTAGCGGCGCAAACACGATGCCTTCTGGTCAGACTGCAGTGGGAGGAGCGGGCATGTTTGGGGCTACCTCCACAGGTATGGATGTTTGGAGATTTACTTGGTTTAACTCCCTCATGTCGTATACCCTTGAGCGGGAGGTGGATGGACCATGATAATTCAAAGGTAGCACCTGGTTAGCGTGGCGCCTGGAAGGCACCACGCTAACCTGGTGCGACCTTTGAACTTTCGTCGACTACCTATCTCCTGCAAACTGTGTATTTGCCAGAAGACAGTTTTTATGGCTCTTTGTTTTTCATTTTGTGTTTGTCTTTTTTTTTTTTCAATTTAAAAACATGGAAATAATTATATGGGCGCTAAGAATCATCTTTAGAACAGTTTCAAGTTAATCGTGTACCATTCTCCTTGTTTCTGGTGTGTCTCAACATCTGGTAACCTTTTTAGGAGTTTTATGAATAGACAGACTTTCTTGCAATTTCCTGGCAAAACTGTGTCAGTTTATGACAAGTACATAGAGTGTAATTAACTATTATATTGGGGGAAAGGAAGGTTGGGTTTGTTGTTGTTTTTTGGGATGTAATTTCCTAAGTGTGTTGTAAGCAAAGTAACTTACATACACTTAAATTATAAAATAATTTTAAAAAATACATTGAGCTCTGAAAAAGCATTATAGCTGACTATTGTCCATCTTTATTGTAAGCAAAGTTGACTTTCTCACCCAATTTTATTTTCTCAGACTACATTGCTCTTGGGTCCATTTCCATCATGAAACTCTCTTCTCAGACAATATTTTGACAATTTTATTGATTTTGCCGCTCTCTTCTCACAAATTTCCTCTCTGTCTCACACCAGACATACGTCACTTAGGTGTTTTAGGCAAGCCTGGAAATCCCTTCTTGTCACCTCCTGGTAATGTGCATCCGTATGAATATGCATGAGGGAGTTCACTCCCTTGCTGCACTTGAGAATGATGGTCTCCATTTGCATTTAGCACATCCCCACACTGACTTCAATCCCATTACTTTAACTCGTTTGCTTCTAATCATTAATTTCGCAACTTTAAGAGTCACTATAAAAAGACTGTGTACCAGTTGCGGGAGATAGATAGGTCACGATAGTTCAAGGGCACTACCCTTGAATTGTCTTGACATATGCGTCTCCCACAGTATTCAGTGAGAGGTGAGTTTGTTAAACTGTCTCTCTTTGACTACTCTGCACTTAGATAAAGTGTGACTTTAACTTGACTTCTGACTTTCGTGCATTTTGGTAACATATTTTCCACGCACAAGATTGTGAATTTGGACTTATGTATGCAAATCTTGCTGCTTGCTGCAAAATGGCAGCTTACCTGATGAGAATTTTTCTTTAATTTTTCTCATGCACAAGATTATGCCCTAAACGAATTTGGACTTGCTGCATGTTGGAAAATATCAGTATCGCAGACTAGGAATTTGTATCATTTTTCTCATGCGCAAGATTTTGACCTAAGTGAATTTGGACTTCGTACACTATAAAAGATGCTGCTTGCAGAATAAATGTCTGCATCCCATGTTTCTACGTTTATTCGTTAGGTGTGATGGGTTTTGTCGCAAGAATAAGCAACAGTTACTGCTTTTTTTCTAAATTTGGTTATTAGGTTTTAAGGGTTTCTGGATTTAGTGACAGTCTTATTACATGGTTTTGCGTGCTTTCTGCATTGAGCATTGTAGACCTGATTATCTACTCAAACTGTAACTTGCGGAGATGATAGAGTGCGGAGCTTGCTGAAATATTTTTGTAGTCAGCCTCACTGTAAGCTATAGAGTCACTCTGCAGACATAAGCATGTAAAAAAAAAAATCATTCATAAAGCTTAACCCTTTTAGCCCTGGAAACCTTGCAGCAGGAGATGGATTGATCATGATAATTCAAGGGTAGTACCAGATGAGCGTGGTGCCTGAAGGTGCCAAGGACATCTGGCACTACCCTTGAATTATCACGATCAATCCTCTCCTACAACTAGTACATAATCATTAGGCAACACCTCCAAAAGTTTAGAAATAGGATCTTGGGGCTAAAAGGGTTAAACACAAAATGTACTGGAGATAAGCAGAACTAAAAAACATAATGACAATTGCTTTCCAATGCTGCCAGGCCATTTACTTGCATCACAGGAGTCATTTGCATGAGTGATCTTAGTCCTGCGCCAGCCACTAAGCAAGATGCTCCACTACAGCGGAGCACCTTGCTTAGTGGCAGGCGCAGAACTTAAGCTCACTCATGCAACTGGCCCACACTGATTGTCTCCCTCGATTTGCGAATCAAGGGAGACAACCAGTGCGCAGCGTAGTGTCCCGAACGATATGCAAGACATAAACGGCCTAGCTAAGATGTGCGCTAAAACGACATGAACATTTTAAATATATTCCGTCCGCTGCAGATTTTTTTTCTTCTGTTTTTTTTTAAGATTCCTTTTATCAGGATTCCTATTACCCAGGTTACTCACAGTGTCATTTTCTACGTAAGTGAAATTAACTCATTCAGCCCCACTGCTGTATTTCCCAAATTTTGTAGGCGTCTTCTGACTATGCACCAGTTGCAGCAAATGGGTCGACCATATTATTCAAGGGCAGTGCCAGATTAGCTTGGCGCCTGTCGGCGCCAAGCTAATCTGGCACTGCCCTTGAATTATCATGGACCCATCTCCTGCTGTAGGGTGTCGGTGCTGAATGGGTTAATTAATCAGAATGTGAAACACTTTTGTTGATAACCATTTCTGTTGTGAGTTTGTTTTTTTTTAAATAATAAATTCACATATATTTAAATTTGTTTATCTTTGTCTCTGTTTATTTAATTTTGTTTATTTATTTATGCAGACTTTATTATTGATTAATTAATTATTCACTTAATAATAACAGAATTAATTCATTCATCTTTTTACTTATTTTACTTACTTGCATGCTTGACAGAAGCGTATGTCATGGTTTGTTTTGCATGGTTGCATTCAGTATCTTGGTTTGGTTTATCTTTGGGATATCTGCTCAGCACTTATTTTTTATATCTTCTTTTTGATTTTCATTATGGTTTTGTTGTATTCATGTGTTTTTGTTTTTTTAATTATTTTTTTATTTTATTTTTTAAATTAAATTTACACTGTCAGATATAATCTTGAGAACTTGGTGGAATACCAGTTGTAGTTATACAATTTGTTACATTTCTAGTTGAAGCCTTGATCATAAATGATTGATGGGAAAATATCCACTTTGTCGGCATGTAGTTTTAGGTGCCTGAAGTGAAATTCAAAGCCTGCCATATACCGTGTGTATTTAACTATAGCATGTCCAAGAGAATTGCTATACTCACCTATATGGCAAACTTTGCAGATTGTAACCAAAAATCCAACATCATAATTTGAGAAATCAAAAAACAGAAGGAAAAGTAAAATTGGTCGAATAAAAAATCCTTTTTATCAGTCCCATACCTAGCTCTATCTGGCTGCATGTGACAAATCTGCATGAGCCCTGCAGTTTCTTAACCCCTTCCTGACCAAGAAAATTTGACCACCACCCACCTGCAAGAGGTGTATATCCTCATGAGCCCCCGCAACTGCGAGGCTCATGAGGAAATACACCTTGACCACGACTGGCTGCAGTTGTTGCTTTATTTCAGGATATTGTTGTTTTTGATTACATGGGTGGGACTTTTCCGGCTACAGCCGGAAATCCTGATTAAAAAATTTTTTATAAAATTTTTTTTTTTTCACTTAAAAAGTGCCCCCAGACCCCCGCTTCAAGATTCAACTTTTTTTTCTGACCCACCCATGTGATTGTGATATAATGTTTTTAAGCTGAAAACTACTAATATTTTTTACTCTTGTATTCTTGTTTTACCCTTTAGCTGTCGATAGCACCTCTTGTTCCTGCAGGAATCGTTACGACAAAAAGCACTGCTGATAGCCAAAGGGTTAAATGATACCCCACCCCATCCCACCCGTGCCTCTCATAATCTTCCTTCACTTCATGACAATTTTCAGTTGATTTATTTCTGCTTTTGATTGATTTTCATGGGGGGTGGGGGGTGTCTGTCTACCCAGTTTTCTTTGTTCAGTCAATATCTGGAACTGTTGGACCGATTTGACTCAGACTTGAGTTTTGGTCTGCCTTGCTGTATATTCTTTTCTTTGCATAACCATTTCTCTCAATTTAACCCATTTAGCCCCAGGACCCTGCAGCAGCAGATGGATTGATCATGATAATTCAAGGGTAGTGCCAGATGAGCGTGGCGCCTTCAGGCGCCAAGCTCATCTGGCACTACCCTTGAATTATCATGATCAATCCACCTCCTGCAACTGGTACATAGTCGTTCAGTAACACTTAAAAAATTTGGGAAAAGCACCCATGGGGCTAAAAGGGTTAATCATTTAGTTCACTTGTCTTTTGACAGCTGCAAATCCATTTGGTGGCAGTGCCACACCCGCCATGTCCCACGCAGGAGGAATGCCTGGTCAGCCCAACCCCTTTGGTGCTGGGGGTGCACCTTCGGCTTTTGGCCAGGCACCCGTCTCCACTGCACCCACCAGCTTTGGGTATCAGCAGTTCCCCGTTCAGAACGGCGGCTTTGGCATGACCTCTACAGCTGGTGGCTTTCCGTACAGCACGGCCCCTGCAGCTTACGGCGTAGCACCACAAGGGTTCCAAGCTCAGGCAGGCATGGCGCAAGGGTTCGGGATGCCACAGCAGCCTCCCGTGTCCGGCTTTGGAGGTCCTCCCGCCCACCCACCACCCGCTTACGGGGCCCAGCAAGGATTCAGCGGCGGTTGGGGTCAGATGGGAGGAGGGGCGCAGCAGCAGTCAGCGAACCCATTCATGGTTGGTATCCAGTCTGCCGCACCGCCATATAACCATCCGTACGGCCATCCGTAGCCTTGCTTGCTTGTCTCCTCTTGTGACAAACGTTTTGGTGTTTGACCCTCGTGTGTGTGGAGCCACCGGTACTGTTTGCAGTACTCGTGACCGCATGCACAAGGGGCTTTAGGGTGTTCTTGTGCCACAGTCAAACCTGTTGAGGCGACCAGCAATCTAGAGAGAAACACACAGTCCAGACCTCAAGAGTGACTGCATAGTTTATTAACCCTTTTCATCCTGGTACACTACAGCTTGAGATTAATTTGACTGTGATAGTTCAAGGGTGGCGCCAGAATAGCTTGAGGCGCCAAGCTGTTCTGGCACCACCCTTGAACTAAAAGGGTTGATCGTTCTCCGAATTTGTAATGTAGCCTTCACAGGACAAAAAGCAAATTAAAATAAGTCAGCCTCAGGATGCAATGGGTTAACCACTTCACTACCAGTGGATACAGAGTGTGTTTTAGAAATCATTGTAAAAATAATTCACAAAGTCGATAGAAGTTGTTCAGCACGAGGCATAGATCCTCATTGTTGACCATTTTATCTCTGATTCCAAATCACGTTCCTTTTTATGGAGTGGTTTTGGCTATTATTCCAAAGTGAATTTCTGTCTGCAGGCCAGTTCTTTAGTTTTACATTAGATGGTCACATATTTTGGGTGCCATAGTCTTTGGGCCCTTTGTAAGGTACTGCCTACAGTTAAAAAGAAAAAGCTTCCGTATATCCTTGAATGGTCACTTCCTGTACCTGTACTGTTTGCGGGAGGCCTGCCCAGGCAGTCTCACTAAGGGTGTGCGCCAGAAGTACACTTCTATTCAAACAAGAGCCAAGCATCGTTTGCATGGGTGACGGTCTTCAGTCCTGGAGACTTTTTCAACATCCCAGAGAACTGATTTTCAGCTTTCTGATGCAGACAGAATTAAGTCCTTCAGCCAGTCTTGGTCCATCTGCAAGAGGCATAAATTCTCATGAGCCCCTGCATTCGCAGGGGCTCATGAGAATTTATGCCTCTTGCTGACTGCAAAGTGTGGGGCATAAGCCTGTTTTCAGTCATTTCAACGTTTTGCACTGACACCCATACATTTGAATAGAAGTGTACTTCTGGCATACTCCCACTCTAGGTCTGTCTGGGGAGTGCTTCTGCAAACGGTACAGGTGTATATTATGCAGGTTTGATTGTGGTCGTAATGATGGTTTGGTGTTTTGGGGTGTCTCTAGTCTATGCTAGTCCTTTTGGTGAAGTTTTGGCATTTTATGTGCTTTTCTTATCATGTTTGTGTGTTCTCGTTTAGTTTTTTTTTACTTCCTTCTTGCGACTAACACTGGGTTACTTGAGTGTTGCATGCCATTTGCCTCTGTCCTAGTGCAAGACTGTCATAATGTAGCACGGTAAACTGGATCTCCGAATCAGCTGTGAAATGAAATTGGTTTATGTGCTTTGCTTTGAAAGAGAAACAGTTTCACTCAGTTCAGATTTCTCTGCATTTATGATGCGATTCTTGGAGAGTTTTGTAATGATCAGTGAGGGTTAAAAATAAACTTGTTTATAAACTGATGCAGTGCTGCAGCCAAGAATTCTGCCATTCTGTGCAATTTATATTCTATAAATTTGTATAAATATAAGACTCTGGTCAGAGTAGTGACATTAGTTCCTAGCTCATTGTGCTGTTAGCTCCCTCGCGCGTGCAGCCAGCAGTACTGTACAGAGGGATGTAGCCAAATTTATACTAGTGAAATAGTGAAAATACTCACTTTGTGTCCAGTCCTGTTTTTAGTAATTAACCCTTTTCATCATGATACCCTACTGATTGAAATTAAATTGGCTATGGTAGTTCAAGGATGGTGCCAGAATAGCTTGGCGCCTAAGGCGCCAAGCTATTCTGGCACCACCCTTGAACTAAAGCGGTTGATCTGTCTGTGCTGTAGCCTTCATAGGACAACAAGTAAGATTTTAAAAAAATCAGCCGCAGGATGTAATGGTTTAATCAGTTATTAACATTGTTCTTATTTTGTGATGGATAATATTTATTTGTGATAGATAATATGATCGGTGTTGGTGTATGTCTACCATATACTTTAGTGTTGATATGATTGCCAGTGTAGATGATGTTTTGCTATGAAACAGTATCTATGCAGTATTCTGGTGGTGGAATGCAGAGTTCTGGTGGTGGAGATAATTTGTATGATTTTTTTGGTTTGGATATTAGTCTATGACAAAGTGTATTGTGGATCCCTTAATACTCAGTATCTTTTGCATGCTTTGTTGCCCATGAACTTGAGCTGTGTTTTGCTGAGTTGCTTTCTTTATACGCATGTCAGGTCATACAGAATGTGCGTGTGTTGAGTGTGTGAGAGAGAGATTGAGAGGGAGAGATAGAGAGAGGGATAGAGAATGAGAATGAAAACGACTGAAGAGAGAGAGAGAGGATTAATTTTATGAAATATTATTTGTGTCATTCACATTCTTTATTGACAATGAAAGATATCTCAGTTTGTTTCGTTTAATCTAAGGCTTTGTTTTCCATCGAGATGGTTTTTCATCATTGTACTATTTCTAGATTTAATAATTTGTATAGTACTAACTTGTTTGTTCCAGTATCTTTCCCATTTTATTATTAACCACTCTGTGCATGCAGCCACCAGTACTGTAAACAGTACCGGTCACTGCAAGCACAAGGGGGTTAAAAATTAACATCATTTGCTTTTCTAACATCTTTTTTTATTAACCCTTTGGCTGTCGGTAGCATATTTGTCAAAGTGGTTCCTGCACTGTCGGTAGCACTTTTGTCGAGGTGATTCCTGCAGGAATCACCTCGACAAAAGTGCTACCAACAGCCAAAGGGTTAAACATATTTACATATCTACCCCTTTGTACATATTGTACATTTCTTCATTTCATATTAATAATAGATGAATAACCTTGTATGATAAAAAATATTAACCTATCATTATATAATGTACTTTTGCGTTGATGTTTCGTACACAAGGTAGACACTTCTGTTTTGTGCATATAAAATGTTGAGTTATTTGTGTGTGTTGTCTTTGACTTTTTATTTTGCATGTGCATGTTCTATTTGCATGATTTTATTACTAAAATTGGGATGCATGTGCACGTGGAGTTTATATGTTGGCGTTATATAATACAATGCAGTGCAACACACGACAATGCAATGCATCACAATGACATTTTATTATCCCAGAGGGGAACTTTTATTGTCACAGGGTACGGGCATGCAGACAGACAAAACAAGATAAACAAATTGTGTATGAAAAAATGTGTATGAAATATAACATGCTTTACACATGCGTACAACACCCACTTAACCCTTTTAGCCCCATGGGTGCTTTTTCCCAAATTTTGGAAGTGTTACTGACTATGTACCAGTTGCAGGAGGTGGATTGACCATGATAATTCAAGGGTAGTGCTCGATTAGCTTGGCGCCTTCAGGTGCCAATGAAGGCACCAAGCTAATCCAGCACTACCCTTGAATTATCATCGTCAGTCTCCTGCTGTAGGGTGTTGGGGCTAAATGGGTTGAATATCACAAAAGGGTGGAAGATGTGGCATCCTGACTACAAGTAAAAATGGCATTTCTCTTAAATATTGATTTCATCGGCCTAAAATCCTTAAAATTTTCAGAAACTATATTGACAGTTAGAGCCTGGGTACCTGACAATGGAAGCGGGATCGACCATGATAGACCATGATAGTTCAAGGATAGTGCCAGATAACGTTAGGTCCTCCCTGTAGTTGTCCCCAGATAAACCCTTAGGCTGCCGTTGGTGTGTTTTGTCAAAATGATTCCTACAGGAATCACATCGACAAAATGTGCTACTGACAGCCAAAGGGTTAATGCCGTACAGGTGCCAAATGCATCACCAGCTTCGAGCTGTCATGGTTGGTGTGTCTCCCACATTTGACACTGAAGCTGAAGGTAAAAGAGGTATAACTTTAACCCTTTTAATGCTCCTGCTTTAAATTTAATTAGACTATGTTCAAGGGTGGTGCCAGAATAGCTTGGCGCCTGAAGCGCCAAGCTATTCTGGCACCACCCTTGAACTAAAATGGCTAGTATATCTCCTAATCTGTTATGTAGCCTTCACAGACCAATACGCAAATTTTTAAAAATCAGCCTTAGGATATAATGGGTTAGAGCAGTTAACTTTTGTGAGGGGCACAGTTTGATGGTGAATTCAGCCGCTTCGTGCATGCAGCCACCCCCCCCCCCCCCCCCCCCCCCAGTACTATTTGCAGTACATGGTGGCTGCATTCATGAAGGGTTAAAGCGGTCACCCGTTGAGGACATCATTTTCAGTGTCGTCGGGCTGACATCGGCCTGGCGGTCTTCACTCACTGGGTCTCTGCTTCCCCCCCCCCCCCCCCCCCCCCCCCCCGGACTCCACCCGATTAGGGCCCAGGGGCCAGTTGAATAAGTGAGCTTAGTCCTGCGCCAGCCACTAAACAAGGTGCTCCCCTATTAAGGAGCACCTGCCTTCGTGGCTGGCAGGAGGAGACTATAAGCTCACTCATGTAACTGATCCTTAAAGGAGAAACAATGACCAACCTCATTAACCCATTCAGCCCTGATGCACTACAGCATGAGATGGGTCAACCTGATATCAAGGCAGTGCAGATAGTTGGCGCCTGTCGGCCAAGCTAATCTGGCACTGCCTTGAATTATCATGGTCAATCCATCTCCTGCAACTGGTGCATAGTCATTAGATGACGCTTCCAAAATTAGGAAAATAAGGCCGTCGGGCTGAATGAGTTATACTTTTTCTGTACACTTAAGACATAAAATCTCTCTTTGCTAATTGTAACTTTTCTGTTTTATGTACTCTGTCACTATGTAATTCTGTTAAGGTTGAAGCACTCATGTGCATTGTGATTTAAAACCCATGAAAATGCTTTAGGAATGACTTCTTTACGTTCGCTAGGGTCCCAGCCCTTCACTAAACACAATGCCTACCCTGCCCAATCTGTCCTAACATCCATTATCATTTAAAGTACGTAAATATTCATTCATATTTTTGTTTTTTAACAAGATAGCCTCTCTTGTATGCATTTTTCAAACCAAGTGCGTGTTTGAAGGGTTACAAACAGCCACGGATTTGGAAAGGCCCGCCATTTTTGCACCAGTCAAACTGGGACTGATCTGTGCTGGCGGGTTTTGATTTTACACCATCACACTAAGACAGCCTCATGCCATGACATTTGTCCTTCAAAATAGTTTACTGTCATTAGCACTGAGATTTAAAAAAAAAAAAAAAACATACAGGTCTCAGAAGACAAAAATATGAATGCATACTTATGTACTTTAAACGATAATAATGAATGTTAGGCGAGCTTGGGCGGGGTTGTGTCTAGTGAAGGGCTGGGACCCTAGGGAACGTAAAGAAGTCATTCCCAAACTATTTTTATGGATTTTCAATCAATCGCAGTGCATGTGAGTACTTCGACCTTAACCCATATCATACTGAGGCTAAAAGCTTCAAATTTGTACACTGCCATACGCAAGCTACATTATAGTACTTACAGACAAGGATATTGACCAATGGCTTTAGTTTAAGGGTGGTGCCAGAATAGCTTGGCGCCTAGAGGCGCCAAGCTATTCTGGCACTACCCTTGAACTATTTTAGTCAAACTTATTTCACACACTGGTGTATTTTGAATGATACGGGTTAAAGGTTCATTTCTGGATCTGGTGCACATGCCAAGTAAGGGCTTGAAGGCACTCACCCTCTGCTTGTCAGTAGCGGTTTTTTGTCGCGATGATTCCTACAGGAATCATCACGACAAAAAACACTACCGACACGCAAAGGGTTAAAAATAGTCATGCACACGCACTGCAGGTAAACCTTGGCTGGTCGGATCTCGCTGGCCATTGTGTGCTACAGGAAGTTGTCTTGCTGTTGCTGGAGCCGCCAGCCACAGGCTAAGAGTTGATAAGACACTATGCCCGAATCAAGATGGGGTACCTTGACAGTCGCTTATTCAGCACTATCTGCAAGAGGCATAGATTTTCATGAGCCCCTGTAGCTGAGAATCTATGTCTCTTGTGACATAGATTTGGCTCCATTAACCCTTATCATTCGGAATACACCAGTGCGGGAAAGACGTTTTACTACAATAGTTCAAGGGTAGTGCCAGAATAGCTTGGCGCCTCTAGGCGCCAAGTCATTCTGGCACCACCCTTGAACTAAAGCCATTGGTCTATATCCTTATCCGTAAGTACTCTCATGTAGCTTGCGTATGGCAGTGTACAAAATTTGAAGCTTTTAGCCTCCGTATGATATGGGTTAATTTACATGTACATCTACGGACAGAGGAAGCTGATAGAGTTTACATTTATTTTTGCCTCAGTGAGCTTTCACCTTCAGAAATTAAATCTCCATGTTCATGAAGACACAGCAACAAGGTGCTGTTTACAGTACTGGTTGCTTCATGCACAAGGGTATCTTTTCTTTCTATAGAGGGGCTCAGCCTACGGTCTTTGACATTATTTCTGAATTTCTTAATTCTGAATTATGTAGCAACACTTATTTGAAAAAAAAACTCAGCTTTTAGAGTGCATGCACACAAACCAGATGGGTGAGGTTAGCACTGGTAGAATAGTTCACACACCGAGGGGCAAACTTGTGTTTGTGTGAACAGTAACTGGTGGCTGCATGCATGAGGGGATTAACCCATTAGGTGTCAGTAGCAATTTTGGTCGAGGTGATTCCTGCAGGAATTGCCTTGACCAAAATCGTTCCCGATACAACCATACGTGTTTTTGTTTTCTTACTGTTTTCAGAGTGCAGCCAACCAGCAGGTGGCGCCAAGAGGGACGTCCACGAACCCTTTCTTGTGACAAGAATTCTGTCAATTACCGTGGAATTTCCTCGGCTGGATGCCGATATGATAGACATTCTACTCCACTTTGGCCGTGAGCTTTGCACTTTGTACAATTACATGGAAGATCATCAGACAAGTGAAAAGGGAAAGAGGAAAATGCAGTGGACACATGGAAGTGTGCAAGTGAGCACCATTTTTAACCCCATTGTCTATGCGTCCACCAGTACTGTAGACAGTGCTGGTGGCTTCATGCACTGGGGGTTAACCCTTTTAGCCCCAAGGTCCAATTTCTCAAATTTTGGAGGTGTTACCTAACGACTGTGTAGCAGTTGTGGGAGGTGGCTTGACCATGATAATTCAAGGGTAGTGCCAGATTAGCTTGGCGCCTTCAGGCGCCAAGCTAATCTGGCACAATCCTTGAATTATCATGGTCAATCCAACTCCTGTTGTAGGGACTCGGGGGCTAAATGGGTTAAGGTAAGAAACTGACATGGAAAAAACTGTTTTGGTCAAACAGGTACCCAGTAAAACTGTATATGGCATACATCACCCTAAGTTGGCACAGGGTGATTGCCTGTGCACAGGTCCATGTAGCTCTGTGGACCTTATGCTTATTGGTTTGCTTTTTCACTGTAATATAAAGCTGTTCAGTGCATCTGCTGTGACAGCTCAAGGGTAGTCTTAGCTTGACTTGTCAACTTGGCGCTAAGTGAATTGGTCATCTGCCTCGAGGCATGGTGGTAGAGGGGTTGCCAAGCTCCTATGGAATTCATTATTACCCTTAAGCTGTCACGGCCGATCCATTTCTCATGACTTGCATATCACTCCATTCAGTTTTTTTGTGAAAAAGTGGCTCTGAAAGTGGAAGGGTCAAAAGAATACAGTCAGACCTGTCAACTCATTGGAGACGCGCCATAAACAGATACGCGGCTATTCGCAGCGTATCAGTATACAGCACATCTCCAATGAGTTAATGCGACCACCTGCATAAAGTGATCGCCTCAGCAGAGCACACTTGTTTGGGTCCCAAGGTCTCCTTTTTGTTCTGTTGAGTAAAGAGACCACTTTTTTCATAGTCCCCATGGGTGGTTGCCTTGCACAGTTTTGAATGCAACATTCACCACAATAGAAGATGGTTTTGCCATGATAGTTCAAGGGCAGTGCCAGATGATTTTTTAACGCCTTCCAGGCACCAGGATCATCTGGCACTACCCGTGAACTGTTATGACCAATCCGTCTCCCACAAATGGTACGCAGTTTTATGGATGCCTGCTGAAGTGTTGAAAGTCATGAGGGGTGAAAGTGTTAACCCCTTTGTGCATGCAGTCACCGGTAGCATGAACAGTACCGGTGACTGACTGCCTGAGAGTGTTAAGGAGCATGGAAGATCTTTGTGTGACATTGGGTGAAATTTGGATGAGGTGAAAGTACAGGCCTGACATACAGAGCAGCTGACGAGCATCAGTAAATGCTTTTCGGGGAATAGAACAGGAGAGCCGTTTTCCCCTCTGCTGACTTGAAAAAAATGGTCATTGACTTGACTTGGAAAATGGGGAAAAAAAATATATCTTGGCTTAATGGACAGCTGGCGTGTCATTGTGGGTATAGAGAGGTCTGGTTTGGGTACTTCTTGTGGCTTCATTTATTTTTTCTAAAACTGAAAATGGAACAGATGTTGATGCCCCCTAAAGTTCATGTGAAATAGCAGTTACTCCGTCGTCTTTATCCCAGTATCTGCCCAGTTCTGTGTAAAGCAGGTGATTTTGTTGCTTCCCCATCTGTGCGTGTGCTGGTCCATGATTTTGGATCTTACGGTTTGAAGTAAAATCCCAACAAGGAAAGAAACACGTTTAGAAAAGACGATTACAGTGCAATTTTGTGAATGCAAACTGGTGAGAAAAATATAAAGGCATATGCTACTATTGCTGGTGCAAGTCAGATGGGACAGAACTGGTGGTGAAGATACAGTCAAAATGAAATATGAAATCCAGACCCAAACGGTGACCGCCAAGCATGGTAGGATGCAGACCCAGGGACCTGGGCACGGTGTTTGCCTGAGAAAAATCCCATTGTTAACCGTTTTAGCCCCCAGGTCCCATTTCTCAAATTTTGGAGGTGTTGCCTAACAACTATGTACCTGTTGCAGGAGATGGCTTGACCATGATAATTCAAGGGTAGTGCCAGATTAGCTTGGCGCCTGAAGGCGCCAAGCTAATCTGGCACTACCCTTGAATTATCATAGTCTATCCATCTCCTGCTGAGGTGTTTCAAGGCTAAATGGGCTAAACTTAATGGCTGTCTGCGCAGTAAGGTCTGTAATCACAGCTCCAGCATGCTGCACTTCGGAAAACGATTATTGTTGTTCACTTGGTCATTTCATGGCCTATGATTTTGCACCTTTCAGCATGAGGCCGTAAGGACCTGAATCACGGACCCACACACAGAACATTTGAGAAAGGTTGTCGCTCACTTGCTCACTTCCATGAAAGAAACTGCTTGCAGCATACCTTTTGATATTCATTGAAATTAATAACAGGAATGCTGACGAGCTGCAGGTCGGTGGAGTGTTTGACCTGCGTTGTGATACTCTTTTTTTTTTTTATTTGGTCAACCCTCAGCTTGCAAGGTATGACATGAGGGCTGACTGAAAAGTATGTGGCCTCCATGATTATGAAGGAGCAGATGCAGGATCATTTTTTTAGTTTTGTTTCAAAGTAATTTAGCACCCCTAAGCCTCACACATTTTCTTGGGTGACAGCCTTCAGTCCTGGAGACTGATTCAGCTTTTTTGAAATCCCAGAGAGATGATTTTTAGCTTTTGGTTCATATGGCATACAGACCAAAAGATGACTGCCAAGCGTGTAAAATGTGAAGAAGAACCAAACAACAACAAAAAGAAACACATTTAGAAAAGACAGTTGCAACACAGTTTGTTTTTTTTTTCAAATTAGAGACTTTCAAACAAGTACACAATTTGCAACTTACTTTTCTCATGAGAAATATGCAACTGAAAGTTGAATCTTTCTCATCAGAAAAGATAAGTTTCAAATTGTGTAATCATTTGTATGTCTCTTTTGGTGCCTGCAGAACAGCCTTCAGCCAGCTTGTCCCATCTGCAGGAGGCTTGAATTCTCATGTGCCCTATCCTCCGCATAAGAATTTATATCTCATATATCATATATATATCATAGATTGTGGGCATAGTTAGTCCGTGGACTGTTTTCACTCAATTCAATTTTCGCTCTGTCACCCATGCAGTTGTATTGGTGCTGAGGTGCCTTGATCCCTATAACTAAGGCAAGGACAGACAAGATTGTTTTGCGTCTTTTTCCAAAAAGCAGGTCAGATGGCAGGCCATGAGATGATTTTCGAAATTGCAATTGCATTTGTTTTGACGAAAACAGTGGATGAAAAGCCCGGACAAAAATGCCATTTTGCATGTTTGTCTGGGCTTTTTATCCGGGCTTTTTACATGCAGAATCTCATGTTTGTCCGGGCTTTTTACCCGCTGTTTCCATTGAAATACATGCAATTTTGACTTGCTCCCGATCTCTGAATGCCTGTATTCACAGATGTAGGTCAACTCCTTCATGTAAAGGCCACAGTCTTTTCATTCAGCCCTCGTTTGTGTATTGGACAGTGTGTGTTGTGATCTGTGATTTTGAACAGATCAGAGCTCATGTTGTAAAAGGCTGTTTTCCGGTCCTGAACTGTGCTTTGATTTCGCTGTTGCTTGTAGGCGGTCGGATAGGGTGCATACAGCCAATGATGCTTAAGCCGCAGAACAAAGGAAAAAACTAAACACTTACTGCGTCGTATTTAACAATATGCATAGTGGTCTGTGCTTCAGGACCTTACTGCTTCAAGCCCGTAAGGTCTGAAGCACATCGACCAACACATATATTGTGTGGGGTCACGTATACTTAAACTTTTGTGCTCCCTCTTTCCCTCTGTTTTGATCTGAAATACAGCAGCACCTGTTTTGAGCCGCCGCCCTTATGAGAGATCACCTGCCATTAAAGACCATCATTTAGGTGGCTGTGGCCACCTAAATAATGGTCTTTAATGACAGGTGACACTTTTTGTTTCAAGGCTTCTCTTGATGGAGCACATGTCTGTAAGATTTTATTTGGGGGGGGGGGGAAGGGGGGGGGGGGGCTTGCTAAAAAGTATTCACTCAAAACAGGTTCTGCAGTATTGGCCCTTCTGTACTGGGTGAGGTTATCTGCATGCACATTCTGTGAAGCTGAGTGAAAAGGGAACACTGACGAATGCGTGGCAAAAGCTTTTCTTGAACTACAAGTTTCTGGCATTTTTTTCCGGTTCATTCTTGTTTTTTGTTGATCGTAAGACGTAACACAGAAGATTCATAAGCTGTCGCGAGGAAATGGTCTACCAAATTTGGAATGCGTCCACGCTGGATAGCTTTAGTCGAGCATCATTCATCGTTCAATATATTTTGTTTGTGTATGCGTGTGTGACTGAGAGCTTCGCGCATAGTGGGAATGTCGTAAAAAAAAATTGCTGTAGTTGTGTGTGCCGGTCTGGGACATTGGACTCCGTGGCTGTGGAGCTGAACCCTTTGGCTTTTGGTAGTGGTTTTTGTCGCGATGATTCCTGCAGGATCATAACAGCAAAAATCGCCACCCACGGCCAGAGGGTTAGGGCTAGAAATCACAGGCCAGTACACATGAAATCATAGGCTGACATCATCATATGTTAGAAAAATGAACAGCACTGAACATTTAGACGTTTTCCGATAGCAATAGAGATAGATTTTTTATGAGCCCCTGCAACTGCAGGAAAGGGTGAGAATGTATGTCTGTTGCTAATACATTCGAGTTGTGCTACATTCAGCTACACGGCTGGCGGGAATCGCCTCAGCAAAAGCGCCGCCGGCAGCCAGAGGGTTGACCCATTTAGCCCCGAGACCCTGCAGCAGGAGATGGATTGATCATGATAATTCAAGGGTAGTGCCAGATGAGATTGGCGCCTTCAGGCGCCAAGCTCATCTGGCACTACCCTTGAATTATCATGATCAATCCATCTCCTACAACTGGTACGATGCCTGCAAAAGTTTGCAAAAGTTACGAATCGGAATGTGGCGCATCTCAGATGTGTTTACCCATTGAAACCAAAGACTGCATTCCCAAATTCTGGAGGCGTCGCCTGATGACTGGTCTCCAGTTGCATGAGAAGGACTGACCGCGATAAATTCAAGGGTAGTGCCCGCAGGTAGCCAAGTCAATCTGGCACTACCGCGTGAATTATCATTGTCGATCCTTCTCATGCTGCAGTGCTTTGGGGCTAAGCGGGTAGAGGACGGCTGCAGGGGCCCATGAGAATCTGTGCCCATTGCCTGGATGAATTGAGCTAGATTTCCAATTACTCTTGCTGGGGCTCATAAAATTCTATGCCCCCATAATAATAATAATAATAATGGCTACGTATATAGTGTTTATCCTAAAATAAGGTCTAAGCGCTTTACAAATAAAGGGTGGGAGTGGAGGGGGTCATAAAGCCAGAGAAACAGGATTCCTTAATACACACGCACACAGACAAACACACGGGTACATAATCACCAAGAACTGAGCTAGACTGGGTTATTGGAACAGGTGGGTCTTAACCCTTATCATTCGGAAGACACCAGTGTGTGAAATAAGTTTGACTAAAATAGTTCAAGGGTAGTGCCAGAATAGCTTGGCGCCTCTAGGCGCCAAGCTATTCTGGCACCACCCTTGAACTAAAGCCATTGGTCTATAGCCTTATCTGTAAGTACTGTAATGTAGCTTGCATATGGCAGTGTACAAATTTGAAGCTTTTAGCCTCAATATGACTTTGGTTAAGGGCAGATTTAAAGGCAGTAAATGATGGAGAATGTTCCCATGCAGTTAGAAGCAGCTGGCTAGGCTAATCATACAGCAGAACCTGCTTTGAGGGACCACCTTAACCCATTTAACCCCCAAGATTGCATTTCCCAGATTTCAGAGGTGTCACTTTGACTTAACAACTCTGTACTAGCTATAGGAGGTGGGTTAACTCCTTACGCCCTGAGGATGAAATTATCAAATTTGTGTAGATATCCTCTGAGGTCTGTTTCATAATTCCAGAGATGGATCGACCATGATATTTCAAGGTTGGTGTCAAAATAGCTTGGCGCCTAGGGGTGCCAAGCTATTCTGACACCAACCTTGAAAATTAATATAGTCAATCCACATCCTGTCATAGTCTTTCAGGGCTTCATGGGTTAATGACAGGTGACACATTTTGCCCTTCAAGACTTATTATTTTAAGACCACTTTCTTTGGGACAAGAAACTGTGGCTGCTCATAACAAGTTTTGCTGTATGAGATTACATATGAAAGTCAGAAGTCAGAGCAGTTGTCTCTGCGTTTTACTCTGATATGCAGCAAAGTTTGTATGGGTGCGCACGTGTTTGTGACTGTCCTGCACACATTAGTTAACCCTTTGCGAGTCCGCAGCGGTTTTAGTCGCAATGATTCCTGCAGGCATCATCGCGGCTACAACCGCTACCGACATCCAACGGGTTAACGCAATATCCCTTGTGCGTGCATCCGCCAGTACCGTTTACAGCGCTGGTGGCTGCTTTCACAGAGGTGTTAACCCTTTGGCTGTCGGTAGCTGCTTCCGTTGAGGTGATTCCAGAGGGAATCATTGCGACAAAGCGCTACTGACAGCCGATGGATTAGTGGTAGTGATTCTTTTTTTCTTTTTTTTTTACATGGGGGAGGAGGGTGGGGGGTTGCTTTGCGTTAACGCTCAGTTTAACCCATTCAGCCCTGACGCCCTACAGCAGGAGATGGGTCGACCATGATAATTCAAGGGTAGTGCCAGACTAGCTTGGCGGCTGTCGGCGCCAAGCTAATCTGGCATTGCCCTTGAATTATCATGGTTGATCCATCTCATGCAACTGGTGCATAGTCATTAGATGACGCCTCCAAGATTTGAGAACTACGGCCGTCGGGCTGAAAGAGATAACAGGATGAGAGAGATAGTAACTGTTGATAGTTGTTTTTGTTTGTGTATTCATTACATGTACATTTTGAGTGTTTCAAAGCATTGAGTGCTGGTATCTTGTATTCTGTCGCACAGAACCACTGTTTTCAGTTAGGTATTGTATACCACATTACATATATATATCAGCATATTGTACATTCCTCTGTGTTGGTGTGTGTGTCATTGTATGTGCGAGTGTGTGTCAGCGTGTTTGGGTGTGCACCTGCTTCTATGCGTGTTTGTGTATGTGTGTGTGTTCTTGCTTCTGTGCCCTTGCCCGACTGTGTGCGTGCATGCATTTAAAAAAGACTTCATGTATGCTTCTACTTTACTCATAGTAGTAAAACATTTGTGGACGAAATAATTTAAATAATTTAATACATGTTCTAACACTCCCATGTAATGTCTCCTAATCCAAGTCAGTATGTACTCCTGTAGGGATGGAATTGGTAATGCTATACCCAGTGTGCATAAACTCCTTGTGCTGGCGTTGGCGATAGTTTCGGGCCAACTCTGGCGGACCTCGGCCCAAGGGGTCATGCTTAACTCATTCGAGACATGCCACCTCCGGATACGCGGCTTAAAGCTGCATATTTGCAGGCGGCATGTCTTGAATGAGTCAACAGTTGTATGATACCAAAAAAATGTGTATTTGTATGAACACTTGTATTATTGTAAAACTTCAACATTTACTGTAAAATTGTATTATGTAATAGTTATTTTCACCCTCTTTTGTGGTACATTTTATTATTTAACCCCCCCCCCCCCCCTCCCTGTGGTTGTAGCCTCTGTTTTTTTTTGTTTTTTACAGTACCAGTGGCTTCATGCACAAGGGGTTAAAATTTGGTGATGTAATTAAAGCCCATGATATGGTACAATATTTATTGTATATCTTCAGAGAGTGATTGTGCACTGCACAACAGAATGTTGATTTTGAAACATTTGATGTACATTACATTTTATTCTTTGGTGGTACCGCTGTTGTAGTCATGTATTTTTTGTGAGTGTGAACGCATGCAGCTTTATTATTTAGACGCATTAATAAAAGAAATGTGTGCCTGAACATGTATTATGCTTTGATTGTGGAATAAAGACGCATGAAGATGTGATTTGCTGGCTTACATGCTGAGCAAACTGAAGCAGATTTGGGAACAGAGACGACTGATTAAAGTTGATCGGTGAAAAACTGTTCAAAGCATTGAGCCCTTACATGCAGATATCAGAGACCGATCGACCACGACAGTTCAAGGGAGGTGCCAGAATAGCTTGGCGCCCTTCAGGCGCCAAGCTATTCTGGCGCCACCCTTAAAGTGTAATGGTTGATCTGTCCCCCGAATTGTAATGCTGTCTTCGAAAGACAGCTTTCAAAGTTGTGAGCATAAACTTTGAGGCTCATTGTTTTCAATTGTTTTACATACAGCAGGACCTGTTTTGAGTGACCACCCTAAAGAGATATCACCTGTCAGTAAACACCATCATTTGAGCGGCTGTAGTGGCCTGTAAAATATGATGGGCTTTGAAGCGATCAGCTCCGTGCGCGTGGCAGGCTTAGATTGGCAAAATGTGCTGATACGATGGTCTATCAGTATCAGTCGTATTGCCTCTACTAAGACTGTTCTACCCTTCTTTTCACAATCCATGTTGGCAGGCCCACGTGCCAGACATTTTCCACTGCCTTTGAGCGTAGCAGGCAGAACTGTCCTACATACATGCCATAGGAAAGTTTTTCATTGTGCGACTTTCAAACTCTTCATAATGTAAGTGGGCCCTTTTGTCCAACATTAATGTAGGATATACTAAGAACATTTGTAGAGGAGATATTGCGACCTACTGACCCCTTACTGCCTGGAGTAGGTCGCTTTAATGACAGGTAAATACTGTTTGCTCTTCAAGGCGTCTCTTAACCCTTTTCATTCTGATCCGCCCATCGCTTGAAATAAAATGGACTATGATAGTTCAAGGGTGGTGCCAGAATAGCTATTCTGGCACCACACTTGAACTAAAACGGTTGAGCTATCTTCTAATCTGTGCTGTAGCCTTCATCAGACAATAAGCAATTTTGTGAAAAATCGGCCTCAGGATGTAATGGGTTAAGAGAGCACCTGTCTTGCAACAAAAAAAAGGTGGTTTCTCAAAACTGGTTCTACATTATTGTGTATTGTTAAATTCATTACAAACAGTGCATGATTTTCATTTCAGGTGGCAGGGACAGTAATTTGGTTTTTGCTTGTATTTTTTTTTTTTTCGTTTTTCTTACACTGCAGAATGTTTGCACAATGTCAAAACCTTGACTGGCATTCAGAAGAACTTTATCGGGCATTAAAAAAAAACCACTAAAAAACCCCACAGATATCACAGTTCAGTTAAGTGTACTTTCTTAGGTGCAGGACCATAAGGGTACTCAAGCGAGGTTAACTGCGATAAAGATATCTGCCTATTTTGTCCCGGATGTTAGAGGAAGCTATCGCATGGATCCTGCAGGCAAAAATGTCTTAACCCCTTCCCTGCCAAGAAATAGTAAACATATCCAACTGCAAGAGGCATAGATCCTCATGAGCCCCCGCCACTGCGGGGGCTCGTGAGGATCTATCCCTCTTGCTGAGACCAATTTGTATCCATGTTTCTTGGACGGGTTTTGGCTTTTGGTCGTTGAATGAACATAGGTTTCAGAAATAAAATGTACGTACAGTAGCAGGGAAGGGGTTACTGCTGCATGTGTTTCTGCTTGGATGTTTTCAAAGGACAACTAAGGCATACCTTCTGTTCTGAAAAAAACTTTGTGTTCCGTGCATTTATGAATTTGTCTGTGTATCCCATGTGTGTGTAAAAGAAATATTTTCGGCATCTGTCAGTAAATCGAATGATGCAAAACTTGTGTATGTGCTAGCACTTGCAGGCCTTGCTGGCTTTGCTGGCTTCTGTCGTTTTTTGATGACATTTTGTTGGGCTGAAGAAAGCACAGCTGCAAGCACATTGAAACACGACGTACGAGTATTTATTGATGGTCATAAGCAGACTTAGGATGTATGTAATGGGAAGAGGTTATTTTTGTATCCTGCATGTTGTCTGTGTATTGCATAATTGTCCGATGATAGTCCGCTTCTAAATTGATACATTTGTAGTCACTCGCAAAGAATCTCTATAGTAGCTCTCTCACTTTCAGGACCAGCCGTTGGACTCGGAATGATAGCTTGGCATCTGTGGTGCCAAGTTATTCCTGCCCTACCCTTAGCTGTCATTGTCAGTACTTCCAATATTTGTAAGCTTTGCTTAGTGGGTCTTTGAAGAAATGGACATTATTTTGTCTGGAAAGTGAGAGGGCTCTTTTTCCCTTTTTTTCACGCTGCTATATTTACGTTTGAATGTTTCATTACCGATCTGGTGAACAGTATTTGTTTCATGTCACTTAGCGCCAGTGTATTATCAGTAGCACTCGTACCTTTGACTTTTTAAATTTAAGTTGTATATCTCCATTTCATATTTACATGTTAGCTTGAACTGGCTAGCTCGAAACTGTAATGGGAAAAAAAAGTGCTTCGATCGTATTGACACTTCCGTGACAATGTAAAACATGTGCAGGAGGTATAGACCCTCACGAGCCCCATGCCTTTTGCTGTTTTGATAGGGTTTATGTGAAGCATGAAATGAGACAAATGTCTGCAAGAGGCACAGATCCTCAAGAGCCCCTACAAGTAATGCAGGGGCTTATGAGAATCTCAGCCTCTTGCTGTTTTGGTTTTAAGGTCTGTCTGAAGCTTGGAAAATACTGACAAGCAAAAGAAATGCAACATTTTTTGAATCATCGGAAATACTGAGGAAAAGAAATGCGACATTTTTTTAATCATCAGAACTGTCGCATTTCTTTTGCTTGTCAGTACATGTGCTTCTGTGTGGAGAAAATGTTGAACTGTTCAGTCTTTGCTTGGCTGAACTATGACCCTTTTAACCTGACCAATATTGTACCTTTTGAATTCTTGCTTCCATAACAGGAAGGGACACAAATTTAAACCCTTCGGCTGTCGGTAGCAGTTTTTGCCAAGATGATTCCTACAGGAATCATCGTGACAAAAACCGCTACCAACGGCCAACAGGTTAGTAAATATTTTGAATCCTTAAATTTGAATTTGAAAATGGGGCCACTGAATGCATTACTCACGGAGCCCCTGCCATCCCCGGCGGCAGGTTTTTTTTTGTAGTGTTCTGGTCGATGATTTTGGACCTTACGACTTGGGATGTAAGGTCCAAAATCACAGACCAGCAGATTGAGGCTATGAAGCTGCTTGTGCATCATGATGGTAACTAGACTACTCTGGCGTGTTTGTTAACCCATTACATCCTGAGGCTGACTTTTTTTAAAATGTGTTTATTGTCCTATGAAGGCTACATTACAGGTTAGGAGATAGATCAACCATTTCAGTTCAAGGATGGTGCCAGAATAGCTTGGCGCCTCAGGCGCCAAGCTATTCTGGCACCATCCTTGAACTATGATTTATTTCAAGCAATGGGTGTATCAGGATGAAAAGGGTTAAACGACACCCGAATGTACAATGTATTATTGGATTGTCATAATACTTGTAAATGTAAGATCATAATGCAGACACAAACTCTGTTCGCATCGCATTTCATTCACCATTTTCACCACGCTTTCCAATGCTGTAGAATTTACCCCGGGGTACCGTCATCGCTTAAAAAAAATATATGATATATAATATATATATATATACTTTGATTTGTTTGTTTACTTGGTAGTTTGTTAACTCGGTAGTTTGTTCCTGATGGTGGACGCTGCGATTATTGCAACATTTAGTGTGTGATTCAACATGTTGCATCCGTCCGCAATTTAGAAACGCTTTCCTCTGCCATTATGCAGTACGCGATGCACGTTGAAGCATGTTACGGTGACCACTTGCTCGCAGTCCCAGCCAGAGGTGGATCGCCTGTGATAGTTTGAGGATAGTGATAGATTATGTGGCCTGGCCGATCCGTCTCCCACAGTTAGGACACAGTTTTTTATGTATGCGTCTCAGAGCTGGAAATGCTTCTTGACTGTGAATTGGTTAACTCTTAAGCTGTCAGAACTCTGGAAGCTTAAATGTTAATTTCATCCCCTTTTTGATGACATAATGGTACTGCGCTTACGTTCATCATTGCATACTTTTGTGACTGCATCGGTGGTCTCCCAAATCTCATTCTCAACAACAACCCTCATTTTGAACCACTTCTTGGTCAGCAAACGACAGATTCATATGAGCCCCTGCAACTGCAGGGGTTCATGTAAATCTGTGTCTCTTGCATTTCTTAGGGCCTGGATGAGGGACAGAGTCTTAGGTGTTAGAACAAATATAGATGGGAGTGGGAATGCTAACATTGCACGTACCGGTACCTCTTGTCACAGTAATTATTTACCATAGCGACAAAAATATTGTTTTCACACTTCCACACCCAGGCTTCATTTTTTACCCTCGCCTGTACGCATCACTCGTCAATTTATTTTTTGTGTTACCGATCCATGTTGCCGATTAGTAGTCTCACCCCCCCCCCCCCCCCCCCAACCACTCATCAAATAAACTCATTTCTTTTGTTTTGCATTGCCGATCCATGGTACTGATTGCGCTCATGAAATGATGATTGACGGATATCAGTAGTTGTGATTGGTTGTTACTCTTCACCTGTTGGATATGGATGATTGTGAGGCTAGTTACTCGTATGAAAATAAAGTGTGGACCGGATTAACATTGCCGAATGTGTCGACTTCCTTTTGTATGTGTTAACCCATATCATACTGATGCTAAAAGTTTCAAATTTGTACACTGCCATATGCAAGCTACATTACAGTACTTACAGATAAGGATATAGACCAATGGCTTTAGTTCAAGGGTGGTGCCAGATAGCTTGGCTCCTAGAGGCACCAAGCTATTCTGGCACTACCCTTGATCTATTTTACTCAAACTATTTCACACACTTTTGTATTCCGAATGATAAGGGTTTTAAGTATGATTCCAGGATAGGGGTCTGATGGGCTCACTGTAGTGAAATGCAAGACACCTGCTGCGCCACCGACATGCACAGCTACCTCACTCAGTATTAACTCCTTCCAAGACGAAGGACATTCGGATACATGGCTGAAGCCACATATCCAGATGCCGTTCATCTTGAATAAGTTAATATTGTATTATTATTATTACATGAATATGATCCACGTCCTGTCATATCGTGTGAGGTTCCTGTGGGTTAATATTGCACGAGAGTGGTGGTTGTGCGTGCCTTGCGACGCAGCGGTTGGTCTTGAACTTCAGTACATCAAGTCTGCCGGGCCCAAATGCATTCCAGTAGGCAGGCCATCAGCCCAGTGACTATACACATTTACTGGAATGATACTTTGTGTTTTGGATTGTGTTCGACTTATATTGTGCTTTAAAGTCCCACTACCACTAACTGTTCAAAGATACACTTCTATTACAGATGGTTACGAAACGCTGCACACAGGCCTAGTTATAGTTCATTTAGACGGGAGAATCGAGAATCCAGTTCAGCACACGTCATCTTTATATCAAGTAACCTGACAATGACTCCTCTCGGTTCTATAAATATAATGCTATCAGTATAACAAACAGCTAAAATAGATTGACACGCCAACGGCTGCGCAGAATAAATAAGTGCGATTACGCATGTGCTTTTGTTGCGTGTCCCAACTGCTGTTAAAGTTCATTGTGTGTGTCGACAAGTCATAATGAACACGAATGGTGCTAAAATGTCCTCACATTTACGCATAATGGTACTGTAAGTGTTTTTTTTTTCCTCGAGCAGCTGGCTCCCGAGGCTGATTTTAAACAAAATTGCTTCTTGTCCCATAAAGGCTACAGCACAGATAGGCGACCGATCTTAGTTCAAGGGTGGTGACAGAATAGCTTGGCGCCAAGCTATTCTGGCACCACCCTTGAACTATCGGTCAAATTTATGTCGAGCAATGAAAATCAGCATGAAAAGATCTTGGGGGTCATGAGACTGTCTGAACAACACAACTTTAAAAGTTGATGTAAATCGTTCAGACAAGCAATGAGTACAAATTCTCGCGAGTCGCTGCAGGGGCTCAAGAGAATATATGCCGCTTGCTGGCGGAGGCAAGATAAGGAGACGACTGTACGTCTGTTGACCCTTTGCACCCTGATACACCCAATGCTTGAAATAAATTTAACTGATAGTTCAAGGGTGGTGCCAGAATAGCACAACCCTTGAACTGAAACAGTTGGTCCATCTCCTAATCTGTAATGTAGCCTTCAAAGGGCAATAAGCAAATTTTACAAAATCAGCCTCGGGGTGTAACGGGTTAACCATTTGCCTGTCAGTAGCACATTCTGTCTGCAGGAATCCCCTCGACAAAATGCACTACCGACGGACAAAGGGTTAATCACAATGAGCCTTCAGGCAAACAATTCCCAAAAGATCAATTCTTGCCACACACACGATTCATTTCAACTCCCATTTATTTTCAATCAGTAACAAAATTATACATTTGCATATTGCATATACACTTATAGCCGTTTCTGGTAATGACGATGAATGTAAGGTGATCCACCAAAATGTTAGATTTACATATTTCATATGCATGGAAATAATTCTTTCCTTTTTTTGTCTTGTGAAAAAATACTTTTCTGGAGATGGAGTTAACTCTTTTAGCCCCAAGGTCCCACATTTTGGAGGTGGTGCCTAACGACTATGTACCAGTTGCAGGGATGGATTGACCATGATAATTCAAGTATAGTGCCAGATTAGCTTGGCGCTAACAGGCGCCAAGTTAATCTGGCACTACCCTTGAATTATCATGGTCAATCAATCTCCTGCTGTAGGGACTCGGGGCTAAGTGGGCTAACAAATTCAAAATGTGTGCTGGTCTGTGACCTTACTGCTCTTGGACATAAGGTCCAGTCTCACAAACCAGCACACCAATACAGTTGTTCGTGGCAGTAGTATAGTTCTGTCAGGTACGTACCAATTCAAGACTTAGCCTGCAAGGGGGTTCTTTCTCCGGGTACTCCGGTTCTTCCACCCCCCCCCCCCCACCCCCCACACTTTGGTACCGGTCTCAGGCCACTTTACAAATCTCAAATACAAGCGATCAAAAATCTCTGTAACTTCAGTAGCTGACTGGCCCTTCGTTTGTCTTGTACTGTGTTTGTACTGTGTTTGTCTTAAATGGCGTAAATCCGTGTCCGTTTCGTGAGTGTGTGTGTTGGGTTTCAGGCGCGGCGCTTTGAGTCGATTTCCCCAAAATTGAGAAAAAGCGCCTATATAATAACGGTATTATTATTTTATTATTATTATTACAAGGGACCTCTCAGCCTGAGAATCAACATAGGTGCAAATGAGGCCAGCAAGAGCCATAGACTCTCATGAGCCCCTGCACTCTGCAGGGGCTCGTGAGGATCTACGCCTTCTTGCAGACGGAATGGGCTTGCTCCTACTGAGAGAACCAGAGTATATAGTGTTTTGAATATGGAAACGACACATTGAGATATTTACAGAAAAAAATCTCCAACCACATATGGTGATACCCCTCCCCTTTTTCCAAAATCAAAATGTAAAACTCTGACGCATTCTTTTTTATAAAACTCATTTAGCCCTGACACACCACAGCAAGACATGGATCGAGCATGATAGTTCAAGGGTGGTGCCAGAATAGCTTGACGGCTATGGGTGCCAAGCTATCCTGGCACCACCATTTGAACTATCATGCTCAATCTGTCGCTAGAATTGCAATAGTCCTTCAGAGGGCAACTTCAAAATTTAGGGATTTCGGTTCTGGGGTAGAATGTGTTAATGTAACATCCAAAGCATCTGTTTCAGCCCATAACAAAATCCTACAGGTCTGGAGGTTTGTTGGGACTTTTTTTTCTCAGCCAGAGAACATGCACTTATTTGACAGACTGTTCTACGTATACTTTTCCCTTTTGCAAGAGAGCATAAACTTTTTGCAAAAATCTTAGCTAATGGAATGTTAATAGTACAAGAATGCAAATTAACATTTTCTGTCATCCCTTCTACAACACAAACACACACAATTGTGGGTGCTAATAGCTCCTTTAATTCATTTGAGACGTGCCGCCTAGGGATACGAGGCAAACCACAGCGTATCCGTAGGCGGCAGGTCTCAAATGAGTTAATCCTTTAGCTGTCGGCAGCGCTATTTGTCATGATGATTCCTGCAGGAATCATCACAACAAAAATTGCTACCGACAACCAATGGGTTAACCCATTTCATCCTGAGGCTGATTTTTTAAAAATAGGTTTTGAGCTAGCTCAACCATTTCAGTTCAAGGGCGGTGCCAGAATAGCTTGGGCCCTCAAGCACCAAGCTATTCTGGCACTACCCTTGAACTATCATAGACAAATTTATTTCAAGCAAAGGGTTATCAGGATGAAAAGGGTTAAGAGACAGGTATCCAAAGGTAGTGTCCAAATGAAGTTGTGTCTCAACATGCTTGAAAACTCATCATGTAAGTATTAGTAATCATCTACTAGACAGTGGGAACAAAATCCTTAAACCCTTTGGCTGTCAGTAGTACTTATGAGCAATTCCTAAGGAATTATTGTGACACAAAGCACTACTGACAGCCAAAGTGTTATGAAAAAAAAAAATGCACTAAACAAAAGGGAACATTTCATGAAATTTTACAACAGCTGCATGATAAAATCAGAAACAAATACAAGTCGTCACTACAGTGTACCAAGAATTAGCCCCCTTATGCATGTAGTCGCTGGAACTGCTCACAGGCGGCTGAATTGATTGATTGATTGTACATTGCTTAACGTCCCGACAGCAACAAGGCTTTCTCAGGACGTGCCTGCACTGCTTGTGAAAAAAAACAACCAACTAAACAGAACATTGAATGTATGTCGCCAGCCGGTCAAACACATTAAATAAACCTAACACATGGGGCCTAAATAAAGCTAAGACCATTTAGCAACACACATCCAATATCAAGAGCTACAGGCAGTGCAGACAGTAGGGAGAGTTTAAAAAAGGCAAATACAGGTGAATGGACCTCGGGTAGACAGAAACACATGCCCCAGAATAGAGAGAAAACCCCACCCTGTGGGGCTGACCAGGGTGACCCTGGGAACTAAAAAATACCTAACCCCACCCAAGTCCCCCAGGGCAGACCCGGGTGGGGTCACAGGCGGCTGAATGCATATGGGGGTTAACATAGCCATCAGCAGACTGCACGTTTCCCACTGTCCAAACATGCAATGGCAGGGGAAACAATAACTTCTATGGTGCTGAAATTTACAGTGGAAAGATCATTTCATTCCTGCCAGCAAAAACAAATTGTAATGTTTCAGTGATTTTGAACCTGTTGCTCCAAGCCATAAGGTTCAAAACCATAGAGCAGCACACAACGGTTACATCAGTTTAACTAATTCGAGACGTGCTGTACGCTGCTTAAAGTCGTGTATCCGGAGGCAGAAAAAAGCATGCTATGTTGCAAAAGCTGTCAATCTTTCCATCACAGCCTAACTCGCTTACAGTTGTCTTACAATTCTGTAATGATATATTCGCTGTCTGGGAATTTTTCATCACAATAGTGCAGTACGGCTGTATGAAGTTTGACTGGCTTTGAAGCCAGCTGCATCAAAAGTCAGTTTAGTAGCACAACCAAGAGACTGGGCCCAGTAAGCAATAAGTCCCTAGACCGGCATCAACAACTGTTGTTGACCCGTGCATGGGGCCAGTTGTGCCTGACACCAGCCCAAGAGCCAGTTTGCTCACTAGGAGTATATCGCTTATCAGCCATCTGATCTTTGTAATGCACATACACATAATAGCTTTCTTGTTGCAGAAAATGCAAAAATACAGCAACGCTGTCAAACATTTTGTCTCTTTAAAGGGCTGGCTTAACTGGGCGAGACAAACTCGAACCTCGTCTCAGCGAGACACCCGAGACAGCCTCGGCGAGATACCCGACCCACCCCTTTATTAGGTTCGGCGAACTCTCAGAGACAAGATCAGACGTGCCGAACCTAATAAACGGGTGGTACGGGTATCTCGCCGAGGCTGTCTTGGGTGTCTCGCCGAGACGAGGTTCGGGTTTGTCTCGCCCAGTTAAGCCAGCCCTTAACCCCTTCACCGCTGAGAAAAAAATGAACGTGATCCAACTGCAAGAGGCATAGATCCTCATGAGCCCCCGCAACTGCGGGGGCTCATGAGGATCTATGCCTCTTGCTGAGACCAATTTGCCTCCATGTCTCTTAGACGGATGTGGCTTTTGGTCGTTGAATGAGCAAAACGTTCAGTAATGAAAAGTGTGTCCAGCGGCAGCGAAGGGGTCAAGTCATATGCCAATCTTCCTTCCAAGATAAGCATTGTACCGTGTGTCCTTGGTGATTCTGAATTGTCCACATGTGTTTAAAAAATAAACAATTCTTGCCTGGATAAATGGTGCAAAAATGAACAATTTCAACAATCACAGACCTAGCGGCTACCCCAATTCCTGCATTTTGCTAAAAAGAAATAAGCGCGCAAGGGATTTTTGTTTCCAATGCCCAAATGAATAAAATGCATAGCAAACTAATGGATCAGAACAGAAACCTGGACTTTTCAAAACCGCAGATTTTGTTTCTTACAATGCATACTGTACTTTCATTTTCTGGTGCAATTTTATGTTACAAATTAAGGAAAATCTGTAAAATATTGGATGGGTTGTCAACCTGCCTACCCATCCAAAATTTATGGATTTTACCCTTTGGCTGTTAGTAGTACTTTTTGTCGAGCTGATTCCTGCTGGAATCACCTCGACAAAAAGTCCCACCGACAGCCAAAGGGTTAATTTTCAATCAGAAATATCAGAGATAGATTGATGAGATGTGGTGAACTGTGCCTAGACTCAGCACACATCTTGCCGCACTGTCTTGAGAATCATGTTGGTCTGCTGCACCAAGTGATTGGCGCTGAGGAAAACACTCTGGTTTCTGCAGAAAGACCAAAAATTAAAAATAATCATAAACCGTTAACACTTTATTCCCCACTCCATCACTTGAAGTAATGCTGACTCATCTACCCCTGTGATTAATCCTTTTCATCCTGATGCGCTCTTGTTGGAAATAAATTTGTCTGTGATATTTCAAGGGTGGTGCCAGGATAGCTTGGCCCCTTAGGTGCCAAGCTATTCTGGCACCACCCTTGAAATAAAATGGTTGATCTATCTCTTAATTTGTAATGTAGCCTTCATAGGACGAAAAGCAAATTTCAAAGAAAATCAGCTCAGAATGCAATGGGTTAAGAATAGAACACTGAATCAAAGAGAGAAGAGTGAAAACTGGCAAATTCACAAACAAAAGAATAAACAAGAAAGGCAAAGCCCTTATGGCTCACGTGTATGACTGATGCATGTATGTGTGACCTTTGTGACAAGAAGGGCTAGCTTTTGCACCAGCGAAATGCATGTTTTCTCAAAATTTAGGCATTATTCACACATCTGTTCTGCACCGCACCCCCCACCCACCCCTCCCCCCCCCCCACCCCCCCCCCCCCCCCCCCCCCCCGCCACCCCCTCCCCTCTGACCCTTAACCATTGCGATGGGTCATCTAAATTAGTATGCATAGAAATGGCTTTGATTCAGCAATCTTGATGCCAAATTTTATTGAAAAGTTTACAAAAAACTTTCATAAAAACTGCAATCCTAACAAAAATTGGCATATTTCACACATTTACTGACCTCTTGTGACCCTTGACCCTTCAGAGAGGTCATCCAAATTAGTATGTATTGATAGGTCTTACCATAAAGTATCTCTGTACCAATTTAGTTAGTTATTTGGGTTTAACGCCGAGCAGGCGACTAAGGCCATCTCACGGCGAGATGGGTAAAAATCTGGTCAGCCAGACTAAAAGCAAGGTCTTAAGACAAGATGTAAATATAGATTAAAAATCTCAGGCTAAAATGTCGCACATGTCTGGAAAAGAAACGTCTACAGACTCTCAAAAAGGGCAAATAAAAAAATTCACATAGTCTATGAATGCTCAGATCTTGTTAAAAATATTAAGTGTGGGTTTGAAGTTGTGAATAGTATTTGAAGAAAAAACATCTTTTGTCAAAATACGGTTATTTTTACCTATTTCCTGATCTCATGTGACCCTTGACCTTTACAAGGGGTCAACCAAATAAGTATGCATAGAAAGATTTTACCCCCAGTTATCTTTGTACCAAGTTTTGGGTTTGAAGTTGTGAATAGTATTTAGAAAACAAATTTTGCCCAAATATGGCTATTTTTTTTACCTATTTCCTGATACCCGGAGACCTAAATTTGTATGTTTAGAAAGGCCTTACCACAAAGTATCCTTGGGCCAATTTGAAGACTGTAGCTTGAACAGTCTCCGAGAAAATTTCAATGTTCAAGTTTACCACAGACAATGGAAGATGGACGACCACTGGCCCAGAACATACTCACTTTTACTTTGCGCGCGAGCCCAAAAATCAGCTCAGGGTGTAATGGGTTAACCCATCTAGCCCCAGGACCCTGCAGCAGGAAATGGATTGATCATGATAATTCAAGGGTAGTGCCAGATGAGCTTGGCGCGACTTATCATGATCAATCCACCTCCAGCAACTGGTACATAGTCGTTCAGTAACACTTTCAAAATCTGGGAAAAGAACCCGTGGGGCTGAAAGGGTTAAGGCCTTTCTTTCTATCTGTCTTTGCGAAGTTACTAAAGAAACAAGAGAGATACACCACTTACAGGCTGGTGTCCCTGAAGTACTCTTTCAGTGTGTTGCTGAACTTCTTGGAGTAGCGCACAAATTCCCTCTTCCTGTCCTCCAGCACCTAGAGGCGGAAAATGAATGGATCCTTTAACCCTTATCATTCGGAATACACCTGTGTGTGAAATAAGTTTGACTAAAATAGTTCAAGGGTAGTGCCAGAATAGCTTGGCGCCTCCAGGCGCCAAGCTATTCTGGCACTACCCTTGAACTAAAGCCATTGGTCTATATCCTTATTTGTAAGTACTATAATGTAGCTTGCATATGGCAGCGTACAAATGTGAAGCTTTTAGCCTCAGTAGGATATGGGTTAACCAAAATACAGTCAGCCCCCAGTACAGCAGAACCTGTCTTAAGCAACCATCTCCCAGTCTTTGCAAAGAAAAGATCATAAGAAAATTCTTGAAGGGCAAAAAGTGTCACCTGTCATCAAAGACCATCATTTAGGAGGTGGCTGCTGTTGCCACCTAAATGATGGTCTTTAATGACAGGTGATCTCTCATAAGGGTGGTCGCTCAACACAGGTTCTGCTGTACATCACAATGCCTGCAAAGTGAAATCAGTACATTTAGGACATGTTATCTGCTTAAGCATGATGCTGAATTTATTTTGGCTGTGAAAGAGAAAACACCCTGTACCCAGTATTCGGGCCCACGACAGCCACAGCGGGCCCACGCAAGGCCGTGTGTGGGCCCACTGCGGCCGTCGTGGGCCCGAAGACGCTTCGGCTACTGGGGTATTGTATGCAAAATGCCCTCTGGCCAACGTCACTGCCCGCTTCAGTTGGTCCTGTGGTTAGGTCCATGTGCAACTGTACCTAGGTGAGTAGGTCAATTAACCCCCTCGTGCTGGTATTAGCGGTAATCATTACCCTTGTACATCTGCCACCAGTATTTTTGTAATGATTACCGCTAATACCGGCACAAGGGGGTCAAGGCCGGCACTCTTTCGCTAAAAAATGGTGTCTGCAAAGACAACCATGAACAGACATAAATGCTATATGTGGTGCGTACACAAACACACAGAAACAAATGCAAGGGAACTATGATCTCGTTGTTACTTCCCAAGTTTGTTACGAATACATGTAATTACGTAGAATGGATGGTTAGAAACCAAGTCAACTACACATACTACAATTAAACATGTCAGCGTCACAGCGACCACCCACTGTTTGCCTGATGGCCTTCTTTCTGTTAACCCATTTAGCCTCAAGTCCCTACTGCAGGAGAAGGCTTGACCATGATAATTCAAAGGTAGTGCCAGATTAGCTTGGCGCCTGAAGGCGCCAAGCTAATCTGGCAGTACCACTGAATTATCATGGTCAAGCCTTCTCCTGCAACTGGTACATAGTCATTGGGCAACACCTCTAAAATTTCAGAAATGGGACCTTGGGGCTAAGAGGGCTAATTAGACAACCCTCTGTACATGTACCAGCTAAGGCCACCACTTTGTGACAGTCTCTCTTGTGTCTGATGAAAAACAAGTTCATCGTCCCTATACAATTAAAAAAAAAAAAAATTCAAATGTACGATGCACAAAACGGATCATTTGCTGCACCTGTTTGGTGCCGTTTTCTGTCATGTGAGGAGGCATTTCAGCGATAACTTTGTTCACTGCATCCAGCAGGAGCTTGATAGAACTGGCAATTTCCCTGAAAGGAAAAAGGCACATTTTCACATAACCCTTCCGCTGTTGGTGGCATTTTTGTGTGTGTTGTTGCTGAAGTGATTCGTACAGGAAACACTTCAACAAAAATAACCACATTACACTACAGTCTAGGAGATTCTATATTAACTGTGAATAGTATGATAGTTCAAGGGTGGTGCCAGAACAGCTTGGCGCCTGTAGGCGCCAAATTGTTCTGGCCCCACCCTTGAACTATCTTGATCCAGATCTTGTTGCGATGTAAATGGATTAAAAAGTTACACACATGAACACACAACCCAGATAACTTATGTCATGACAATAGACTTTGATGTCAGATCAAATGTTTGATCGTCGCAGTACTGGGTAGTCACATGTACCCCCTTACCTCCCCCTCCTCAAACCCCCTGTGGACTTTAGTTGCCACACAAAAGCCAATAATAGTACTAGTTCACTGTATTGCAAGTGTACTAATAATAATAATAATAATGGGTACTTATATAGCGCTTAATCTTACTCAAAAGCTCTAAGCGCTTTACAATCTGTACACAAAAATAAAATACAATGACATATGCACATAACAAACAAAGCACAATGCCCGAACACACCACTTTTACAATAAACTAAACAACAATACATACATAATAATTTATATTCTAATTAACATTCAGTCTAAACAAGGAGGATTGCAGAACTACAACTAAGGCATCAAACACTGGCAGTCATTCAAAGTAAAGCTTGAAGAGGTGAGTTTTCAACGACCTCCTAAAGTCAGAGACAGACTCACTGTTTCTGACCTCAAGAGGAAGTGTATTCCATAACACTGGGGCTTGATAAACAAAAGTGCGCTGACCAAATGTTTTAGTTTTGACAGAAGGTACACACAGCTTCCGTTTATCAGAAGAGGAGCGGAGCTCACGAGAGGGTGTATACACATGCAGCAAAGAGGACAAGTATTCTGGGCTGGTGCCTGAAAGGCAGTTAAAACAGATTGACATAACTTTGTATTGAATACGTGAGGACACAGGTAGCCAGTGAAGGGACTTCAAGATGGGTGTGACATGCTCAGTCTTACGGACTCTCACAACAAGCCGGGCTGCATTGTTCTGAATTTTTTGGAGGCGATCAATGAGATACTGAGGGCAGCCACAAAGCAAAGAGTTACAATAATCTAGCTTGGACAGCACAAATGCACAAACTAGTGTTTTAGTGGCTTCCACGGTCAGCAGGTGACGAACTGAACTAATACGACGAAGTTCCAGATAAGTGGATCTACACACTGCACTGACATGCTGTGACATAGATAACTCGCTGTCAAGTGTAACACCCAGGTTTCTCACACTCGCAGAGAAGCCAATGAGTGTTCCATCCACAGACAATGATGATGGTAAAGGCAGGGACGAAGATAATCTTGGATTAGCTACCAACATTGCTTCAGTTTTGCCATCATTTAACATCAGTTTGTTGGTGGTCATCCATGATTTGACATGGTCAATGCACTGGCTTATACTTTGGACGGCATTCACAGCTCGCTCGACAGTACGAGGTACTGATTATGATCGCTTAATGTAAATCAAGGTACATGGTCAGTGAATGACATTGACAGTTAAAACACAAGTTGAAGTTGAATTTTATTTTAACTTATTTAGCCCCAGGACCCTGCATCAAGAGATGGATTGATCATGATAATTTAAGGGTAGTGCCAGATGAGCTTGGTGCCTGAAGGCACCAAGCTCATCTGGCACTACCCTTGAATTATCATGATCAATCCATTTCCTTCAACTGATACACAGTTGTTAGACAACACATCTCTCTGAGTGTTATCCAAGTTCTAACTTACTTGATCGTTTCAAGGAACTGTTTGCGGTCGTAGATTTGGTCTGGGATGCGCCCAAGGATTCGCTTCAGATCTACAGCACAGTCGTTTAGTTCTTTGAAAGTTGGCTCTGATCGAGGTATCCGTATGTCTGCAAATGCACGACTATATATAGGCTGGATACACAGAAGTCTATACGATTTGGTCAGATAAAAAAAATTAAATAGCATAAAACAGAATAAAACAAAATAAAATAAAACAACAAAATAAAACCTTCTGTTTCTGTGAATCCTCCAAGGCGCAGAAGCATCTGACACAGATCCACTTTTTCCCCCAGCTCCGCCCGAATCAGCAACTCCCGTACCAAGTCATAGGCCAACCCTGGCATACGTCGCTCAGCCTGAAATGAACCAGAAAATGTTGAACACTCCATATCACTACTACAAAAAATTAATGATCTTCCGTAAATATGTATACTCACAAGTTAACTGTTCACAACCACAAGTAGTTGAGCAAGATGGATCAACCATGACAGTTCAAGGTAAGTGCCAGATTAGCTTTGCACCCAAAAGATCATGAAGCTAATATAAATATGGCACTTTACTGGAACTGTGTCATAGGTGATCCATCTCCTGCAACAGAGTGTTATTTATTTGGTCTAGATTTGGCGACATGTTATGTCTTACACAGAGGCAAACTAACAGAGTAAAACTAGTAAACGAAAGAAATGCGAGAAGTTTAGGAAAACTTACTTTAGTTATTGCAGATCGCAAGGTCTGTGCTGCAGATATGTCCTTTTTCTCCAGCTGATCATGGAGAAAAAAAAATTACGTAACCCTCTTAGTCTTAACCCCACGGACCTCATTTTCGAACGTTTTGAGGCGTTGTCTAAAAACTGTGCACCAGTTGTAGGAGATGGATTGATCATAATAATTCAAGGGTAGTGCCAGATGAGCTTGACGCCTTCAGGCGCCAAGCTCATCTGGCACTACTCTTAAATTATCATGATCAATCCATCTCTTGCTGCAGGGTCCTGGGGCTAAATGGGTTAAAATAAAATTCAACGTCAACTCGTGTGTTAACTGTCAGTCATTCACTGAACATGTACCTTGATTTACTGATCCACATGAGCATCCACATTTGCGCAGGCTCTTGCAAATCTATACCTTTTGCATTATGAGTACGGCTTGTGTTTCGCTAGGACTGAAAGGGTTAATCTTTTAATGATCTTTATTTTCACATTAAGTTCAAACAGAACTGACCCATTTCTTTTCAGAAACAGACTAACTTAGTAACTACCCCTAAGTAACTGAACACAGCTTTCTAAAACAAAAGCACTAAGAAAAGGATTTTCATAGTCATACACTTTATTTAACCCTTTGGGTGTAACTGTCACCGCAGTTTCAGCCGTGATGATTCCTGTAGGAATCATGATCATCATGACTAAAAGTAAAACTGCTTTTGACATCCAAAGGGTTAACATTAACAATAAAAAGAGGAGCCTTGTTTACTTCCTCTATTTACTTCAAGAAAAGAAAAGTAAAACAGCATACCTTTTCCAAGACTGGTCCGATCACCACATCCACAATGAGCTTACCATACAGGTTTTTGTCACCCATTGTCATTCTGTTATGCTGCCAACTGCTGTATGACGAAGCTTCACCACTCAGTCCACTGCTTTTCTATTTCTAATATGATCTGCAAATTACAATCAAATTTTTAACTTGCATTAACTCTCTCAGACCCAACACACCACAGCAAGACATGGATCAAGCATGATAGTTCAAGGGTGGTGCCAGAATAGCTTGGCGCCCACAGGCGCCAAGCTATTCTGGCACCATCCTTGAACTATAATGGTCGATCTGTCTATAGAATTGTAATAGTGACTAATACAGTCTGTCAGAGGGCAACATGAAAATTTGGAGATGTTGGTCCTGGGGTATACTATAATGTGTTAATTAACTTATTATACAGGTCAGCCTTAGTAAGTTGTGATATCAATCTGAGACTGTGTTATCTGCATTAACCTTCACCATGCTTCCTGGGTCATGGAGGACCCAGGAGGGTGTTTAATTGCAAATATTTCATTAACTACTGGGAATATTTAAGTGAAATTTTAAAAATGCTCCAAGCTCATAAAAGACTACATTTTACCAAGATGTGTTAATAATTGATGGAGAAACAAACAAATAAACAATGTCTGAATTTTCCTACACGCAAACGATGGTGTGGGTCGTGCAGGACCCATACTTTTTAATTAGTATGGTGAGTAAGGTGAATATTCCTGTCTAAATGATGTTGGTCCTCAGTTTGTGAAGAGTCAAAGATGAGAGAATTGCATCTCACCCCAAATTTTTCCTTTTTTTTTTTTTTTTGTTTGTTAGTTTGTTTGTTTGATTTTTGTTTTAATTTTGAAGGGTGTCAAAGTCCATGCAAAATCGACCAGTTTCAGTTCAGTTTCTTGGAAATGATGAACTGTCACCCTAGTTTCTGGGGGAAACAGGGAAGTTTTAACCATTTTCTCTCTGCCATGATGACTATGACTACAACTACAAGGATGCTTCTAGTGATGTGTACTGACTACTATTGTCTATAGTGTTAAAAAGAATGGGTCCTGTAGGACCCACATCATCAGGAGAGGGATAACCATTTAAATCGCTCTTTGTAGGACCCACATTATCGTTAAATAGAATAAATACTAGTATTATTAGTAAGACTCCACCACATTCACATATATAATTAGCAAACAAAATCAAAGGAATATCTACACATCTATCAGTATCATAGTGCCTTTTAATTGCTAATAATAATCATGGAACTGACAGAGACTGACAAACATTTTCAAAAATTGTGAAGGCGGCACTGGGTTTTTGGTGTTGTTGTTTGTTTTGTTTGTCCTTTTAGGATGCCATTTCTTTTAGCTGGGGTAATATTTTAACAACTTTCAAGGGGGTCACGAAGGCTGACTAATACCGTCTGTAATAGAGATTGTTCGATCTGCTTTTAAGCTGTTAGACTTCATTCAGTCTGTCAGTGTCACCATCACAGGACTAAAATTTTACTAAACACGAGAAGCGAACGGGGAAGATTTATTCTGCTTTAGTGCATCACTTGTTCAATGGTACCAATCTACACTTCAACCAAAAGCATTGTTTTGTTCCTCATTTGAGAATGTTGCACGTTTTATCATGCGAAATATGCCAATTTTCAAATACTTTTATATTGTTTGCCAGGTTCAGAAATAATAGTGTTGAGTTACTTACCTTATGGAACCTTCGAGTCTGATACAGCACAAATTTTCTTCAAATACGTGTAGGAAGTCGTATCATTTCAGGGCGTCGACCATTTTGTCAAGTGTCCGTTCGATTAGATGAGCAATAAAGCCAAATACACGAGGAAGAACTCATGTTTTGTGAAGGCTTCAGGTAACTAGAATAATACCCGTCCTCCTCGAACGCCCGAAAATCAATCGAATATCTCTACTCCTTTCTTATTTTTAACCACTCAAGAGTTCCTTTAAGCTGCTTGCCTCCCTTTATTTGCTAGGCGCGGGGAGTATGTGAAAACATGATAAAAATGACGTCACGTCTAGCTACGCAAACCCGTTTGCTAGAGAACCTCCGCTTTAAAAGGCAGTCTGGCACCAGATTCTAGCGAGGCCTTGTTACGGCATGCACTGGGCGCCAAGCGCCGTCTGGTGTGTCATGTGTGTGTGCGGTGTGTGTGTCAGTGCCAGCGCCGACTAGAGCCCGCGTCAGGGACAGTTGACTGACCAGCTCATCACTAAATTGTAAGCCGGACAGTCCGGCCGCGAGAGTTTTTTTTTTTTTTTTTTTTGGTTTGTCAGTGTTTGTTTGTTTGTTTGTTGTTTGTTTGTTTGTTTTTTGGGGGTGGCGGGGGTGAGTATTTTTGGTTGCTCAATTGGCGCGGAGAGCCCCTAGTGGCCCCGCGTTTCATATACCGGTTGATCCACTTGAGTCCGTAATTTTCTTAGTTTGACTAGTATTTTGCACATGGCTAGATAAAAGGAACATGCCGCTGAATGAGTTCGTTAATCAGCATCAGTTGTACCTCTAGAACCTTTTGAGTGATAACTTAAAATATTTTTTTACTAAGGAAAACTGCCGGTTCACAGCCGGCGTTTTGGGGATTAATTTCACGAATTCAATCTGGGATTAATCTTAAAACAATTTAATCTTTTTTACGATAAAACTAGCAATCTTCTCAGTCGTTAATAATCGCATGATTTTTCATATACGGTATTTACATAAGCCTCACAGTTTGTCAGTCACGGCTGTCGCCGGAGTACGAATCGGTCAGTCAGTTATGACCTGCCAAAACAAAACAACAACCTGCTAAATTACACTCGTGGCCCGTTGCAACTGAGCCGCCAATCCCTCACGAAACCAGATGTAATATTTTGATTCCAAATTTGATTGACAGGGCCGGACCCAGGGGGGGGGGGTTACCTGGGTTCCGGAACCCCCCCTCCCAACTTAAAAAAAAAAAAAAAAAAAGAACAGTGAATTTTTTTTATGCAAAGGGAGTTCCAAAGTTTTATTATTTTTTTATTGTTTTTAAAACATTGCAGTTTTTAGTCACTTTTGATCCAAGACACAAAGAGTTATTTATAGACAATTCAACGGAAATCCATTTCAAGGGATCCGTTTAAACGTCCAAAACGTTTTCCCGTTGAAACAACCAAGTAACCCAACCCCTAACCCTAAATTAGTAAATGCAGCCATATTTTCTTGTTCTGGCCACAAGCCTCTTCCAGCGCCTTCACCTTGATACAGCCCTAATCCCCCAAAAACGACTTTTTAGAAAGATTAATTAAGACGCTAAGTTGATAATTATGATAATTCGTTGTAACGAACATCCGTTGAAACGACCATCGTTGAATCGTCCAAAAACATCGTTGAAATGGATTTCCGTTGAATCGACCAGGTACCCAAAAGAGTTGCTTTCCTTCAGTGCATGTCTTTCCGAGAAAGATCAGTGAAAAGACGTCTGACGTCATTAAGGTTTGTGGGGGGAAGTTTAAATCTAGATCTATTTTCTTTGGTAACACTTCACTTTTGCTGTCTCCTCGAAAATGCCGAAACTGAAAAAAACAGATGCTGATGGCAGTAGGCGACTGTCATGCTGGTTTTCATCAAGCTCCATTTCAGAAGGTGGGTACATTTTTAAATCCAATTTTGTCTCATAAAATAAATGTAGTCAGTAGAACTAGGTAAAATTCACCCATTCCGAATTCGATTCAAATGAGCACGTGGCGATGGAGCCGGTACTTCCTTCCTGTGAGTGTAGCCTATGCTGTAGGAGCTGATACTAGCTGCATATAATGAATATCATAGATATAAAACAGCCCCACTTATTAAAATACCAAAACAGGTAACAATTAAAGTAATGCATAGCCTAAAATTTATTTCACAAAGTATTATGATATATAACTTTAAAAATGTCAATTTAAAGAATAAAGATATCGGCATCAATGATCAATATTGCTTTTATATTTATAAAAAAAATCTTTGGACGGCAAAATATCGTTTTCAATAACAAAACCAAGGGCTAAGTTATAAGGTATCGTTTTCACTAGTGCAGCTTACTAGCTATGTATTGTGACGTAAATCTCTTCGGAGAGCAGAACAGAACCGTCTTGATGGCTGACTATGGAAACCATAGCCTATCTGACACCACTTTGACAGCGTCGCCATCAATTGTGACGGCAACATAGCCTTTCCGGGTGCGAAACCGTCATGATGACTTCGGTTTTTGGAACGACAAGAAGCCATCATGACGGCATCCCAACCACTGCCTTTTTCACATAATAAAATGGAAAATAAAAATGTGCTGAAATTTTGCCAACTGCTGAAAATCAGCAAATTTGTTAACAGTTCCTATGCCTGTGAACAGCGTGCTACAAAATAAGATTATTCACCCTTAGGCCTTTTGTTGATGAAATTTAAAATAAGCTAAGAACTAATCAGAAAACCACTGTTTTTTTTATATTAAATTATTATTATAAAATTGTAGTAGACGCAATGCATAATCATATATAAGATGTTGAAAAGACGGTTCTATTTTATTTTACATTTTTGTTGTTGCTTTTAGGATAATTTCATGTTTTAATTTTTATGTTATCTTTGCTTTTGTTTTTTTCTTTTTTTTCTTTTTGTTTGTTGTTGTTGAGTAAATTGTAAAGCGCTTAGAGCTGTTTACAGGTAAGCGCTATATAAGAAAACCTTTAATAATAATAATAATAATAATAAAAGTTGTTTTTCTAAACGGCAGATGATGCAGTTCCTCGAAAGAGACAAAAATCAACCCAAAGTGAGACCACTGGCAGTGGAGTTCGAAACAGTGACATGGGAACAAGTAAAAGCAGTGTTGGTGAGTAATTTACTGCCCCGCCCCCCCCCCCCCCCCCCTCTAAAAAAAAAAATTAAATTAAATACAACCTGAAATTGATACGTGATTGAGTGTTTCAATTTAATAATTAATATTAAACAAAATGACTGGTGTGTTCCATTGGCTATCATTAGCCTAAGAAGACTCTACGAGTCATAAGGTACCAAAGATTTTGTCCATCATTTGGGGGGAGGGGTCTAAAAAGAAAAGCTGTTATTTCAGATCATAAATATATATCTAAGCTTGACTGAAGTGTGTAAACGAAGACATATATATGCTTTAAATGTAATTATCTTGTTGCAGGTCTCTCTCTCTCTCTCTCTCTCTCTCTCTCTCTCTCTCTCTCTCTCTCTCTCTCTCTCTCTCTCTCTCTCTCTCTCTCTCTCTCTCAGTATGTGTGACTCTGTGTGTGTGTGTGTGTGTGTGTGTGTGTGTGTGTGTGCGCGTGCGTGCATGCTGTGTGTGTGTGTGTATGTGTGTGTGTGTCGGCGTGAGAGAGAGAGAGAGAGGAGGGGGGGGGGGGGGGGGGGAGATAGCACCTGCATACATATTTGCCCTTGCTGTATGAACTTTAATGTACTTAATGATTCTTTGTTTATTGCTTTACTTTGTATTTTTACTCATTTTATATTTTTGTGCGTACGCGTATGCGGGTAGGAATGTCTGGAGTGCGTGTCCGAGAGCGTGTGTTTGTTTTTGTGCGTATGTGCCTGAGTGCGTGCGTGTGTAAGTGTGTGTGTGTGTGTGTGTGTGAGTGTTCGTGCGTGTGTGCATGCGTACTGAATTGCGGTGTACATGAGTGTGTGTGTGTGCGTGCGTGCATGCGCGAGTTGTGATGTGCATGCGTGCGTACCTGAGTGCGTGTGTGGGTATGTGTGTGTGTATGTGCGTGGTGCGTGCGTGCGTGCGTAAGCGAATGCAGCAGTTCATGCAGCAGTGTGTGGTATGTGTATGTTTACATGTCTATGTCACTTATGTAGTAGATGTAGCAACGGCAAGTTTGAAAACTGGTCCTGTTACCAATAACTTCTACCGTTGGAAAATAAAGGTTCATTGTTCATTGTTCTCTCTCTCTCTCTCTCTCTCTCTCTCTCTCTCTCTCTCTCCTCTCTCTCTCTCTCTCTCTCTCTCTCTCTCACAGGTACACACACAATCGTTTTAGTATTTCAGACTTCTCATAGACCCAACTTTTATTTGTATTTCAGACTCCTCCTCAAGCATTGATCAGCCTGCCGGGGGCCTGCTTTCTGAATCCTCTGCCATGCCAATGACCAACCAGCCTGATGTGAGCCTGCTTTCTGACTCCTCTTCAGATTTCTCCTCTCAGATCACCAGCAACAAAAATATCGATTTTGGTGAAGTTTTCAAGAAACACACGCGAGTCGTTTCACTGTCAAGCCGTGACAAGGAGCATCTTCTAAGGCAACACTGGAGACCATCACCTGGTTTTCAGTTTCCAACAACAGTGATAAACAACAAGAACCGAAAATTTCAGCATGAGTGGTTGCAAAAGTACTCCTGGCTTGTGTATTCTCCTTTCGAGGATGGGGCTTACTGCAAGTATTGCCTATTATTTGCAAAGTCTACTGAAAACCTGGGCAAGTTTGTGAAGACGCCATGCAAGAACTGGAATAAAGCCTGTGATCAGATCAAAAAGCACTCGTTATTACAATACCACAAAGATGCAATGGCAAATGGAGAGCAGTTTTTGACAATCATGGATAAACCAGAGCAGAACATCGCCAGTGAAATCAATCAGAAAAATGCAGAAAACATCGCTGCAAATCGACAAGTTCTGACAAGCCTCTTCAGGATTGTTGAAGTGTGTGGAAGACAGGGGTTAGCTCTGAGGGGCAACTGTGATGATGGCATTCTTCAGAGTGAGAACAGAAGCAATTTCAATGCCCTTTTGAATCTGTGCATCAATGCAGGAGATGAAACTCTCCGGAAACATCTAGATACATGCGATAAGAAGGCCACATACATTTCAAAAAGTACACAAAACAGACTGATAGAGGTTCTTGGTGATCAGATCCGCAACAAGATTCTTGCAGAAATTATTGCAGCAAAACAGTTTACCGTGCTTGCTGACGAAGTCACAGACAGCTCAAACTGGGAACAACTTTCAATTATATTGAGATTCGTCGATGGAAGTCTGAAAGTTCGTGAAGAGTTCCTGGCTTTTGTCCAGTGCAGAGATACCACAGGTGAAACACTTTACAACAAGATTGTTGAGTGTCTGGGCTTGTGGGGGCTTGATTTCAACAATGTTAGAGGACAAGGTTATGACGGGGCCGCAAACATGGCAGGAAAGTTTAAAGGAGTGCAGGCACGTTTTCAAGCAAGGAACAACAAAGCAATGTACTTTCACTGTGCTTCCCATAGCTTGAGTCTCTGCATTGTAAAAGCATGCGGCTTGCCTGCAGTGAAGAACATGATGGGAGCACTGAGGGAACTGTCACTGTTTTTCTCAAACTCTCCAAAGAGACAACGAAAACTTGAAGATACCATCGAAGCATCTCAGCCTGACACGACAAAGACAAAGCTTGTTGATCTGTGCAGAACAAGATGGGTAGAAAAACATGAAGCACTGGAGGTTTACACATCTCTCTTCCTGGTTGTTCACGACTGTTTGGGACAAATGTGTGAAGACAGTGACAATTGGGACAGTGAGACATTGACCAAGGCAACTGGCTTTCTCCACACCTTGAGCAGCAGTGTTTTCCTCGTTGCATTCGTTGTCGTCCGCAATTGTTTGCGTTACTTAAAACCCTTGACAGTGAAGCTCCAGAAAAGAACAAAAGATGTTGTCGATGCCTACAGGGAAATCAAAGAGGTCAGTAACTGCATGTCTTCTATTAGAAGAGATGTCGACACAGCGTTCGTTGCCTGGTTTGGTGAAGTCAGCAAAATGGCAAATGCTTTGACAACTGATGTTGTTGTTCCTCGTCAAGCATCCCGCCAGACTCTCCGTGACAACCAACCTGCGGCCACTCCAGAAGAATATTTCAAGATTAGCATTGCCATTCCTTTCTTGGAACACCTGTCAACCGAATTGGACTCGAGGTTCAAAAATGCTGACCTAGCAGTTGATGGTCTCTGTCTGGTGCCAAGCACTTTAATAGACAACCAGGATGGTTTCATGCAGGTTCCAGAAGGGGTGAAGACACTGGCAATGTTGTGGGAGTCTGACCTACCAGACAACGCTACCCTTGATGCAGAATACCAACGGTGGGTTTGCAAATGGCGAAGTGCTGCTGAGAATGCGACAGCTATCATCCCATCCACGGCATCAGAAGCACTGAAACACTGTGACAGGGATTTTTATCCCAACCTGTTCATCATGCTAAAGAACCTTTGCACCCTGCCTGTCACTACTGCCGAGTGTGAGCGTTCAAACAGTCAGTTGCGCAACCTGAAAAACTACCTGCGCTCTACAATGGGGCAACAGAGACTCAATGCACTTGCTTTACTGAAAGTGCACAGGGATGTTGATATTGACTTCAAAGAGGCAGTGAACTGTTTTGCCAGAAGATACAATTCACAAATGGTACTAATGCCGAGGAACCTAGTGCAGCAAGACTGAACTGAAGTGAAAGCAGGGCCCTGATGTTCATAAACTACAAGGTAAAGCTTTATACCGTTAACGATCAACGAAAAGTAGTGAATAATAATAGTATACAAAACATCTCTGTTGATAAATAAATGTTTGTGTGTGTGTGTGGGTGTGGGTGTGGGTGTTTTTTTTAAGGGAGGGGCAGGTGATAATTTTTGTACCCCAGAGTTTGTCAGTTCGATTGTTCAAAAAGCTCAAAGTCCCCAGACCATCACAAATGGCTTTTTCAAGGCTCAGATTGCACCAGATTGCACCATTTTGCATCCTTGAAAAAAAAAAAATTCCGGGGGGGCATGCCCCCGGACCCCCCTAGAAGGCTCGGCGCTTCGCGCCTTCGCTTTATACTGAATCTGTAACCCCCCCATCAACTTTTCCCAGGTCCGGCCCTGATTGACATCACTAGTGCTAACCCGGCTGCAGTACAGAACCAAACCTACCATTAATTAGTTAGACCACGGTTAGACAGAAATTTGTGTTGATCGATCTTTTCTGAGTTCACTGCACTCGCGTTGTTGTTGAATAGGTGAGTTGAAAGACGACCATTAATAGATAAAATGGCCCGTTTGATTTGTTTTGAATGTATGTCTAGTGTATAATGACATGCCAGGCTTCGCCATTCACAGGGACAAAAAAGGTAAAAACTCAACTCTCGATTGTTGCTCTATGACCACACAGAGTACGTTTGGGCGCCATCGCACAGCTCTGACTCGCCGGCGATTGGCCCCAACGTAGAGGGTGGGTGCGAAAACTGACGCTGAACCCTCGTTAACCTCTACTAACGAAGAACACAGGCAATGATAGGAATACCTTAGGCACAGATGCGAGGGATACTGAATGTCTATGCTTGCTGCAGAGTTAGGTCCGCTGTTGAAGTTAAAGCCGGGTGAGAGGCCGTATGCTACCCTACTGCTCGCGCTCACAGGTCATCGTAATCGGCCGATTCAGTTTCTCAGTCACCGTGCGTGACGACTTCAAACAAAACACAATAGCGAGGTGATCAACCTATTCATTGACGAATAAATGCGACCAAACTTGGCGGCGTAAATTGTCTAAATGCGTAAATGTTTTTTATGTCTGAATAGAGAAGGAAATGTTCAGCACTGAAAAATGGACCATTTCCGATCCTTCACAAAATGAAAAACGTTCTTTTCCCGTGATGTTAACAGTGCAAGTAAATGTTTCTGAGTGTACTCGGCTTTGAATGAAAGAACGCTTTTCGATTTTTCGGACCGCTTGCTTATGCAATTTTGAAACAATTTCAGTTCAGCTGGACACTGCGGGCTCACTTTTGCAGTTTGTGCGTGTAGGCGAGCGCGCACATACGTGCAGGCGCGTCAGTCCCACAGGTGTTGTCTGTGAGTGAGAGAGATTGTTTTGCGTCACTACGTATGTGTGATGAGCAGCCGCCAGTTGCTTAGGGTCATGTTACATATTGAAATGAGGTAGGTGAGGCAGTGCAAAGACCGGTGTTTTTTTTGGATTAAAAAAACAAACTTCTGCCTTTTTTGGCATTTTGTACAGAGGAAGTATGCTGGAATTTGCTTAAAATCTCTTGATAGATGAGTAGAGAAATGTTTGGTGCTTTGGTGCTTAACCAGCGGACTCTTTTTGTCCTAGTTTGAGTTGGCACGCGGATGGTGATTTGAGGTGTGTCACGTACCAGTTTTGGCTGCGCTTGGATGCAGGGTTGGTACAGAATCATGTTGATAGCCAGGAAATGAGACTGGTGATGTCCTTATTGTTTTGGATTTCAGTTTTGTGCATGGCAGATGCGGTGCAGCAAAAGGGCGGTAGTGTTGTTTAGGGGATTAAAAAATTAAATTTTAGGACGTTATTTTTTTTAAAGTTAAATGACAGCCCTCCTAGAATATTAAGATTGGACTGTTTATTGAAGAGAAATGGCCACTTCAGGGAAATTCGACCCGCATTTGAGTCCGCAATATTTGTTAGTCAATTGCAATTTTGTCCGTAGTTTCCTGCGGAATAGACATTGTATGCGTTTGGTACCTAGATTTGTACCTCTTCAATTTTTCCATTCATTTTGTGATACGTCTATTACTAATAGACTTATGCCAAAATAAACCAATTATCACTCAAAAGAAATGACTAGAAAGGCGTTGGATGAGTTCTGTAGTCAGCACTGTATCTCTTTTACTTTCTCAATGATAAATAATTCATTTTGTATATAGTCGACGACAATCTAATCGAATCTGAAGCGGATATATATATATATATATATATATATATATATATATATATATATATATATATATATATATATATATATATATATATATATATATATATATATATATATATATATATATATATATATATATTTGTTTTCCTCCCTACGTTACACGACCAGTCACTTTAGCGCAAACTGTACCGCATGTGACCGTGATATAAAAACCACCGCCGTGTAGCGAAAAATGGCGGACGTTTTATAGCCCTCTCGATGACGCGTTAGGACCTCGTTTTCGAGTCTTGACAGCAATTCGGTTCGACAAAATAGCAGATAAAAAAACACTAAAGTAGTCCTATTTGACGTAATACACATCATCTGCCTTATTTTTTACGACGTGAGGAGCCAACTTAAACAATATTTCACCACTAATTACACAGCGCAAACAGCAAAAGCCTTCGCCAAATCCATCTCATCGCCATGCACCGAGACATTTTCAAAGTTCGAGAAACCACGGAACAAAAATAGTTACGAGTTTGGTTTTTTTAACCAATCAGAGACAGCTTGCAAACCGGCAACACACTGTCGTCTGCTCAGCCACCAACATGCCACAATTTTACAAAGCACAGAGCAACAAATTCAAGAACTAAAACTGACGGCAGCAACACTATACACAAAGCACGCTATTGCCAAAGTTCTCTCTTCACGTCGCTCAATGCGGGACTATCTGAAGAAAAACATCTCACGAATTTTCGAAGACTATCTGACATCATGCCAACGCTGTAAAATAAAATCTTACCTTAAAATCCATCTCAGCACTAGTCCTGCTGTAAACAACGAGCGTTCTTTTGGTATTCCTTTTTCCAGATATCCTGACACATGCCACTTTAGGATATAACAACGACAATCTGCTGCACACTCGAAGCATCCCCTTCAGTCATCTTGAATCTAAACTGAAGCACGAGGCACCATGCTAACTTGCACAAGCTGTCACATCAGTGGTCAAATGCCGATCGCTTCATCAAAAAGTTCTTAATTTTTCTGAATCACACAGCAGTCAAGTGAAGCACTGTCACTGTCATACTTTAACGACCTTTTGTAGACATTGCAGCTTGAATCATTCTGTACACAAGCCAAGATTATCTTTTTACTCGCGAAACTTGCGCTTCACACGGAATCATGTTACGTCACACTCTGTCTCGTAAAGACTGGGAATCCCCGGCAGAACATGTATATTCAATGGTGTCACTGTCACGTAACGGATGTGACATGTTGTTTCATTTTTTCGCCAAGTCGTTTTCTTGTTAATAAATGTAGATCGCCGACTTCTGTAAATAGCCTTAGTTTAGGGAAGTTAATAAATGTAGTGTGAGCGTAATCGTAAAGCCCGTGCAGCAAGCGTAACAGTGAGCGAGTACAGCGGTTGCACGCTTTCGCCGAGTAGCTTTAACCAAACAGTGTTCAGAGTAAAGTTAAACTGCGAGGTAGCAGAGGGATATTACAGTCAGTCAGCGGAGTTAGCTAGCGCAGTGAAAGTCTGGGTCAGGGTGCGGCCTCGTTTGGAGCCCTTGACAAGCTGTTTGAGGGTTGTATTACCCTCCCTGCAAGACCACGGCCAGTGTTCCTGGGTGTGGGTGTCCCGAGAGACTAGTGACCACGGCTGCTACTCAACAGAAGACCCCTCCGGTTCGTCTTCGTCTTGTTTGTCTCGTCCTGCCGGAGGACTCACCAGTGACAGGTATTTATTCATGCCATTTTCCTCAGTTAGCTGCTGTGCTCTCGGGTGTTTGAATGTGTACATAGGTTCGGAAGTGTATGTTCGTCTAATTTTTTAGTGATGTTTTAATCGAGTCTTTAACCATGGTTTTTAGGTTGGGTTGTAATGTGGTGGGTGTCGGATTTAGTTTATGTTCGGCTGTCGCCGAGTGAGTATATTTAAAGGGCCATGTTGTAAAATGAATTAAAGTGGGTATCCTTTCAAATATATTTGTATTAAGTCCTAGATGTAATGCAATAAGATTGTCACGTGGGGTAGTTGCTGGTGATTATTTGATATCTTTGTATGTACATGTGGATATTTTGATAATGTTGGTTTTAGCAGTGGCAATGTTATTATACTAAAGTGGTTGTGCTAGCTTAATGTTAGTGTAATGGAATAGTGCAGACCTGGTGAATGTTGAATGTACATAGGAAGCTTTCATATCCATGATTGTATATTTAATATGGCCAAGGCGGGTATTAGGGTGAGACGAGACACAACTCACGTGGTTTGTGAGTAGGTGCGTGTCAAATAGGCCAGAATTAACTGTGTTGGCACTTTGACTGACAATGCGCCCTTTTCCAGTGCATTGGCTTCGAAGATTTCGTCGTTCTTCGATCTCTTCATCTTCCATGACCAACGGTGACGCATCATCGGGAGCGGGAACGCCTTCGCTAGCCAGTCCTGTTGGACAAGTACTTTGACGTTGGGCTACAGCGGGCTGATTCTACGTTCTGCGCGTCGGTCACAGGCGTGCGTGGGCAAGCGCGGCTACGGTGCTCTGCGGTGTAGGGGTAGGTACTCTTACGTTACGAGCCACCCTGTCTAGTGTGGGACAGAGGACACTGTACAGAGACAAAGTACCCGCCTTGTATAGCCATTGCCGATTCATCGCCTGTTAGTCATTTTCACCTGTTAGTCATTTTGCCTGTTAGTCATTTTCACCGGTTAGTCATTGTTATCTGTAAATCTTTTTCACACGTGTTAATACGTTATGAGTGCATGCGTGGGTATGTGTGAGTGTGTGGGGCGTTAGTGGGTTGGGGTGGGGGTTAGAGTAAGAGTAGGTAATAAAAGATTTGTTTGTTGTTTATCACTGGCGTTGTGTGGTTTATTTAGAGTGGGTGGGCTTCTCGAGCGATTAGCGCTTACATTGTCCACGGCGCCCTGACCCCGTCAGGCGTGTCGTGACAGTCACCTATCCGCCACAGAAGCGGCCGACGGTCTTCATAAACCGGATTTTTTTCTAAACAATAAACGGAGGAAGGCCGAAAACAAATACGTTATTGGTCGGAGGGGTTCGCTACACGGACCTTTGTAGGCCTTCGGGAGGTCAAAGGAATCATTGTACCCCGATTTCGGCCTTCAGGGTACAATGATTCCTTTGACCTCCCGAAGGCCTACAAAGGTCCGTGTAGCGAACCCCTCCGACCAATAACTTATATATATATATATAATTTATTTATTTATTTTTTGATCGTTCGTCTTCCGTCGCTCGACATATCCGTATAAGCTTTTATTTTTCTACAGACCATAATGATCACATCATTCTTCTAAGATAAGAATAATATATTTTTTTAAAAATCATGTTGAAACAGAACATGATGGGATGAAACATAACCCACAAAGTCCCTTCTATATGAGAGCTGTCCTCGCTGTCAAGGGTCTCTACCTCAGTTCTGTCTTTTGACCTGATTCTAATGTTGAAATATCTATCTCCTATTGAACAAGATGAGGCTTTCGTCTTAAAATCTACCGTACTGTTTGGAGCTCACATGCGTATTTCTTTTACTGAGGAACATTCACAGTTCATATTTTTAAGCGTATCCTTCTGATCCATTTTTCCACCTATGATCAACACACACGCCGGCACACACAAAATAAAGACGGACACACGGCGCTTCCCGCCAATTGTACGCTCTGTGCTAGAGTAGCGACAGAAGAAACGAAATAGCACGAGCAGCAAAGTGACGTCAATAAGTATAAACTTGTCGTCATGGCATCGCTATTCTCACGACGCCGTGTACACAGTGACGAAATTGATGTCACAGTTTCACGTCACTCATCCGAAAGGCACGCAGCTTCTTCCAGAGCTGACTGGTTGTTTCACACATGCTCTTCCAGGGCTGACTGTTTGATGGGAGTATATAGTGGCTCCAAAACATGCAAAATGAATTAATTATTATTTAAAAAAATGGCTAACGAACTCATCCAATGTCTTTCTCCAAACTAGCTATAGCCAAAATTTCAAGTAAATATGACAACATATACGGACTCTAATCTGGGTCACCCGACTTTCTATAAACGGCTTTTTATGTCTTCAATGAGACGCCGAGGTTAGCTTAACTAGACATGACGTAATTTTTATCTTGTTCAGTACTTCAGTTGTCAGAGTTTACTAACCTAAATAAGTAAAACGAATCTCTCAAATGCCTAGAGAGAGAGAGAGAGAGAGAGAGGGCTCTCCCAGCGACATCGGTAGCCACACCTCTGAAAGTAACTATATAATACTTTATTACAAACTGACTGATATTACATAAATGAGTACACTTCTTATTCCTATGGTAATCAGTAATGACGATCTGATACATTAACAGGACCGATACACTCATTTTGTGGTTATTCTCCTCGGCTCCTTACAGGTGTAGTGTGCTTGGCTGTAAACACATAACAATACTAACAATACTTGTCTCAGAAGTGAAACTGTTCTACTTTTCTTTTCACAATTCACGTGACTCTAGTATACAAACGTTACAGAGTTTTTTTTTAATGTACCTGATACACATCTTTCGAACTATCCTATGTACAAAGGAGGACTGAGGATAAATGATTACCATGATATGTGTAGGCCAGATCAGTGCAAAATTTTGTAGGAAATATTGCTGATACATGATTTGTACAAATTATTCTCTTTACATTGCAGGCTTTTTATACTCATGACTGAGGAGTGCCTAGCGGACTGGGATGATGATGCTCTGGAGTTCCTGTGTAGTGGCAAAAGATGTGCATTTGGGGAAACATCTAAGGGACAAGCGTCTAGTTTACATCATGTCTGCTGCACTGCAAAGGTAAATAATTATATTCAGAATGGAATGAAAAATTACGTCCCTTGGAGCTAATCTGAGTGCATTTTTGGCTTTGGGCGAAGCCTTTGTTAAAAGTAAAGAATATATATATATATATGGGGCGGTCCGTGGCGCAGTGGTTAAGGCGCCTGCCACCAATGCTAAAGGTTGGAGGTTCGATTACGGGTTCCGGCGTCGGATTTTTCTCCTGTAGTAAGTGTCACCGTTAATTCGGGCGGACCGTCGGGGGTTCTTTCTCCGGGTACTCCGGCTCTTCCTCCCCCACGACTTTGGTATCAATTTCAGCCCACTTAATCAAATTTCAAATACAAACGACTTTGAATTTCCAAAAACTACAGTAGCTCGCTTGAGCTTGCCCTTAGCACCACGTAAATGTTCTGTGTTTATGTACAGTGTGTGGTGAATGCGCGTGTTTCACGTGAGCGTGCTTGTTGGGTTCAGTTCGCGGCGGCGCTTTGAGCCGATTTTCAATTGGGATAAAGCGCCTATTTAATGCGCTTATTATTATTATTATTATATATATATATATATATATATATATATATATATATATATATATATATAGTATATATATATATATATATATATATATATATATATATATATATATATATATATATATGAAAACAGAAAAAGGTTATCTTTAGATTGGTGTTTCTGATGTGCATGTTCTGGCTCTGTGTGTCTGCTAGTCTCACAGCGCGTTGGGTAAAATCTGAAGAAAAGGCTAATAAGTAATTGACCACTGTAAAAGTGTGTAGTTTGGTTTTTCCAGACTTTAGTCTGGCCAGACATAAAATACATGGGGTGCAGTGTGAGAATGGAATTCTGTGTGCAGTTACTGATGTCGAAAAGTACAGGTTTCAAGAGGATTGTGGTGTCAGTTAATATGAATGCTACATAGTTCATGTGTAAATAATTTTCTTCCTTCTTTCGCAGACCTAATGATGCACTGCCCACGGACAACACCACAAGACCCATCAAACGCCCGGAGCGACTGATGATGGCAGCAAAGCGGGAAAGCGGACTCCTTCTGAGAACGTACAGAATGGAGTTACCACCCGGCCGAAAGAGAAACTTCTGTGGCCCCTGGCGTAGAGGACAAGACCGCAAAAGTATATCTAGAACAGTCTGATCCAACGCCGGACAAGCCGCAGGTTTACTCCACGCCAGGTGCATGGAGACTGTCTCACTTGCCCTGTACCGGACTGAAGACATCCATATACCCCTCCGCCTTCTTACGGCATTAGAAGTCATAGAAAATTCATGTTTCTATGATCCAGAAAAGCAACCCATCATTGACCCGGAGACAGACATATATATCATTCTGTTTGCGTACAGAGAACTTTTGCACGTTCTGTGCACAGATGGACAATGGTGCGACATCCTGTGTATATACGGAATAAACGCAGCTATCCAGAAGCCCCTGTCTTCCTATTATCCCCCTCACAAACCAGATAGGTGAGGCTAGCGCTGGCCGGCAGAATTGTATGCAAACCAAGGGGAATCACAGCGCTGGACAGACAATAGCTAGATCCCCTGCCCCCGCCTATCAGGCACCCAATCGCCAGCCCACAGAGAAATACGCAGGGGATCTAACTAAATAGGCAGGGGATCTAACTGTTGTCTGTCCAGCGCTATTATCCCCCTGCCCCGGGAATGCTGTGCAGCAATGCTTACACGCGACACATCAATGGCAGGGGGGGGGGGGGGGGGGGGGGGGGGGGTAAAGCCTGGAGAACCGCCAACCTTCATGCTCATGCGGACGAGGATGAGTGGTGGGCCGTTCACCGGAGTGGACCACTTCGTTCCACTGTGCCCGTCAATGCGTTAAGTGAACGGTATTACATCAGGTTTATTATTTTATAACTTTGCTTTCTTATCTTGAACTTCGCAGTAGTTTTACTTCCATCCAGCATGGTTGCCACATCTAAGACAAGCATCAGCTTGCTTTTATGGACTCGGTAGACTTACTATCAGTAAATCTTAGTCTTTATATGTAATTGTCAGGTAGCAGAACTGACTTCAGTTATAGCAAATATTCAGTGTTACTATTTTCATCTAGTATGTTCAGATTTGCCAAAATTGTTCCAATGTCCATATTTCCAAGTTGTTTTCTAACCATTGGCACATTTTGCCTTAAACAAAATTCTCATCTTTCAGGCATGCGTTTCACTTCCATATTAATTGTGCCCGTTTCAAGTTAACTGCCATATGCCACCTTTTTTCAAATTATGGCTCTTTTGCGAAGCAATAGAGAGACTATGTTCTGGGCCAGTGATCGTCCATCCGTCCACAGTCCATCATCCATGGTAAACTTTAAGGTTTGCATTTTCTCAGAGACTATTCAAGCCACAATCTTGAAACTTGGCCCTAGGATACTTTACGGCAAGACCTTTCTAAGTGACATAAACGTTAATGTCTCAGGGCATCAGGAAATAGTTTTAAAAAATAGCCATATTTTGACCTCAAAATGTGGGCTCATGTGTGAAGCAAGAGCCTTAGGATACTTTGTGGCAAGACTTTTCTAAACATGCCAATTTGAGTGACCTCTCTCAAAGGTCAAGAGGATCAGGAAATAGGTCGAAAATAGCCACATTTTGACCGTTTATTTTTTATATCATATAATATTCACCACTTCAAACCCAAGCCTGGTACAAAGATACATGATGGTAAGACCTTTCTTTGCATATTAATTTGGCTGACCCATCAGAAAGGTCAAGGGTCGCAAGGGATCGGGAAAATTTCAATTTGTTACAAGTGAAGTAGTTTTCATGGAGCAATTTAGAAGGTGTGGTCGGATCTTTGAAAAATATTTGTAATCTTGTAATGTCCAAGTTGTTACATTGTTACAAGGGAAGGTTTCAGAATATGCAGTTCTTCTTACATCCTGCTCGTTTGTTTACAACCATGATGCAGATGAAAATGGTCAAAGACAAAGGCCACATTCACCATGTCCAAGCAGCAGCAGCGCAACGGAATCTTAATAAGGTTACAGGTATGTTGCATATCATAGGTAAATTATTCTTGAACGTGTAATTTGCGTGAGTCGGCAGCCGCATGACTTATCAGAACACAAAAGACAAAAAAGAGCCAAGTGTGTTTTTACTTCTAATGTAAGATGTGACTGCTAACGCGATTTCTAAAAAGTTAAAGTTATGGCCTAACCATCATAAGGAAAGGCATCCATTGGCTGGAACAGACGAACTGAACATTTTAAAACTTTACATCCTTTTGTTTTCAGCCAAGATGAAGATAGGAGAACAGAGAGTGACAGGTATGTTGCATATCATCATATTCATAGGCGAAATTATTATTCCATTAAGTTAGAATAGCAGATGTGAGTACAGTCTGCATGATTGCCACAACAGTAGGCAGTGTTATTGTCATTGATCAAAAGACTTGAAATTAACATTTTTAAAGATTTTTTTGCATACCTGATTACAGACAAGAGGAAGAAGAAGAAACTATGTCTCAATCACCAGTTCAATCAACAAGCAGCGGTATGCATGATTCGTCAGAAGACGACAGGTATGTTGCATATCATAGTTTGGTTGCACATTGATTAATGTCCCTACAGCAACAAGACTTTCTCAGGACGTGCCTGCACTGCTTGTGAAAAAAATCTAAACAGAATATTGAATGTGTGTCGCCAGCCGGTCTAATACGCTAAACAAACCTAAGACCATTTAGCAACACACATCCAATATCAAGAGCTACAGGAAGTGCAGACAGTAGGGAGAGTTTAAAAAAGAAAAATGCAGGTGAATTGACCAAGGGTAGACAGAAACACATGCCCCAGAATAGAGGGGGAAACCCCACCCTTTGGGACTGACCAGGGTGACCCTGGGAACTAAAAAGTAGTTAACCCCACCCAAGTCCCCCAGGGCAGACCCGGGTGAGGGTGCATATCATAATAGGCAAGATTATTCTTAGATTATTCTTTGATGTGTAATTAATATTGTGGCAGTATGGCAGCAGCACTGTCAGTCCACATGACACATCAGCTCATGATAGTTACGTCGTTTATCAGCAAACGTAATGGCAAACAGAACATTAGGCATTGCAATACCTGGATTTGTATTCATTGATATAATATGACAGAACACAAGATATATAGCACATTCTGAGTCCGAGGTCAATGCTTGGGAAAAACAGTCAACAAATCTATATGCATGTTTCTGATTCTAAGACAAGATATAATTACTAAAAAGGTAAAGTTTTAACCTATTCATTATGCTTGGTAGAAACAGATGGTCAAAGAAAATCTATGTGTGTTTTCTAACATAAGATATGATTGCTAATCTTATATGATTATATGACGGCTAATCTTATCAAAGTTTTCAACTATCCATTAAATAAAAACAGTTGTTTTTTTTAGCGATATTTAACAGAATTTAAATTGCATTGTTTCTTTAAAAACTTTTTGCAGACAAGAAGAAGATAGGAGGTCACCATCATCAGATGAGTCGACAAGCAGCAGCACTGATGCTCCTTCAGAAAACGACATTTATGTTGCATATCACCAAAAGCAAGATTCTTCTTATAATATGTGTAATTTATGGTATGCAAACCAAGGGGAATCACAGCGCTGGACAGACAACAGTTAGATCCCCTGCCCCCGCCTATCAGGCACCCAATCGCCAGCCCACAGAGAAATACGCAGGTATAGAATAAGACGATCATTTCCATCCTCAAAAAGAATGGATCAGGTCTCTTATATAACCCATCTCTTTCTCCGGAACTTAGGAAGTAGGCAGGAGAAACATACATACACAAACATGAAGGTGCGCTACTATATGTGGTCGGGTAAATACCCTGATTTCCCACAGTAGATGCACAGAACATTACACAACAATGTAACGATACAAATTTGCCTCGAGTTATAGATACTCACAAACCAGATAGATGAGGCTAGCGCTGGCAGAATTGTATGCAAACCAAGGGGAATCACAGCGCTGGACAGACAACAGTTAGATCCCCTGCCCCCGCCTATCAGGCACCCAATCGCCAGCCCACAAAGAAATACGCAGGTATAGAATAAGACGATCATTTCCATCCTCAAAAAGAATGGATCAGGATGGGTGCCAGCGCTAGCCTACCCTATCTGCATGGTTTGTGAGTATCTATAACTCGAGGCAAATTTGTATCGTTACATTGTTGTGTAATGTTCTGTGCATCTACTGTGGGAAATCAGGGTATTTACCCGACCACATATAGTAGCGTACCTTCATGTTTGTGTATGTATGTTTCTCCTGCCTACTTCCTAAGTTCCGGAGAAAGACATGGGTTATATAAGAGACCTGATCCATTCTTTTTGAGGATGGAAATGATCGTCTTATTCTATACCTGCGTATTTCTCTGTGGGCTGGCGATTGGGTGCCTGATAGGCGGGGGCAGGGGATCTAACTGTTGTCTGTCCAGCGCTGTGATTCCCCTTGGTTTGCATACACTTCTGCCAGCGCTAGCCTCACCTATCTGGTTTGTGAGTAATTTATGGTAGTCTGGCAGAAGCACATACACCATATGGGGCACCAGATCATGACAGTTACATTGTTTAACAGCTTGGGCTAAATTATTTGGGAAATAGCCTAAGATAAATCTATGTGTTTCTGATTTTAACACGATATGGGGCACCAAATCATGATAGTTTTGTTATTTATCAGCTTGGGATAAATTATTATTAAATGTTTTATTTGGGGAAAGTACATGCTTTCGCAGAGAGATAGTTAAAGCAATCTATGGGTGTTTCTAATTATGAATAGACAGAGTTGTCTCCTACCCATCAGATAAGAATGGTACCTGGCATCCAGTGGTGGAAATTAGAAGAATATAAGATTGTGTTTCCTTTTTTTTTTTAAACAAACTTTGATTGCAGGCAAGAAGAAAGAGGGTCATCATCATCAGATGAGTCAACAAGCAGCAGCATTGATGCTGCTTCAGAAGATGACAGGTATATTGCATAATTATCATCAAAGGCAAGATTATTATTACATGTGTAATTAGTCTGTCAACAGCTCTGACAGTCCATTTTAATGCATTAAATCATGATAGTTGCGTTGTTTATCAGCTTAGGTAAGAATATTGTTAAATATGTTATTCTGGATAGTGCATGCCAACATTAGGTGTTGCGTGTCAGCAATACCTTGAAATTGGTTCGCTATAGCAGTGAGTGTGTGCTGGGATTCTGGTTGCACTTTCTCCGAGACTATGTAATCCAGTCTTCAAACCCCGTTCAGTGATACTCTGCAGCAAGACCTTTCTAAACAAAACAAATGCAGTTACTTTCTCTAAGGTCAACGTAACGGGGCTGGCCAGAAATAGTCAAAATGAGCCATATTTGGACAGAAGTAAAAAATTTTCCACATTCTGTATTCAGTTCCAAGCCCAATGTTGATTTATTGAGAAGTGATTATATTGTGTTTTATTTGGTGGTGAACGTGGACATATTGGAATTGTTGTTACTGAGTATTTACCCACTAATTTGTTTTTACTAAGGTAGATTTGAATTACGCAGCTTGTGTAATAATGTGTAATAATGTATTGAGACGTTTGTATAATGAGTAGTGAGGGTTAGGACTAGGTTGAAACACGCGTATTATGTATGCATGTTTAGAGGTGGGTGTGAATGTATAAGTGCCGCTCAGTTCAGTCCATAAAAGATGTTTATGTGTGAGATGTGTAAGAATTATGTGTAAAGATTTTGTAGTGTTTACTTATGTCCATTTGGAATTTTGTTGCTGTGCAAGTGCAGGGAGAAAATGTTCATAATTATGTTATAATGTTTTCATGTCTTGTTTGTACTATTTGTTATAAATGTACCACAACCGAATTTCTCTCTTCGAGATAATAAAGTAGTAGTAGTAGTATTGTGAGGACAAAATAGGCCGTGAGGCCTTTATAAATGTCCTTTCTTTCTTTAGTTCCTTTATGGGTCTGCTATGCATGCAATTTTCCTATAAAATCATTCATCATAGGAATAAAAAATCTCTTTAAATTTTGGTAATTCGTCCAGCTGGTTTTTAAAAGAATTTATATTAGATGCTTTTTTTAATGAAACTGGTAAGTCATTCCAAACAATGGCAACTCTGTTAGTAAAACAAAACTTCCGCAGGTTAGTGTTACAGTGCTGTACAAAGATTTTCCCTTCAGAATTTCGGGTTCTGTCACAGAATGGTGTTGCAAAAAAGTCGTTCCACTTTAGGTCGTCGATGCCATTATAAATTTTAAAAACTTGGATTAAGTCTCCCCGTATTCTGCGTCCGCGTAAGGAGTGTATCTGAGTCTGTCTGAATAAGTCATATTTCTACATTCTTTGACCAGCTTTGTTGCTCGTCTCTGTACCCTTTCGAGCGCAGCTGATTGTCTCTTTAAACCTGGGTACCATACAGTGTTTGCATACTCTAAATGTGGTCTGACTAGTGATTTATACAGTTTACTAAAAATGTCCTTGTCCAAATAATTAAAAGCTCTCTTAATTACTCCAACCATTTTGTTGGCCTTATTGATGCAGTTCTGAATATGGGAGTCAAAAGATAGAACTTTGTCGAAGACCACACCTAAATCTCTTTCCTCCTCACAAGATACCACCTTTTTAATGTTACTGTTCACTTTCATCAAGTAATCGTGTTCAGGATTGTTCCTTCCAGCATGTAAGACCTTGCATTTCTCTACATTAAAATGTAAGTCCCATGTGTCGGACCACTCTTGCAAGTGATCCAAATCGTGCTGCAACACGTCTTTATTGCTCGATTCATTATAGATTTTAGTATCGTCTGCGAAACTTTTGCACATGCTATTAACACAATCTGGCAAGTCATTTATAAATATCGTAAATAATATAGGTCCTAAGATGCTACCTTGAGGTATGCCGCTCAGTACCTTTATTTTGTCCGATTTTGCTTCTCCAACCTTTACCATTTGTTCTCTTGCATGTAAAAAACTTCTTATCCAGTTGGAAATGTTTCCACATACACCATAGGCCTCTAGTTTCTGAAGAAGCCGTTCATGAGGAACAGTGTCGAATGCTTTTCTAAAGTCTAAGTATATGATGTCAACCGTTTTTTTGTTGTCCAGTAAGGAGGTTATATCATCCATAACCTGTAGTAGCTGAGTAACACATGATCGTTTCCTTCTAAAACCATGTTGGCATTCAGTGTACATATTATTCACTGTGAAATGATTAACGATCTCATCTCGGACTATAGACTCTAAAACTTTACATACTATACACGTTAAGCTTACTGGCCTGTAGTTTCCTGCATCTGACCTAGAACCTTTTTTAAAAATCGCACTTACCTCTGCGGTTCGCCAGTCTTGCGGTACAATACCTGATTCAAGGGAAAAAGTAAACAATGTGCAAAGTGGCTCTGCCAACTCATTACACAACTCTTGTAAAACTCTGGGAGGGATGCAGTCTGGACCTTGAGCTTTGGAAGGATTCAACTCCTTTAGTTTTTTCTTGACAATATCAGGAGTTATTACGATATCTGTTATGGTGCACCCATTCGATTTTGAGCCTCTACCAAGCAACGGAACATTACTCAAATTTTCTTCCACAAATACACTTGAGAAAAATTTATTCAGTGTTGCTGCCTTTTCATGATCTCCTACAGCAAGTGTGCCATCTTCTTTTTTAAGTGCATTTATTCCAGAATTATATTTAGTTTGTTCCTGTACATACTTCCAAAACACTTTGGGGTTCATTTTACATTTATCTGCAATATTTCTTTCATGCAATTTTTTGTTGCGCTTTATTAATTTGTTACAGTCATTTCTTAGGGTAATATATCTTTGGTAATCTCTACCTTCTTGAGTTTGAAGATATCTTTTGTATAACTTGTATTTCTTTTTAATCATTCTTAAAGTACCCTTATTCATCCAAGATGGTGTGGTTCTTTTATGTGATTTGCTCTTCACTTTTGGGATGTGCAACTCCATACCTTTCAGAATCGAGGACTTAATTAATGCCCAGAATTTTTCCACTCCGCAATTTTCAGGTTTAGTAGTTGTAAAGTCAATATTTGCCATATATGCTCTCAGACTATCATAGTCACATATCCCAAGGTTAAGGGAACCCCACCCGGGTCTGCCCTGGGGGACTTGGGTGGGGTTAGGTATTTTTTAGTTCCCAGGGTCACCCTGGTCAGCCCCACAGGGTGGGGTTTTCTCTCTATTCTGGGGCATGTGTTTCTGTCTACCCGAGGTCCATTCACCTGTATTTGCCTTTTTTAAACTCTCCCTACTGTCTGCACTGCCTGTAGCTCTTGATATTGGATGTGTGTTGCTAAATGGTCTTAGCTTTATTTAGGCCCCATGTGTTAGGTTTATTTAATGTGTTTGACCGGCTGGCGACATACATTCAATGTTCTGTTTAGTTGGTTGTTTTTTTTCACAAGCAGTGCAGGCACGTCCTGAGAAAGCCTTGTTGCTGTCGGGACGTTAAGCAATGTACAATCAATCAATCAAACCAAGGTTAAGGGAGTGTTTAATACTATGGGTCACCTTAACCTTAGGTACATACAGCTGGAAGAGTAAAACATCATGGTCACTCTTGCCAATGGGATCCAAGTGTTGAATATCTGACGTTAGCAACTCGTCATTTACTAAGATTAGGTCATCTAATGTCGACCTCTGACCTTGCCTATGTCTTGTTGGGTTTTTCACCATTTGAATCAGGAAGGCGTCTCTTATGCACTCAACAATTTGATTATTTTTTTCCCCTGTCCAGGAGCCATCCCATCCTGCACAAGGGAAATTAGAATCTCCGAGAATGCAAATTTTGTCATATGCTTGTATCTCCTCGGATCGTAAAAGTTGTAATAGTAAATCTGTGTTTTCAGTTGTGGAGTTGGGGCTTCTATACACACAACCAACAAGAATTTTTTCACCAGAAGCACTCACAAAATAGTACCATAAGCTCTCTTCAAACTTACTATTGTTCAGTGTTTCACATTCTTGAGCATTTAACTTTTTATTAAAATAAAGGGCAACTCCTCCTTTAGGGTTTGTGTTAAGAAACATATCATAATTCGGTAATGAGTATTCTGAATCCAATGGAGTATAGATCTGGTTTTTAGCTTTTACTTCGGTAAGACCAATGATGTCAGGCTTTATATCATCAATCCTTTTTAAAAGTTCACTCTTTTTATTTAACAGGTAATCGATATTACTATAGATGACGGTGCAAAAATTGGAATCACTTGAAAACAAAAGACAAGACGATGAACAAGAAGAAAGATGACAAGACAAAGAGGAATCTGAAGTTTCTGAAGTTGAATGTCTAATGTCATTTTCAGTATATGTACACTTATTTACAAATGAAGATTTTTTGTGTGGGCTGTCATACTGTCAATTGTCTGCCCCTGCCTGCGTGGCAGAAGCATCCTGTTGTGCTGCATTAGCGCCAACAGGTCTGGTTTTTCTGGTGACGATCTTCAGTGCTCTGTAGTCTATCATCAAATTTTCCTCCCCTCCATGCACCCTCTCTCTCATCTCCTCCCTTAGTTCCTTAATTTTTTCTCTTTCCTTAGGGGTACTGTCATTGTTGATGTAAATGCGCATGTTTGGGGGTTTGTTTTTATTCAGATCAAAAATCCCCTTCAACATCTTTTTCTTGGTTTCCTCAGTCTTCACCACCAGTCTCAACAGTCTTGGTCTGACATTTTGTCCTATTTTAAAGGTCCCCAACCTGACTGGGCTATCTATCTCACCTGCATCCACATCTGGCATCTTTCTCGCCAGCTCGCGTACTCTATTTCTGTTATCTCTCATCCTGTCTCCCCATCACTCTCACTCAGATTCGCCACAATTATGTTCAACTTCCTCTTTCCTCTCTCTTCAGCTTCCTGCATATATTCCTTAACTTTTTGTTCAATGGACTCATCAATCCTCTTGTCAATGTTTTCTTTCTTATGCACACTTTCCAAATATTCCAATCTGTCAGTCATGGTTCTTGCAGCTGAAAGATGCCATCCAGCTTGGCCTCAATTTGCGACTTGACAATTACCTCTTTGTCCCCACAAGGTTCACAAGTCCACTGCAGTAGCTTTGAACCCCTGCAAGCATTGAACTGTGCTGTGGTCAAACCACAGCACGACTTGTGGCAAAATTCTTTGCACAAAAAGCACTGGATGCTAGCATCTCCCTGACTATCATCAATCGCATTTCCACACGACAGACACAACCAGGGCGACTGCATGCTTTTTTGCTTTTTGCTATTGCCGCCTGAAGAGCCTTTTCTCTCATGTTGTGACATCGTGAAAAAGTAACTTTTCGTGTGCCTGTGCCTGAAGTATAAAGTAAAATTAAGTAAGTGCACAACAGAAATAGATACAGAATATGATCCGACCTACCTTGAAGGTGGTTATGTTAGTCAGTGAAAACGTGAAACAAGTGCAAAGGACTCGGAAGGTGCGTCCTAGCAGACGACGGAAAACAGTGCAGTCAACAATAGGTGTGAGCGATCCCCAAAGATCAGGTGGACGATGATAACTAGCAAAACTAGCCAAAATATTCCTGTGGAATGTTATTCCCCAGGACACAATGGCTCACTCCAGCCTTTTTGAAACAATCTTTGCTTTTAGGTACTGCTGTAAAACAAATATAACGCCAAAACTTTTCTCATTTCACAAAAACAGCAGCCATCTTATTTTTATTCTTATTCTTAAATTTGTTATGGAAATACCTGATGGTAAGACCTTTCTATGAATACTAATATGGATGACCCATGAGAAAGGTCAAGGGTCACAAGAGGTCAGAAGATGTGTGAAAATTGCTAATTTTGGGGTAGAATTTTGGTTTTCATCAATGTTTTTGATAACTTTTCAAGCACACTTTGTACAAAGGTATCTGATAATAAGACAATTTTTTGCATGCTAATTTAGTTGACTCTTGCGAAGGTCAGAGATCACGGGGGTTTGACAGATTGTGAAATGTTCGTAGTTAGAGAAAAAGTTGATTTTCCTGATACAAAGTCTATATGTTAACACTTAATCACTTGCCTTATTTAAGTGAAATACTAGAAAAGTCAAGGCCACAATGGTCAGACTAATTATGGGGCTTAGTCATGCACGTGAGCTGTAACAGTTCTGCCACTCTTGATATTCCTTGTGAGGATTTGGCAGAACACTTGATACATCTGTTAAATCTGCTTATATGCTGTGCTTTATGACCCTGAACATAAAGGACATGTAAATGATACAACGCACAAGCAAAGAAGTACCCAACGGAGAAAGAAACACGCTTAGAAAAGACGGGTACAACAGAATTTAGTAATATTTCGGGTAAATACCCTTTGTCAAAATAGACAAACAAACAGAGCGATCAGCCGCTACTTATCTTATTCGCAGAAGGAATGTGGCAGTTTTTTTTGCCACATTCCTTCTGCGAATGAAGTTAAGTAGCGGTTGATCTCTCTGTTTGTTTGTTTTGACAAAGGGTATTTACCCGAAATATTAATAAATTGTGTTGTACCCATCTTTTCTAAGCGTGTTTCTTTCTCCGTTGGGTACTTCTTTGCATTTTACACGCTTGGCAGTCACCTTTTTGGTCTGGAAGGCATAAGCAGCTTAGAAGGGAAAGTAAAGGTACCTAACCAGCTTAGCAAGGAGTTTGACTGCACAGAGCACAATATAATATAGTCTGTGGTCAGTCAGAGAGAAATTAACAAGCTAAAGATACTGATATTTGTAATGCAAAATATGACTGCTAAAGGTATATTTCTTGCCTGTGTTCAATTGGTGGAAATTAAAAAGTGCTTCTTTTCTAATAAGTTTTCTACCCTTGTGTTTACAGCCAAGAAAATGATTATCATTCATCATCACCATTTCAGAAGAGTTTCAGTGCTGACGGTGCACACGATGATTCATCAGGTTCTGATAGGTACGTTGTTTCTCTGCTGTTAATTGGTGGGACAATTAGAATAATTAAATCTGTAATTCGGAAATGTGATTCTTTGGAAATTTGTAGGAAGACTGTCACTTGCTGACATTTGCAGCAAGGAAAGTAAAGCCCTCTTCACTCACGTGTATGACTTATTCAAATTATGTATCTCGCCTTTCTGACACTTAGACCAGCAAGTGTTCGAATCACACCGTGAGACAACTTCACATAGTACACTATGATCAAAGAGGTTTGACCCGCCAAGATTCACGTGCAGTGCGTGTGCTTGGCAATGTTTAGTGTTGAATGTGTTGATACATACCATTACTTGGCATGCACACAAGGCTCTTAACAGAATCACTTAGTCACAGAGTACAAAAGTTACTTAGTAAGCAAGATTTTCAACAGCAACCAAAATTTCAAGTTTGTAAGTTTACAAGCACTGCAGATATTGGCAGTTACAAACTTGCATACATACATAGTGGAGCCTACAGTCAGGGCATTATCACACAGCAAGGCTTTGTAGTGGAAGAAGACGTCTCTCAATAAGAGGTCCAGCACCAAAAGATCTATGCAGCAGAAGCTTATAGTAACATCAGATGGTTCATTTAGACGCAGGAGGATGTAGTTCAGCCCACAACACCTTGATGTCAAGTATTTTGACAGTGACTCAACTCCATTCTGTAAATTTCCCCACTTAGATCTGCCCTGGAGGACTTGGGTGGGGTTAACTACTTTTTAGTTCCAAGGGTCACCCTGGTCAGCGCCACTAGGTAGGATTTTCTGGGTTTTGTTTTGTTTTTGTTTTTTTTTTTTGGGGGGGGGGGCGGGGGGGGGGGGGCTTATGTTTTTGTCCACCCTTGGTCCATTCACCTTTATTTCCGTTTATTTTCTTTATTTAAAAAAAAAATTCTCCATACTGTCTATGTTGCCTGCAGTCTTTGATATTATTTGTGTGTTGCTAAATGATAGTTATGTGTTTGAGTTTAATGCATTTTTTATCTATCAATTTTTACAATGGCATATACAATATCTATATAATTTTATACAATATTTTTCTTTTTTAGCAACATCAATAATTCACTTCTTCAATGTGAAAGTGCAGATTTATGACATTTCTTTCTTACAGAAAGTCTGTTGCTATAGTCTAATTGTACTGATTGCTCGTTTCATTGGATAGAGGATTTTCTTGGCTGCATGTGCTTAATTTTTGTTTTTTAATTCGAAAAACAAATTATCATAAATTCATAAAAGATGTCAAAGTTAACCTTCAGGGTAGACTTTATATAGCAGATGGTTCTGTTAGAGTGCAGTGCTGATAAGAATGTCTGTAATATCGTTGCTGGCATGTAGATATGATAAAAATTATCGTAAGGTGACAAGACTGGTGTTTATTTAAAGAATTAATGACAGTGCTATATTTGTTGCATTTATGACTAAATTGTGGGTGGTACCACAGCAGACTAAATCTGTGCATGGTGGATTTACACAGTGTAGATATATTCATGCTGGTTAGATGTGTACTTATGTAGTTGACTACCAGTACTTCAGTGCTGTCAACCCCCTTCTGTGAGAGGACACTAGTGTTGTTCAACCCATATCATCCTGAGGCTAAACGCTTCAAATTTGTACACTGCCATATGCAAGCTACATTATAGTACTTATAGATAAGTATATAGACCAATGGCTTTTTCAAGGATGGTACCAGAATAGCTTTGCGCCTAGAGGCGCCAAGCTATTCTGGCACTACCCTTGAACTATTATAGTCAAACTTATTTCACACACTGGTGTATTCCGAATGATAAGGGTTAAACTACGAACCTGACTGATGTTATTCTTAACTCTCTGCCTACTAAATAATGTTTCTGTATTATGTACTCTGCCACTAAGTAATTTTGTAAAAAGTTCATTTATTGATTTTGTGCACATGCCAAGTAACAGCTCATAACCACACATTCAGTGCTAAAAAGTCAGGCACACATGCTGCAAACAAACCATGGCTGGGTGAATCTTGCCACTGATAGAGTTCTTGGGGAAGTAATCTCCTGATGGATGAAGTCGATATCTGTACAACTACACGGTGACTACAATATATAAGAGATTGTCATATGTACCTGAAAGCTCTCTCTCTCTCTCTCTCTCTCTCTCTCTCTCTCTCTCTCTCTCTCTCTCTCTCTCTCTCTCTCTCTCTCTTTATTTTTCAGGTTGGACAGTGCAGAGAACACACCTTCCTGGATCTCTTTACCTAACGGGAAAATTTTACAGATTAATGATGTGTTAACAGCACTCAGCAGCAGTGATTGCCCGACAGCAGTGCCAGTAGGCAGGAAGAACAACCAAGGATTCATTGTAAATAATGAAAATAACAATGCCAGAAGGCAACGTGGAGAACGTTCATCCTTCCCTGATGACTGTGGGGCGTGGATTGCCTCTGGGACAATCCCACATAGCCTTGTGTGGTGTCCCAGAGGTACACTGGAAGCATGCCAAATAGTCTTCAGGGATGCTAAATATTGTAAGATGAAGAAAGTGGCAGGGAAACTCGTTCCATTTTCCCTGTCACCGCAATCACCCACATCTGAAATTAAACATGTCCGTAGATTTTACGTAAACTTGAAGGCCTCTGCAACATTCAAGAAAAGGGTCACTTGGATTGAATGTTCAGAGGCAGAGTGCCCGTGTGTTCTCTGTAAAGGGGCACTCTACGAATATGTTGGCCATTTTCCAGGGTACAACACACATGGGAATTCAGGTTTGCATGGACACTCGTATGTCCGTTCAAATCCTGACACTGCAGAAAGCATTAAATCTGAACTGAAGACGGGGAAGAAACCCAAGGCAGTGTACGACAATCTTTTGCTTGAGAGTAGTGACCTGCTAGAAGGTCCAAGGAATCGCAGGCAGGTTCAGAACTTCAAGTGTAGGCAAGGGAAGGAGGAGTGTATGAGCAACAAGAACAACTTTGCTGATCAGGTTCAGGAATTGCTCCTGAACTTTCAGGTAGGTACACACTCCTTCATCCAGTCAGTCTCCTTTTTAGCGGATAGGTCACCTGTCATTGTTTGCTACAACGAGAGACAAATGCTAGACTTAAGACGGTTCTGTTGTTCACACCCTGTAGGCGAAACAACTGTTTTGGGTGTGGACAAAACATACAATCTTGATTCTGTATTTGTAACTGCGACGAATTACAAGAATCTCGCAGTTAGTCGACAGGAAACGGGTGAACACCCCATCATGATTGGGCCACTTCTATTTCATGGGACCAGTGATGAAGGGGTGTTTCACCTGTTCCTAAGCCAGCTTTCGTTGCAGCTCAAAGGCAGGCTGAGCACACGCATCATTGGGTCAGACGATGAGCGGGCAATTACCAATGCCGTGAAGGATGTATTTGGAGAAGGGACCAGCCTCCTGTGCACAAGGCACCTGAAGGAAAACCTCAATTCCTATATGACAGACAAAATTGCGGTAACATCAGCTGTCATATGTCATGGAAAAGGTCTTTGGCCATGACATTCTCTGTGAAGAAGAAGAACTCCGTGAGGCGAAGTCAGTGTGTAGGAAACATACATCACACATCGCACCATCAAAGGACTACAGAAAAACAAAGCAACAAGCAGACATTTCCAACGCATACACCTGGACCAATAACAATGCCGAAAGTATAAATCACTCTCTTAAGCAAAAGACAAATTGGAATCCTTTGCCACTGCCGCAACTTGTGCTGAAACTGCATGGGGCGGTAGAGGCACAACAGAAAAATGTTCAGCTTGAACTGATTTCTCTGGGAGACTTCATTCTGGATGAGGCATTCCTAACGTTTAGGAAGACGGCATCACGCTGGCAGCTGATGACTGAAAAGGGTAAACAGAATGCAATCACTGCATTCTACAGATGTCTTAAGCCTGTCAACAAGAAGGTTAAGGTGTCCTCCGACAATAGCTTTGTCTCATTCGAGCCTCGCAATGGCGGCAAAAAGCCCAACCAATGTAAAGGAAGGCAGGCACACAGAACGCGGCAAAAACAAAAATACACACATGCGACTAAGAACACACTAGGTCGACTAAAATTACCCAGATTTTGCTCCTTTTCACACCACCTGTCGTGCCTTTTGTTGCTCAAAACGCCCAAAAGGGCAAAAAATTGAAGTTTTACATTCTAAGACAATTGCAAAAAGGGAGGAAATTTTTTTAACTATTCATGCACCGGGAGCAATTGCCCCGTGTGGCCACAACTTAGTATTTCCTCCTGTGGGCCACTAGTGAACGACACATTATTCTTTCTTTCCTTTTCACTCTCCCTGCTTTGAACTATTTGTCTGTCTATAATAAACCGCTTGACGTATACTTTTGATTTGCTTATTGAGTTTGCTTTACTTTGCATGTTGATTTCTGTTTGCATTATGTCTATATTGTTGCATTTTGCATAGACTTAGGTCATTACTTTTGCACATGCATGTAGGCCTCAACCTACACTTAAGTTTTCTGCCTATCTACTCCTTCATTCTGTGTTACATGCACTGAGTGGGAATGACTATTGACTTAAGTGTGTGACATCCCTCCGCATTGATTTTGCCCAAGGAATGTATGTGATATGTTGTGCTGTGTGTATAGCTAGGTCTGAGTAAGGATGTTATGCATCAACGCGGTGTGAATGCCAGTATGACTGTGCGTGTGCAAGTAGCCCTATCTCTAGTGTACCCATTGTATGAATGAGCGGGAGTCTGTGTACGACTGTGAAACCAGAAGTGTAAAGCGTGTGTGTTTGTAAGTGATGCGAGTGCATGCCAGTTTGTCGTTAATGATGTGTCGTTGGATGCATATGATTGTGTCTGCAGCGTGAAACCACAAATAAAGTACGTCAACGCCACCTCGGCGTCGGCTTCCGAGGTCTTATTTCCCCAACCTCATTCACCCACCAACACCGGGTGCACACAAGTTCACAATAGTTTTCAGGAATCCATTAACATAGCAAACAGAATTTATCGTCATACCCCAAAGCGCAAACGGCCATCGTGCCGACATCGGCCGCCGTTGGCCCGCGAAAGGCCGTGTGCGGGCCAACGGAGGCCGACGTCAGCCCTATGGCCTTTGCGCACTGGGATCTATAGGAGAACAGCATTCATTGTCTGTCCCTCGGTTCGCGCTTATTGTATGCTGACATTTGCAGATTTCGCTCATAAACCTCCTGGAACTGCGTGCACAATCTAGACATGTTTGTCTATAGATCTCTTGTTGGAAACAAGCTAGTACATAAGGTATTCCATCTAAAGAAACACCAAGGGACCTAAATAAGTTTGTTATAAGCAATACAAATACGCCTCCAAAAAAGTGTAACAAGGTTTTCAACACAACACACATTTGTCAATACAAAATACAGTTCTCAATACAAAACAAAGTGTTTATTGCAAAACAAAGCGTTCAATACAAAGCAAAGTGTTCAATGCAAAACTAAATGTTCAATACAAAAACTCTTAATACAAAACGAAGTGTTCAATAAAAAAAAAAATAAATAAAAAAAACAAAAAACTACAGCGTTCAGTAAAAACACGAATAATTGTCAACATGTGTTTAACCAATTAACGCCCAGAACTGAATGACTTCCATTCTTTTGAATGAAAGTCATTCAGTTCTGGGAGTTAAAGGGTTAACCCATTCAGCCCTGATACATTACAACATGAAACGGATCGACCATGACAGTTCAAGGCCGGTGCCACAATAGTTTCAGTGACGCCCTTAGGTCCCTTGCTGTTTTGATAGCACTCTAGAACTATCATGGTAGATTTATCTGCTGCACTAGTGTTGAGTCTTCACAAACAAACAGCTGATCTGGGGAGTCTGTGACCTTGTGGTCCAATGTGTTAACCCCTTCCCTGCCAGTGCCGCAGACTCTGTTTCTAAATCTGTTTCCATTCAATCTCACAGAGCTCCAGCATCCGAGGACCGTGGGTACAAGATGATGTTAGCAAGAGGCGTAGGTCCTCATGAACCCGCGCAACTGTGGGGCTCATGAGGATCTACGTCTCTCGCGGATGGATCGTGTGTACTGTCTTGAAGGTGTTGGCACAACGATACAAACGTGAATTACTGAGCAGCTGAGAAAACCTCCAGTCCCTACCATGCATGTAATCCCTCTCTAACTGAATCGAAATTCAAGTGTGTTGGTCAGTTGGGTTTTAACCTTACGGATCATGGCAGCAAGGTCCAAACTCACAGAGCGGCACACACGTGTAACTGTTATTTTAACTCATTCAGCCCCGACACACAATAGCAAGACATGGATCGAGCATGATAGCTCAAGAGTGGTGCCAGAATAGCTTGGCGCCCATAGGCGCCAAGCTATTCTTGCACCACTCTTGAACTATCATGCGAGACATGTCCCTAGAATTGTAATACAGTCCTTTAGAGGGCAACTTAGAAATTTGGGGATTTCATCCTGGGCAGAATGTGTTAATAATCATCAGCAGAGAACTTAACCATGTGGCACGTGACATGGAAACAAAATGACGTAATATCGCCAGATAAGGTCAGGCGAGGATTTCCGAGTACTCAAACCAAGGGGAATCACAGCGCTGGACAGACAACAGTTAGATCCCCTGCCCCCGCCTATCAGGCACCCAATCGCCAGCCCACAGAGAAATACGCAGGTACAGAATAAGACAATCATTTCCATCCCCTTGGTTTGAGTACTGACAATTCTGCCAGCGCTAGCCTCACCTATCTGGTTTGTGAGGATTTCAGTGGCTGTCTGCGAAATGCTTAGAGAACATCATGATTTTCTTGCTGGTCTCCAAGCTCTCTTCAATGTTCTCCACTATGGGAACGCCCGGCGTAAAGTCACGTGAATGTATGCACAGCTTAAGCCCCAGCCTATCCTCCAGCTCCGGCATCAGGTGCCGGTCCAGATCTTTGCTGTCGTAGCACACAAAGACGTCGTACCGGAAGTCTGCTCCTGTAGACGGCGCTATCAGTCCCGCCGGCCCCGGACCGCCTCGTACAGCATAAAACGGATGTGCCAGCGGTAGCGTAGATTACAGTGCCCGCGGTCGGTGACAACATCAACAGGATAACAGTGACTATGATACACTTGGACACGGCAGGACTCCACAGACAGGCTTCGTCGGGCACATAGAATGACTGAACTGTGGTGTTTACCAGATTGTCACAGGTGTAGGTTGTACATGGATGGAAACGCGGATGTTTCCTCTCATCGCAAAAGTTGAGGAGACCAGGTTGAGTGGTAAGCCAGTGTCGGAACCACCTCAGCTCACATTCACAGTAGAAAGAATTGTCGCCAAGGTCCAGCACTTGTAGACGCTGACGTGTGTCTGGGCTGAGGGTGGTTTCTCTGAAAACAGAAATCTGATTGGAAGACAAATCCAGCCACTTCAGGTGTTCTAATCTGTCAAAGACACCGTCCGGTATGTCAGTCAGCTTGTTAGAATTCAGAAATAAATCAGCTAAGTTAGGCAAGTTTGTGAATAGCTCAGCACTAATTTGACTAATCTCGGCGGACGATAACCACAGTTTAGACAGATTTGGATGGTTAAACAAACGAGTTCCTTTCTGCACGCTAACTCTGCTGAAGTTATTACCAAACAAGACAAGCGTATTTAGATTGGAACAGCCAGCAAAACAGTCTGGGTGGATGGAATCTGTGGAAAAGTCGAGCCCACTCTCAACCATATGTATCAGTTTTAAGTTAGTGTTATTAAAAACGTACTTCTCCATTACAACGTCCATTTTTTGTACAATGCTGTAATAAAAATATTTCAGCGATGGAAACAAATGCTGACCAAATGCATTGGTGGGGAATATTGTTATCTTGCAACTGTAGCACAGGAACAATTTTAGGCGCGGTAAACACAATGACGACGATGGAAGTATGTATAAATTATTCAAAGACAGGTCCAAAAAGTTCAAGTTGGGCAGAAATGATCCAAACTCTTTACAGCTTTTAGGAAACTGTTGGAATGCATTTAACTGTAGTGTCAGCCTTTCCAGCTGCGGCAAAAAGCCAGGAATCAATGTTCCACGAGACAGATGGTTCCCAGAAAGGTCAAGGTGGTTCAGCTGCGGAAGCGGCGTAAAGACCGACATGTTCAGATGGATGATATTCAAACCATCCATACACAGAGTGTTCAGGTAAGGCAAAGGGTAGGTGTGGAACAGTCTGTCGGGGGGCGCGTCCAGTAGGTTGAATGAAAGATCCAGTAGTGCGAGTGTGGTGACTGATAACACAGGGGCCAGTGTAGTGTAGGTCAGGTTGTTGTGTCGTAGCCACAGTCCTGTCAGCTTCACCATTGAGCGGAGAGCTCCTGGGCTGATGTAGAACAAGTTGGTAGAACCAAGATTGAGTCCAAAAATGTTGGTGACGTTCCTGAAGAAGTTGTCATCTGTGATTGCCTGTAGATCATTATGGGCAAAGTTGAGTGTAGTCACACCACGTGGAAGTGCTGGGACGTAGGTTAGTTTACCGCCGTGTCCAGAACAGTCAGCCACGTCATCTTTACACCGACAGTAACCTTCACCACACGGTATGAAGTCTTTGTCGATCTGTCCTGGTGGGGGGAGGCAAGGGTAAACGGGCTGAACCGTCCCTGCCACCCGTGAGAGAGGGTCCGTAGTCAGGTTGACGTTCCTCCAGTGTGTGTGTAATGTGAGGTGGGAGCGAGTAACATCCTTCCCAATGCGGAAAAGGCCATCGGGCCGACGACGGCCGCCGTTGGCCCGCGCACGGCCGTGCGCGGGCCAACGGCGGCCGACGTCGGCCCGATGGCTCTCGCGCACTGGATTGCCAGCCACACCAGGGTCCAGCCCGCACACGAAGAGCACGTGTACAGTCACACACACCACGCACACCCACATGGTCAGCGTCTGTACACAGCACTTATAAATACAATTAATACATTTGGAGATTTCTTGTAGGGCACAAGCGCGGAGCTACCTTGTATCTGTGTAAAAGACATATGTCAAAAGTGATTGGTGAAGTCGAACTATAAGACACAGAACGTCAAGTTATGGGCACACGCGAAAGTAAATACCTTTTTCCTTTTGTTCTTTGTTCTTTTAGCAGCCTATTCCAGTCTTTTTCTTTTTCAGGCAAAGTCTTCTCAGTATGTTCAGCGCTTTTATGACAAAGATGTCCGGCTGTAATTGAATACTGGATAATGGTTTATAAATTAAGCCAGATAAAACCATCATTAGTCAGTTGCTCCGTTTCTGCAACATGTCCTGTGACCTTCTTATGGGTAAAGTTGTAATTCTCACGACAGGCAACAGCCCGTATCACGTGACAGATAACAGCCAATGACTGAGGTCTGATGGAAAACTGTTATCAATTGTAATCCAGACTCGAGGACTGCGAATGTAGATTTTCTAATGACTTATTTCCTGACTCACGCCGGAACCAGACGCCCCATACTCAACCCATCCATCCATCCATACAGAGAGAGAGAGAGAGAGAGAGAGTTACGTGGACAGTTTGGTAAACGTCAGAAGATCATCACATGCTTCAGCTGTCGTTGCGGCACGAAGATATTTGTTTTTGTTAAATCTTTGCGTCAGATCTGAATGAAAAGTACCATTATGTGGAACTTTGATTCAGTCCCTCCCCCTGTGCCATGACGCACGCCACCAATAGATTGATTATGCACGCCAGCTCAAAGTTAGCGACGGAACTGCATGGATCCAGGCGTCGATGTATTCAGCCACCACCCAGAAACTTTCAATTCAATTGAATTTAATTCAATAAACTGTATTTATCCCCCCCTAGGGGCAATTACAGTGGTCGGACAAGCTCAGTCACTTAGATATAAACAAAACTTACATTAGAATATGCACACAATAATGATACAAACAATCAATTCAATTAAAATCTAATGTATTTAAAAACAGCACAAAATTAATGAATAAAATTTATATTTAAAAAAAACATACGTGCACATATCAGCTCATATCACGACACAATGAACAGCATTAAAAACGGTTTTTAAAAAGGTAATTAATTTAAACAATAATAACAATTATTTTACAGAGAAATTGTATTTTCATGGTCGATCTGTCTCCTTATGCTGTCTGAGAGGACATCTCTCAAATCACGGGGATTAACCCCCTCTCTGCCAGTGAAAGCAGACTGTGTTTTTGACGTCATTGTACATAGTCAACGTGAGAGAAGAACAGTCAGAAGAACATGGATATAAAGTGTTTTAGCAAAGCGGCAACTGCGGGGGGCTCATGAGGATCTATACCTCTTGCACTTTAGTTATGTTCAGATTTTCTATGCAGTAAAGGGACTACGTCTAAACGTGTTAAATTAAAAAAAAGATCCTGCCGCTGGATTCTACATGAGTGGGGTCCCGGAAGGCTCATGTGGTAGAACGTCACTCCCTATCAAAAGGTCTGAAGTTTGAGCCCACGTGGAGTTTTTGTGAGACCCTGTTCCGCCGTGCCCCGTCTTTGAAAGCACCTTCGTGGTGGCCAAGACGTTAAGTGCACAACATTGTGTGAATCATATAACATAGGGCCTATATTAATCAGATAACATAGGGCCTATATTAATCATATAACATAGGGCCTATATTAATCATATAACATAGGGCCTATATTAATCATATAACATAGGGCCTATATTAATCATGTAACATAGGGCCTATATTAATCATATAACATAGGGCCTATATTAATCATATAACACAGGGCCTATATTAATCATGTAACATAGGGCCTATATTAATCATATAACATAGGGCCTATATTAATCATGTAACATAGGGCCTATATTAATCATATAACATAGGGCCTATATTAATCATGTAACATAGGGCCTATATTAATCATATAACATAGGGCCTATATTAATCATATGACACAGGGCCTATATTAATCATGTAACATAGGGCCTATATTAATCATATAACATAGGGCCTATATTAATCATGTAACATAGGGCCTATATTAATCATATAACATAGGGCCTATATTAATCATATAACATAGGGCCTATATTAATCATATAACATAGGGCCTATATTAATCATGTAAAATAGGGCCTATTCTACTCGCGCCATAAAACCAATCATACTGACAGACGGAAAACAACATATTTTGATCAGATCCTTCACAGAAACGTCCGCTTCCTTTTTAAGACTTGTAGGCTAACCCGGCTGGTTCCTCTCGGCAGTTTGAGGATGCAGATGGCGGCTGGTCTCTGGAGACAAGAGCCGTGGATTCTCGTTAGCCCTTACATCCAGCACTGACTCATGAGGCTCTATGATTCTTGCTGATGGCTCGGGCGGGCAGATCGACCACGACCGTACTTTTAAAGGAATTGTGCTGACTCATCTCACATCAGTACTGTCAAGCAATGATCAGCAATCTACGCGTCAGTTAATGTGAGGGCAGATTACTGGAGTTTTGTTGAAACATTAACACTTTAACTGACGGCGCCACGCTATTCTGGCACCCCCCTTGAACTATCATGCTCGATCCATGTCTTGCTGTGGTGTGTCGGGGCTGAATGAGTTAAGAACAAATATCGTTTAGTGCCAATTGACCTAATATGGAATATTTTTTTAACTCCTATAATTTGTCGACTTTGCTGGTACAGTCGTTAAAATTTGGTGAAAAGACAAGAACAAGCCATTTTCAGAACCCTAAATAGAGCCCCGCGCGCGACATATTTAACTCATTCTACCCCAGACACACCACAGCAAGATAAGGATCGACCATGATTGTTCGAGGGTGATGCCAGAATAGCTTGGCGCCTATGGGCGCCAAGCTATTCTGGCATCACCCTTGAACTATCATGGTCGATCTGTGTCCTGCACTGCAATGCAGACTGCAGAGGACAACAGCAAAATTTAAGGATTTCGGTGATGGGGTAGAATGAGTTAAGTATCGATGTCAAGCATACAGATTTCATGTATGCATGCGCTGTTTCATGTTTGAAATCTTGGCAAATTCACGTGAAAATGGATTTTGTTTGAATACAATTATCTTGGGTACATAACAAACGTCCGAAATTGTTACGACTGTACAGCGAGACTGACACATTGTTCGAGTTCCTTGAAAGTACATCGTATTAGGCCCAGTAGCACTGAATGATATTTGTTGTAAGATTGGTATAAAAAAAAAGTGTTTCTTGGAGAAGATGTTTGCAGAAAACCTTGTTTACTTCGATGTCATACGGTCTATACAAGACGATGCCCCGCGCTTCCTGTTTCTAACGCCATGTGTATCTGTGTGGAGTCAGGCCTTTTGCTTATGCCGTTTATATCTGCGTTCCTGTGTCAAATGATGTCGTGGAGGCTTCAGTCTAGAATCGATGGACCACTTGTAAACTAAAGTGTGCATGCAATGTCGGTGATAAGGTTTCAGTACAGAAGGCCGGGGACGTCTCACAGAACTTCTAGATTGTTACAATGACACACACACACAAATTTTTTTTCTCTGAACATACAGCTCTCTCAGTCGTAAGATAACAATATCAATAATAATGTACATTTATATAGCGCTTAACCTCCAAAATAAATGATCCCCTAACCGCTTTACAAGATAAAAATCACTGAGCAAAAAGTACAACAAAGTGAAAGCTACAATAAATGTTACAAAAACTAAAGTGACATATCAAAGCTCACACACGCTGATACACACACACCGTTACAAGAACAGTTACTGCCAAAGATTGCTAACGCACGGAAAATGCATTTAACTATACGCATAAGAAAGAAAAAAAAAAAGATGTGTCTTGAGCAGTGATTTGAAAGCAGAGAGAGTTAGTGCATGTCTGACATGGGCTGGAAGGTCGTTCTAGGTGATTGGACCGAAATAAAAACAAGATGAGGATTTCATCCCAAAGTCTACCGTAGTGTTTGTAGCTCACGTGCGTTTTTCTTTTAGGAACATTCAGAGTTGTTCATATTTTTAAGCTTATCCTTCTGATCCATTTCCCTCCTCTCTAAGTCTAAGCCGACCTCTGATCAACACACACCGCCGCACACAAATAAAGACGGACACACAGCGCTTTACGCCATTGAAGAAGAAGAATAGAACGAGCAGCACAATGACGTCACTATAAGCTTCACCTCTTGACATCGCTGGTTTCACGACGCCGTGTACACTGTGGCGAACTTGATCGGTTTCACGTCACGTCACTCATCCGAAAGGCACGCTCTTCCAGAGCTGACTGTATTGTTCCACACAGCCTCTTCCAGGGCTGACTGTTTGATGGGAATAAATAGTGGCTCCAAAACTTGCAAAAATTAATGAATTATTATTGAAAAAGTTGAAGAGGTACAATGGCTGGATTACGAACTTATTCAGTATCTCCCTTTAATCAGTCCCCCCCCCCCCCCTCCCACCGCCTGATCCGCAAGGCAATGGCACACACAAACACAAACGGCAAAATGGCACACACAAACACAAACGGCAAAATGGCACACACAAACAGACGGCAGACACACGGCGCTTTCTACCGGTTATACGTTCTGTGGGCCGGCGTAGCCACAGCCATTTTGAAGAATAAGGTGGAATGGCCCATGCCCACAAAGCCTCTTCTGTATGAGCTTGCATGCATATTCCACCTTTTCTACAATACGTTTGCAAATATCATACAAAAATAGAGCGACTGTCTTACTAAATGAAGGATAACATTGTGCCAGCTCATACACACGTAAAACACTGACGTGCTGGCGATTTGCGTCAATTGTATAAAACACTGACGCATTTGGTGCTTTTACGTCACCGTCACTTTTTTTGATTCTTCTGATGAAAACAAGGAGTCTTACTTCTGACATTTTTTATTTTCGAAAAAGTTGAAGAGGTACAAAGCTGGCTAACGAACTCATCTAATGTCTTTCAACAAACTAGCCATATCCAAAATTTCAAGTGCATATAATCAAAATAGCGGACTCTAATGTGAGTCAACCGACTTTCTACAAACGGTCTTTTATGTCTTCAATGAGACATCCAATTACAATATGCTCGGAGGCTCTCCCCCCCCCCCCCCCCGCCCGCCCCCCCCCCCCCCCACTTAATAAAGTATTGTGCCAATTTCAAGTTTGTGCGTACAGTAATAGCGGAGATTCTTGTGTTTACATACATACGCACACACTTACATATGCACATACGGCGCTTCGCGCATAAAAGACGTTCAACAGCAAGGTTAAAGTGGCTAGACGTGACGTCGCTTTTATCTTGTTACTTCTTTGCCAGATCATGAGCCCCGCCCGCCTGTTATGTCCTTTTGCATTCAACGGAACACCCTCCGACCAGCCCCATCCTAAAGTCTACTGTATTTTCAATTCGGTAGACAAAAAGCACGCTGGCCCTGGCTAGACTTCTTTTGCCTAGGAACCCTGAAAATACGCGTGTCTGATGCTGAACGGAGGGATCTTGAAGGCGTGTAAATATGAACCAGGTCGG
>BTPG01000007.1:21686389-21691389 GCA_036245525.1 Semisulcospira habei | reverse complement strand
TCAATATCAACATCCCTGTGCACTTTCAGTAAAGCAAGTGCATTGAGTCTCTGTTGCCCCATTGTAGAGCGCAGGTAGTTTTTCAGGTTGCGCAACTGACTGTTTGAACGCTCACACTCGGCAGTAGTGACAGGCAGGGTGCAAAGGTTCTTTAGCATGATGAACAGGTTGGGATAAAAATCCCTGTCACAGTGTTTCAGTGCTTCTGATGCCGTGGATGGGATGATAGCTGTCGCATTCTCAGCAGCACTTCGCCATTTGCAAACCCACCGTTGGTATTCTGCATCAAGGGTAGCGTTGTCTGGTAGGTCAGACTCCCACAACATTGCCAGTGTCTTCACCCCTTCTGGAACCTGCATGAAACCATCCTGGTTGTCTATTAAAGTGCTTGGCACCAGACAGAGACCATCAACTGCTAGGTCAGCATTTTTGAACCTCGAGTCCAATTCGGTTGACAGGTGTTCCAAGAAAGGAATGGCAATGCTAATCTTGAAATATTCTTCTGGAGTGGCCGCAGGTTGGTTGTCACGGAGAGTCTGGCGGGATGCTTGACGAGGAACAACAACATCAGTTGTCAAAGCATTTGCCATTTTGCTGACTTCACCAAACCAGGCAACGAACGCTGTGTCGACATCTCTTCTAATAGAAGACATGCAGTTACTGACCTCTTTGATTTCCCTGTAGGCATCGACAACATCTTTTGTTCTTTTCTGGAGCTTCACTGTCAAGGGTTTTAAGTAACGCAAACAATTGCGGACGACAACGAATGCAACGAGGAAAACACTGCTGCTCAAGGTGTGGAGAAAGCCAGTTGCCTTGGTCAATGTCTCACTGTCCCAATTGTCACTGTCTTCACACATTTGTCCCAAACAGTCGTGAACAACCAGGAAGAGAGATGTGTAAACCTCCAGTGCTTCATGTTTTTCTACCCATCTTGTTCTGCACAGATCAACAAGCTTTGTCTTTGTCGTGTCAGGCTGAGATGCTTCGATGGTATCTTCAAGTTTTCGTTGTCTCTTTGGAGAGTTTGAGAAAAACAGTGACAGTTCCCTCAGTGCTCCCATCATGTTCTTCACTGCAGGCAAGCCGCATGCTTTTACAATGCAGAGACTCAAGCTATGGGAAGCACAGTGAAAGTACATTGCTTTGTTGTTCCTTGCTTGAAAACGTGCCTGCACTCCTTTAAACTTTCCTGCCATGTTTGCGGCCCCGTCATAACCTTGTCCTCTAACATTGTTGAAATCAAGCCCCCACAAGCCCAGACACTCAACAATCTTGTTGTAAAGTGTTTCACCTGTGGTATCTCTGCACTGGACAAAAGCCAGGAACTCTTCACGAACTTTCAGACTTCCATCGACGAATCTCAATATAATTGAAAGTTGTTCCCAGTTTGAGCTGTCTGTGACTTCGTCAGCAAGCACGGTAAACTGTTTTGCTGCAATAATTTCTGCAAGAATCTTGTTGCGGATCTGATCACCAAGAACCTCTATCAGTCTGTTTTGTGTACTTTTTGAAATGTATGTGGCCTTCTTATCGCATGTATCTAGATGTTTCCGGAGAGTTTCATCTCCTGCATTGATGCACAGATTCAAAAGGGCATTGAAATTGCTTCTGTTCTCACTCTGAAGAATGCCATCATCACAGTTGCCCCTCAGAGCTAACCCCTGTCTTCCACACACTTCAACAATCCTGAAGAGGCTTGTCAGAACTTGTCGATTTGCAGCGATGTTTTCTGCATTTTTCTGATTGATTTCACTGGCGATGCTCTGCTCTGGTTTATCCATGATTGTCAAAAACTGCTCTCCATTTGCCATTGCATCTTTGTGGTATTGTAATAACGAGTGCTTTTTGATCTGATCACAGGCTTTATTCCAGTTCTTGCATGGCGTCTTCACAAACTTGCCCAGGTTTTCAGTAGACTTTGCAAATAATAGGCAATACTTGCAGTAAGCCCCATCCTCGAAAGGAGAATACACAAGCCAAAAGTACTTTTGCAACCACTCATGCTGAAATTTTCGGTTCTTGTTGTTTATCACTGTTGTTGGAAACTGAAAACCAGGTGATGGTCTCCAGTGTTGCCTTAGAAGATGCTCCTTGTCACGGCTTGACAGTGAAACGACTCGCGTGTGTTTCTTGAAAACTTCACCAAAATCGATATTTTTGTTGCTGGTGATCTGAGAGGAGAAATCTGAAGAGTCAGAAAGCAGGCTCACATCAGGCTGGTTGGTCATTGGCATGGCAGAGGATTCAGAAAGCAGGCCCCCGGCAGGCTGATCAATGCTTGAGGAGGAGTCTGAAATACAAATAAAAGTTGGGTCTATGAGAAGTCTGAAATACTAAAACGATTGTGTGTGTACCTGTGAGAGAGAGAGAGAGAGAGAGAGAGAGAGAGAGAGAGAGAGAGAGAGAGAGAGAGAGAGAGAGAGAGAGAGAGAGAGAGAGAGAGAGAGAGAGAGAGAGAGAGAGAACAATGAACAATGAGCAATGAACCTTTATTTTCCAACGGTAGAAGTTATTGGTAACAGGACCAGTTTTCAAACTTGCCGTTGCTACATCTACTACATAAGTGACATAGACATGTAAACATACACATACCACACACTGCTGCATGCACTGCTGCATTCGCTTACGCACGCACGCACGCACCACGCACATACACACACACATACCCACACACGCACTCAGGTACGCACGCATGCACATCACAACTCGCGCATGCACGCACGCACACACACACACTCATGTACACCGCAATTCAGTACGCATGCACACACGCACGAACACTCACACACACACACACACACACACACACACTTACACACGCACGCACTCAGGCACATACGCACAAAAACAAACACACGCTCTCGGACACGCACTCCAGACATTCCTACCCGCATACGCGTACGCACAAAAATATAAAATGAGTAAAAATACAAAGTAAAGCAATAAACAAAGAATCATTAAGTACATTAAAGTTCATACAGCAAGGGCAAATATGTATGCAGGTGCTATCTCCCCCCCCCCTCTCTCTCTCTCTCTCACGCCGACACACACACACATACACACACACACAGCATGCACGCACGCGCACACACACACACACACACACAGCATGCACGCACGCGCACACACACACACACACACACACACACACACACACACACACACACAGAGTCACACATACTGAGAGAGAGAGAGAGAGAGAGAGAGAGAGAGAGAGAGAGAGAGAGAGGGAGAGAGAGAGGGAGAGAGAGAGAGAGAGAGAGAGAGAGAGAGAGAGAGAGAGAGAGAGAGAGAGACCTGCAACAAGATAATTACATTTAAAGCATATATATGTCTTCGTTTACACACTTCAGTCAAGCTTAGATATATATTTATGATCTGAAATAACAGCTTTTCTTTTTAGACCCCTCCCCCCAAATGATGGACAAAATCTTTGCTACCTTATGACTCGTAGAGTCTTCTTAGGCTAATGATAGCCAATGGAACACACCAGTCATTTTGTTTAATATTAATTATTAAATTGAAACACTCATTCACGTATCAATTTCAGGTTGTATTTAATTTAATTTTTTTTTTGAGAGGGGGGGGGGGGGGGGGGGGGGGCGGGGCAGTAAATTACTCACCAACACTGCTTTTACTTGTTCCCATGTCACTGTTTCGAACTCCACTGCCAGTGGTCTCACTTTGGGTTGATTTTTGTCTCTTTCGAGGAACTGCATCATCTGCCGTTTAGAAAAACAACTTTTATTATTATTATTATTATTATTATTAAAGGTTTTCTTATATAGCGCTTACCTGTAAACAGCTCTAAGCGCTTTACAATTTACTCAACAACAACAAACAAAAAGAAAAAAAAACAAAAAAACAAAAACAAAGACATAACATAAAAATTAAAACATGAAATTATCCTAAAAGCAACAACAAAAATGTAAAATAAAATAGAACCGTCTTTTCAACATCTTATATATGATTATGCATTGCAGGTGTTAACACGTCTACTACAATTTTATAATAATAATTTAATATAAAAAAACAGTGGTTTTCTGATTAGTTCTTAGCTTATTTTAAATTTCATCAACAAAAGGCCTAAGGGTGAATAATCTTATTTTGTAGCACGCTGTTCACAGGCATAGGAACTGTTAACAAATTTGCTGATTTTCAGCAGTTGGCAAAATTTCAGCACATTTTTATTTTCCATTTTATTATGTGAAAAAGGCAGTGGTTGGGATGCCGTCATGATGGCTTCTTGTCGTTCCAAAAACCGAAGTCGTCATGACGGTTTCGCACCCGGAAAGGCTATGTTGCCGTCACAATTGATGGCGACGCTGTCAAAGTGGTGTCAGATAGGCTATGGTTTCCATAGTCAGCCATCAAGACGGTTCTGTTCTGCTCTCCGAAGAGATTTACGTCACAATACATAGCTAGTAAGCTGCACTAGTGAAAACGATACCTTATAACTTAGCCCTTGGTTTTGTTATTGAAAACGATATTTTGCCGTCCAAAGATTTTTTTTATAAATATAAAAGCAATATTGATCATTGATGCCGATATCTTTATTCTTTAAATTGACATTTTTAAAGTTATATATCATAAAAATTGTTACCTGTTTTGGTATTTTAATAAGTGGGGCTGTTTTATATCTATGATATTCATTATATGCAGCTAGTATCAGCTCCTACAGCATAGGCTACACTCACAGGAAGGAAGTACCGGCGCCATCGCCACGTGCTCATTTGAATCGAATTCGGAATGGGTGAATTTTACCTAGTTCTACTGACTACATTTCTTTTATGAGACAAAATTGGATTTAAAAATGTACCCACCTTCTGAAATGGAGCTTGATGAAAACCAGCATGACAGTCGCCTACTGCCATCAGCATCTGTTTTTTTCAGTTTCGGCATTTTCGAGGAGACAGCAAAAGTGAAGTGTTACCAAAGAAAATAGATCTAGATTTAAACTTCCCCCCACAAACCTTAATGACGTCAGACGTCTTTTC
>BTPG01000007.1:21648889-21681389 GCA_036245525.1 Semisulcospira habei | reverse complement strand
AGCACTATTACGTTGGAATAGATTGATTGATTGATTGTACATTGCTTAACGTCCCGACAGCAACAAGGCTTTCTCAGGACGTGCCTGCACTGCTTGTGAAAAAAAAACTAAACAGAATATTGAATGTATGTCGCCAGCCGGTCCAATACGTTAAATAAACCTACGACATGGGGCCTAAATAAAGCTAAGACCATTTAGCAACACACATCCAATATCAAGAGTTACAGGCAGCGCAGACAGTAGGGAGAGTTTAAAAAAGGAAAATACAGATGAATGGACCAAGGGTAGACAGAAACACATGCCCCAGAATTGTGAGAAAACCCACCCTGTGGGGCTGATCAGGGTGACCCTGGGAACTAAAAATTAGTTACCCCACCCAAGTCCCCCAGGGCAGACCCGGGTGGGGGACGTTGGAATAGATGCATAACAGTTACGACACGTCTGTAAATGAAAACACTTTTAACATTAACAAAAGTTGAGTATAAGGAGAGGTTTTAAAACAGTTTTAATAAAAACTGTTGCCCGACACGCTTCTAAAACAACAGTTTCTTAGTTTTAAACCTTGCACCGCGCCATAAACGCCGCGATTGCTTCTCAGTCTTAGCTGTCCTATAGTGTGGAATGTGGGACTTGTCCAACTGGATCCATCTGGTGCACTCCAAATGTGTATTTGTGGGTGGTTTGATGTGCAACTCGTTGCGCGCCTCAGAAATGACCTCCTGATTCCAGGGATAATTAAAATCTTTCATTCATAAGAGAGCATTCAGCAGCTCTATAAAACCCAAAGTGATGACCCTCCCCACCTTCACCCCCACCCCTCCCCTCCCCTCCCCCCACCCCCCACAACCCTACCCAAACAATCATTAGAAAATCAACCAGAGGTATTTTTAGTGAGGTATTTGTTCATTGTGTTGTTGTGTCATTGTGCTTTACATTTTATATGCAGGAAAAAGAAGGAATATACATTAAGCTAAAAAAAGAATGACAACAATCAAATAAATGTGGAAAAGAAGCATCAAATATTCCGTGAACTTTACCTTATTACAGACACCTAATTTTCTTGAGATGTCCATGCTAAAATGAATGATTTGACAAGGACACCCATTTCTACTGCAATGCCAGTTTTTTGTGTGAGAGGCACCCACTTTATTGGTAGAAACCCAGTTTTTCTCCATCCAGTGGCTCTGTTTCTAGAAAATGTCTTTTTTATTTTCAGTTGTAGAGCTTAGTTACAAGGTGAATTCTAAACATTCGCATCAACTCCAGAGCCCTAGAATAAATAGAAATATGGGAACCCATTTTCACATAAAATGGTAGGTAACCCACTCTGATGGTTTTGTCTCCCTCTGTGTGTGTGTGTGTGTGTGTGTGTGTGTGTGTGTGTGTGTGTGTGTGTGTGTGTGTGTGTGTGTGTGTGTGTGTGTGTGTGTGTGTGTGTGTGTGAAGGCTGTAGGTACCAAGCTAATCTGGTACATACCTGAGCGCGCGTGCGAGCGTGTGTTTGTGGATAAGAGAAAGATTTTGTTACGTTTGTTGTTGTTGTTGTGGTATTTTTAGTGTGTAGCAAAGACAAGAATAAAAACAGGTCTGCGCACCCCTTCTTTAATTTCTTTTCATCTCTCTCTCTCTCTCTCTCTCTCTCTCTCTCTCGCTCTCTCTCTCTCTCTCTCTCTCTCTCTCTCTCTCTCTCTCTCTCTCTCTCTCTCTCTCTCTCTCTCTCTCTCTCTCTCTCTCTCTCTCTCTCTCTCTCTCTCTGTATGGATGGAGCAAGAGAGCGAAGGGAATCGCCGGGTCGTGAGTTCGAATCCCCGTCCCAGCCCCGGTAGCTGGACTCACAATCCAGGGAAAAAAGACGGGCTTGTTCAATAGCATGTCCGTTGAAAGGTCCTGGTAAATCAAAGTGGCACAGTTACAGTGTGCCTGAATTGATCAGTGTTCAGGTCGTACTCCATATGCAATATATTTCCCTGCCCCCCATAACCCGCCCGTTAGGGCCGTCCATTATCACTTCGGTGCCGTGGACTTTAAACCCCGAACTAAACGAACCGATCTCTCTCTCTCTCTCTCTCTCTCTCTCTCTCTCTCTCTCTCTCTCTCTCTCTCTCTCTCTCTCTCTCTCTCTCTCTCTCTCTCTCTCTCTCTATCAGATTCCTGTTATGGGAAAATGAGGGGTCCTTATATTGTTCCAAAACCTTCACTGGCTGACCTAGACTATGTCTTGCCAAGACAATACAGGAGGCCTCATAGGGGAAAGCTAGACTGCTGGCGCTGAGACTGACGGGGGTGCCTGTGGCGCAAGTTGACTCTTTGTGGGCCAGTACCTACCTCTGGCCCTGGGGACTCGCTGCATCCAGGCTCAAGACTGTCGGGTCTCTCTTGTGCACACTGGGCGCCAAACCATGGCACTTTGTCCGGAAACGCTTATAGAGGCTATATAAGAAAACCGCACAATGAGTTTCCTCGGCGAGCGCTTTTGGCGGATGTTGCGGTTTTCGGGCTCTCTGTGGCCACACAGGGCAATTAGGTTACGCCCCCTTTTCACGCACTGTTATCTGTTAGCCTCTTGCAGCATAAAACTATGAAGGAAGAACTTTTCTGCCAAAACAAAACATCCACGCGGAGCACATCACCGGAGAAACACTTTCAGCAGTTCTTAAAAAAATTAAGAGTTAGCATTTTTCACAACACTCAAATGCACTAAGTACCCCATGACAAAACTGTCTTCTGCAAGCCTGCATACAACCGTGCACATGCCCCAATTAGGCTCCCATGAACACACTAGGTCGACTAAAATTACCCAGATTTTGCTCTTTTTCACACCACTTGTCATATCTTTTGTTGCTCAAAACGCCCAAAAAGGCAAAAATTTGAAGTTTTACATCATAAAAAGTTTGAAAAAAGGCAGGAAATTTTTGAAACTATATCTTGCGGAAAAGTTACTACAGTAGTGCACCGGAAGCAATTGCCCTGTGTGGCCTGTGCCTTGGTTTGGTCCTGGGGACTACCAGCATGCAGCGTTCAAGGGTCTCAGCTGTCTCTTGTCCTCACTGGCTGACCTAGACTATGTCTTGCCAAGACAACACAGGAGGCCACATAGTGGAAAGCTAGAGGCTGGCGGTGCGACGGGGGTGCCTGTTACGCAAGTTGACTCTTTGTGGGCCAGTACCTACCTCGGGCCCTGGGGACTCGCTGCATCCAGGGTCAAAGTGGTTTGGCGCCCAGTATGCACAAGAGAGACCCGACAGCCTTGAGCCTGGATGCAGCGAGTCCCCAGGGCCCGAGGTAGGTACTGGCCCACAAAGAGTCAACTTGCGCCACAGTCACCCCTGTCGCAGCGTTAGCCTCTAGCTTTTCCCTGTGTGGCCTCCTGTGTTGTCTTGGCAAGATATAGTCTAGGTCAGCCAGTGTGGACAAGAGACAGCCGAGGCCCTTGAACGCTGCATGCTGGCAGTCCCCAGGACCAGACCAAGGCACAGAGAGCCCGAAAACCGCAACTTCCGCCAAAGGCGCTAGCCGAGGATCCTCATTGTGCGGTTTCCTTAATAGCCTCTGTAAGAGTTTCCTCGGCGAGCGACTTTGGCGGAAGTTGCGGTCTTCGGGCTCGCTGTACCTTGGTCTGGTCCTGGGGAATCACCAGCATGCACCTTTCAATGGTCTCGGCTGGAAATGAAAAACCTGTCGGTGTGCTCTGCGACGGGCTCCTTTGCCGCACGTCTCACCCTTGGTTTGTCGGTCCATTGGTCTGGCCCTAGGAACATCCCACATGCACCAATCCAGGGTCTCAGTTCTCTCTTGTCCACACTGGATGCCAAACACTATGCCTGCATATCGGCTTGTATTGGCTGCATCAGGGAGGACCTGCCATATTGCTTTACGACGAGCTCCTTTGGCGCAAGTTGATCTGTTGAGGCCTCGATGACTTTCTTTTGCTGGGCAACGCCCGCTGTCAAGAGATTGGTCCATATCTGCTGCATTTTCTCCTCATTGCTTGTCCCCATGATTCCCCATGTCGCTTATAGCGGCTTTATAAGGAAAACCTTTAGTTGTGCTCTGCCACGGGCGCCTTTGGTGCGAGTTCCACTCTTTGTGCCTGAGCACGTATTTTGGGCCCTAGGAAGTGCCTGCATCCAGAGTCAAGGCTGTAAGGTCTCTCGTGTGCACACTGGTGCCAGATCACTTTGTCCGGAAACGCTTAACGGGGCTACTTTAAGGAAATACTTGTCGGTGTGCTCTGCGACTGGCGCCTTTGCCGTAAGTCTCACCCTTGGTGTCTCGATCCATTGGTCTGGCAAAATGAATTCCCCGCATGCACCAATCCATGGTCTCGGGTCTCTCTTGTCCACTCTGGGTGCCAAACACTATGCCTACATAGGCTGTGGAGGCTGCGTCATGGGGGACCCGCCATTTTGCTTTGCGGCGGGCGCCTTTGGCGCAAGTTGATCTGTTGAGGCATCGGTGACTTCCTTTTGCTGTGCAACGCCCGCTGTTAAGAGATTGGTCGATATCTGCTGCCTTTTCTCCTCTCTGCTGGTGTCCATAATTGCCATGTCGCTTATTGAGGCTGTATAAGGAAAACCTTTCATTGTGCTCTGCCACGGGCGCCTTTGGCGCGAGTTCCACTCTTGGTGCCTCAGCACATAGCCTGGGGCCTAGGAAGTGCCTTCATCCAGGATGAAAGCTGTCAGGTCTCTCTTGTGCACACTGGGCGCCAAACCACTTTGTCTGGAAACGCTTATTATGGGCTATATAAGGAAAACCCTGTAGTTGTCCTTTGCGACGGGCGCCTTTGCCGCATGTCCCACCCTTGATGTCTCGGTCCATTGGTCTGGCCCCTATGAACTCCCTGTATGCACCAATCAAGGGTCTCGTTGTGCTCTGCCACGAGCGCCTTTGGCGCGAGTTTCACTCTTGGTGCCTCAGCACATACCATGGGCCCTAGGAAGTGCCTGCATCCAGGGTCAAGGCTGCCGGGTCTCTCTTGTGCACAATGGACACCAAACCACTTTTTCCGGAAACGCTTACAGAGTCTACATAATGAAAAACCTGTCGTGCTCTGCAACGGGCGCCTTGAGCCGCAAGTCCCAGGCTTGATGTCTCTGTCCATTGGTCTGGCCCTAACAACTCCCAATCAAGGGTCTAGGTTGATCTGTTTTGGCCTCGGTGAGTTGCTTTTGCTGTGGAACGCCCGCTGTCAAGAGATTGTTCGATATCTGCTGCCTCTTCTCCTCACTGCTGATGTCTAGTTAGGTTCGGTTAGTTCGTGGTTTAACGTCCACGGCACCGAAGTGATAATGGACGGCTCTAACGGGCGGGTTATGCGGGGGGACAGGGAAATCTATTGCCTATGAAGTACGACCTGAACACTGATCAATTTAGGCGCACTGCAACTGTGCCATTTTGATTTACCAGGACCTTTCAGGACTTTTGCTGGTGACCATGATAGCCTATGTAGTTTATAGACGCCAAAGGCGTTCGCCGTAGAGCACGGCGATAGGTTTTCTATTAAACATTCCAGACACAGTCTTTGGCAGCCAGTGTCTACATAAGAGAACCGAGAGCCTCCAATCGTGGATGCCGGGAGTTTCCAAGGCCAGACCGTTGTGACGAGACAAGAAGCGTGGAACTTGCGCCACAGGCGCCCGTCGCACTATACAACGTAAGTTCGTTACTATATAGGGGCTATAAAGCGTTTCCGAAAAAAAAAGTGTTTTGGCAGCCAGTGTAGACAAGGAAGACAGTAGACTCTTAATCCGTGGATGCAGGTAGTTGCCAGGTTCAGAGGAATGTTCTGAGCTACAATGCGTCAACCTGCGTCAAAGGCACCCGTCGTAGAGCACATAGATAGGTTTTCCTTATGTAGCCTCTATTAAGCATTCCAGACACAGTCTTTGGCGGCCAGTGTGTACAGGAGAAAGCCGAAACCCTAGATTCGTGGATGCGGGGAGTTCCCAGGGCCAGACAGTTGTGCCGACACGAGAAGCGGTGGAACTTGCGCCACAGGAACCCGTCGCACAGTACCACCAAAGCTCGTCCCTATATTGATTAATCGTTTCCGGAAAAAGTGTTTTGGCAACCAGTGTAGACAAGAGAGACCCGAGACTCTTAATCCGTTGATGCATTGAGATTCCAGTGAGCTACAACGCGTGAGCTTGAGCCAAAGGCGCCCGTCGTAGAGCACAGCGATAGTTTTCCTTATGTAGCCTCTATTAAACACTCCAGACGCACATTCTTTGGCGGCCAGTGTGCACAGTAGGAAGCCGAGACCATCGATTCGTGGATGCGGGGAGTTCCCAGGGCCAGACCGTTGTGCTGCCACGAGAAGAGTTGAACTTGGGCCACAGGCGCCCGTCGCACAGCACAACGAATGCTCCTCCCTATATAGAGTCTATAAGCGTTTCCGGACAACTGATTGTTTTGGCAGCCAGTGTAGACAAGAGTTACCCGAGACCCTTAATTCGTGGATGCAGGGAGTTGTCAGGGCCAGAGGAGTGTACTGAGCTACAAAACGTTAATTTGCGCCAAAGGCGCCCGCGGTAGAGCACAGCGATAGGTTTTCCTTATGTAGCCTCTATTACACATTTCAGACAGTCTTTGGCCGCGAGTGTGCACAAGAGAGAGCCGAGACCCTCGAATCGTCGATGCCGGGTCGGGGTTTACACATAAAGCATGGTGGAAACTGATTTGCACATAAATCAGCGCTTTGCACATAACGTTCTTGCAGGCACTTTCAGAGTTCTGGCTTCCAGCCCTGCACGGCTCAGTTCTTGAGCAAGTGAAAAGATGGATACGTGTAGCCAAGCGGGCCGATGGCCCCTCGCTCTATCGCATATGTTCGCCTGGCAGATTCCAAACACACAACTTTTACACCCATCCCCCACCCCCCGTTCCCCCTTTCCCGGCCACTGTACGTACTTCATATTTTGTTCAGTGTTCAAATCTTTGTTTATGCAGCGACCAAAATTCAAAACATCCGAAAATCATGGATGCAAATTGGTCTCAGCAAGAGGCATAGATCCTCATGAGCCCCCGCAGTCGCATGGCAAACTGTAATGTAGCCTTCATAGGACAATAAGCAATTTTTTTTTTAAATCGGCTTCATCATGTAATGGGTTAATCCACGGTTCGAGCCAGATGCGTGTAAATTTTGACATACTCATTCAGCTCGTCAAGCTATTATTCCTTGGTGGAGTACATACCTTCACACGCAAGGTCAATAGTATGCGAGTCACCTATGAGTGACCCCTGCAGCTGCGCCTAGCACACTTGTAAGGCCCGTACGAATTAGCTCGCTAATGAGCAATCAGTAGGAGAGTAATTTTCTGCAAATGAGAGGCATTTACATAACTGATTAGCTGAGATTGTGTGAAACGGACACAAAATCGGTTAATTGCGTTAGACAAATTTGAGCAGCGACAGTCATTTAACCCCTTCCCTGCCACTGTACGTGCATTGCTGTTCCTGAAATCTCGGTTCTTTCAAGGTCCCAAAGCTTACACCTTCCAAGAAGCAAGAGGCATAGATCCTGATGAGCCCCCGCAGTCGCGGGGGCTCATCAGGATCTATGTCTCTTGCAGTTGGATCGCGGTGTTCGAGGGATTAACTGGTTGTGTGCTGGCCACGGCTCAGATTTCTCCAGTCGAGTCAGTTTTACCGTCGGAGTCAGTGTCAGAAATGTGTTGAGCATTCTTTTGTCTGCTTGATTTGGTCTTCGAATCAACTCTGACTTTCGTCGGACCTTTTGTGAGTACATGGATTCCCCGTACACTGTGGCAGAGTATTCCTTAGTAGAAAGACCCACTCGGGGACGGAGTACGCCGCAAGTACGGCTAAGTTGCACTCCCCAAATATATCCATCCGACGGGTACGCTGCAAGTACACTTCAATTCAAATGAGATGCGAAGTACTTCAATTCAAATGAGATGCTTCGCATCTTATTTGAATTGAAGTGTACTTGCAGCGTACGCGTCGAGTGGATCTATCTGGGGAGTGCAACTTAGCATCTCATTTGAATTAAGTGTGCTTGTGGCAAGTATTCCTCGAGTGGGTCTGTCTGAGGAATACACCCGCAAGCGGTGCGGGTCAGTTATGTATTTTGTATTTGATGAATAGATGTGCGGACGGGCAAGCAGGCAGGCCTGATTGACTGACTGACCCAGTATCGCGCATCGGTTGACTGTCCAACATACCGAGGGATCGACCGACGGACAGATTACAAGGCTAACTTGGTTATTGTTTGACCGACGTATTGAAGAATGGGTGGATGAATGGATTGGTTGATTAACTGGCTGGCTCGTTTGATTTGATTGAGTAACTAAATGATCGATCGATCGATTCATTCATTCATTCATTGAATCATTCACTGAGACATTGATTGAGACATTGAGTCATTCATTGCGTCATTGATTCAGGAACGATCATGGTATTTGCTGTTTAGCTTGGAGCCCTCAGGAGTAATTAATGCATGCATATTCACGAAGCGGTTTCTTTATATATATATATATATATATATATATATATATATATATATATATATATATATATATATATATATATATATATATATATATATATATATATATATATATATATATATATATATATATATATATATATATATATATATATATATATATATATATATATATATATGGTTGACTTCAATTGTGAATCGGTCTCATCGCCATGAGATACTTGACCTGGCCGACGCGGCCGCTCATCGCTAAGCAACGCTGGTGTGCTCGTCTGTTATTGTGGACCTTACGGCCGTAGATCGTAAGGCCCACAATCACAGACCAGCACACCAAAGTTACAGACCAGCACTCTTAGAAAGACTTACTTGAATCATACTAGATTTTACTTGAATCCTTTGCAGAATCTCACAGAGCCATGAGACCCTTGACCTTGCCGACGTGGCTCGTCGCCATAGCAACGCTGGTGACGTGTCAGAGGTCACCGAACATTGTCATCATGCTGGCAGATGACGTAGGCTGGGCTGACGTAGAACGGCATGACCCAGAGATGCGGACGCCAAACCTGGAGCGTCTGGCAACGCGGGGGATGTTCCTGAACCAGTCCTATGTCCTCCCCACGTGTGCCCCTACTCGATCGGCTCTTCTGACAGGAAGGTCAGATATTATTTTATTATTTATTTAATTAATTAATTAATTAATTAATTAATTAAGTGGGGGGGTTAAACCACACAACCACCCATGCATCTGTCCGACTGTCCATGCGTGTATGATGCATTCATCCATCCGTCGGCGTAGGACTTTTATCCTCTAGTAAGTGTCACCGTTAATTCGGGCGGACCAACGGGTACACCGGCTCTTCCTCCCCTCCACTTTGGTACAGGTTTCATGCCACTTTATAAATTTCAAATACAAGCGATTAAAATTTCCGAAACCTCTGTAAATGAGCTGACCCTTCGCACCACGTGAATGTCCTGTGTTTGTCTTGTACTGTGTTTGTCTTTAGAGTGAATGCGTGTGTGTCACATGAGTGTGCGTGTTGGGTTCAGTTCGCGACGCTTTGAGCCGACTCGCAGAATTGGGTAAAGCGCCTATATAATAACCGGTATTACAATGTGTTATTATTATTAATACCAACTAATTCATTTGCCGTTTGTCCGTCCCCTCCCCTCCATCTCTCCATTTCACTCCACCATCCCACCCATTCCACACAAACTACCCATCCGCCCGCATATCCATCCACCCGCCCAATCATCCATCTATGCGTGCATGCATCCATCCATCCATCCATTCTCTTGTAGTCCCTTTCGCTGCGTGAATTCGTAACCCACGCACACAAATCTTTATTACACGAATTGTCCTCTGTCCAGATGGCCCTACACATACGGAATGCAGATAAACCAGATTAAAGGAGCCCGACTTGAATGGCTGGACAAGAGCCTCAAGCTTCTCCCCGCCACCTTAAAGGAGCTCGGCTACTCCACGCATATGATCGGCAAATGGCATCTTGGGTTCTGTCACCGGGACCTTCTGCCCACAAGTCGCGGGTTCGATACTTTCTACGGGTTCTACAGCGGTGCTCAGGGATATTTCAACCACTCAGGTATTGCTAGAAATATACGGCCAGCCCCGTCAATAATAGTTATTCCTGGCTCAGAATCAAGTCAAAGACAGCAGATAACCCCATTTATAGTAAGTAAAGACAGTAGGTTGCACCCCTGAAAGAGACCGCTTCACTGAATCGTCCGGTTAACCTTTTTCATTCTGATACACCCATTACTTGAAACAAATTTGGCTACTGATGTTATTTCAAGGGTGGTGCTAGAATAGCTTGGCGCCTCAGGCGCCAAGCTATTTTGGCACCACCATTGAATTAACACGGTTGATCTATCTCATTATCTGTAATGTAGCCTTCATAGAACAATAAGTCATTTGTTTTTAAAAAATCGGCCTCAGGCATGTGTCCTCGTATCAGTCGGATAAGTGCCGCAAACCGCAGCACCGATTTGAATGGGGCAACTCTTTGCGAGCAAGGAGGAAGAATTCTCAAGCGGCTGCAGTGGCTCATGAGAATATAATCCCCACATGAGTGGCAAAACGTCTTCGTATTTTACGTGAGCGTGAGTGTTGGGTTCAGATAGCAGTACTTTGAGCCGATTTACAGAATAAAGGGCCTATACTGATAATGGGCCGGTATTATTATTATTATTATTATTATTATTATATTATTATTATTATTATTATTATTATTATTATTATTATTTCTGATTTAGGGACAGCCTCTTTTCACTTATTATCAACGGCAAGTTTGAAAACGTGTTTGTGAACCAAAACTGTAACCCGGCTGTGTAAATTAAAGTGGTGAATTTCATCGTTTAACTCATTCGAGACGTGCCGACTCCGGATACGCGGCTTATGCCAGATTAGCTTGGCGCCTCGTGGTCGATGTAGCCTAGTGCGTCAGGGCTAAATGTGTTAATACCATGTGTGTCATGTCGAAGGGGATAGCCGGTTTGCCTACGACTTCAGGGACAATGATGAAGTCGTCTGGTCAGCAAGGGGGAAATACTCCACAGAACTCCACACGGCGCGTGCACAAAGAATCATCCGGGAACACCGAAACCGTAACCGTCCCTTCTTCTTGTACATGGCCTACCAGAACGCCCATGCGCCGTTTGAGGCTCCACAGAGCTACATCGACAGATACTGCAGTCACGTGAGGAACGAGACGAGGAGGATCCACTGCGCCATGGTGGCGGCAATGGACGAAAGTATTGGAAACATCACTGGAGCTCTGGAGAGAGAGGTACTGTTGCATTTTAGAGTTTTTTCCCTTTTTAAAATTTTGGTCATTATTATTTTGTTTCCGCAATTTTCTCATCTTATTCAATTTCATTTATTATTTCCCTCATTATAATTTTTCCAAAACGTTTATCTTCATGAATTTGGTATTTCAAATTTAAACTAATGTCGCCAGTACCTTTAATCTCTTTGATATTAGTATTTTTTAAACAAAAAAACAACAACAACAATACAAGCAGAACAAATAAACAAACAAACAAAGAATGAACATCGAAAAAAATGATTTCAGCTTTAAAATTGTTGTTTGTTTGGTTGCTTCTTTTTCTCATTTCTTGGCTTACATTACAGTATGAGTGTTGCGGCTAAAACAGTTGTCTAAACAATTATAAATTGTTCGCAGTCTGGAGCTGCACGTATCTGTAGATTCACATGATCCTTGTGAAACTACTATGCACATCCTGGTGACTTTAACTCCTTCAGCCCCGACACACCGCGGCAAGATATGGCTCGACCATGATAGTTCAATGGTGGTGCCAGAAAGTTATTCTGGCACCACCCTTGAACTATCTTGGTCGATCTGTCTCCTGAATTGTATAATTCTTCTTTTTGTCAACATTTCGTTGGCGGCGAGGGCTGTCTGGTGTGTCCGTTGTTGGTGTTATGGTACACGTGTGTCTTTTTGTGTTTGAGCATTTTTTGTTGGTATGTTCTTTTTGTTATTCTTATTTTTCTTGTATATCTTGTTGCGTGAGGATGTTAGGGACTATAATATATGTGTTGTAGGATGCAAGGTGTATGTATGTTAGTATGTCATTTGTGCGGCGCTTAGAGCTTTTCTATCGAAAGTATAGTCGCCTTAAAAAGATACATTATTATTAGTATTAGTATTAGTATTATTAATGCAGTCCTCAGTGAGAGGACAACTCCAAAATGTGGGTATTTCGTACCTGGGGCACAATGAGTTAAGATCCTCGGACAGACGGGGTACGACCTTTTAGTTGTCACGCTGTATTTCCCACACGTCTCGAATGAGTTAACCCTTTGGCTGTCGGTAGCGCTTTTCGTCGCGGTGATTCCTGCAGGAATCACCTCGACAAAAAGCGCTACCGACAGCCAAAGGGTTAAGCTCTGTCTCAGGGTTATGCTGACAACACCATCATCCTGTTCCTGTCCGACAACGGGGGTCCGACAGTGGGGGCTGCGTCCAACTACCCGCTCCGTGGCCAGAAGGCGTCGCTGTGGGAGGGGGGCACTCGCTCCTACACTCTCTTTTCTGGTCCCCGGTTGAACGGCGTCAACGTCACGTGGGCCGGCTTGGTGCACGCAGTTGATTGGTAGTTTCCTTGATGCATTCAGCACATCTGCATTTTTGTTATAAGCGTCTTAAGACGGCTACCCATAAACACGAATCCGTTACGAAACCGATCCCAATCCGAAGCGGGTCCGAAACAGAAAAAAAATCGTGCAAGTCCTTTATTTTTATGTTTGTTACCATAATTATGTCTGATGCGATAAACGAATTCGCGCCCGGCTTCGAACGAAAATGACGCAAATTTTTAAAGAAATTGCATCATCGCATCGGGTTCGGATCGTATTTGTGCTTATGGAAACGCAGCTTTAACCATTTTACGCTCTGAGCAATGTTGCACTGAGGGAGTTTGGCGCCTGCTGCAGGAAGGGGGTGTGTGTGTGTGGGGGGGGGGGGGGGGAAGGGTATACGCGAGGACAATACAACCAACGGAAATAAAGAATTTAAGTTATAAAACGTTAAAAGCGTAGGGCTTAGCTCATTCTACCTCAGGACCCAAATCACCAAACTTTGAAGGTGCCCTCTGAAGGACTGTATTACAATTTTAGAGACAGATCGACCATGATAGTTCAAGGGTGGTGGCAGAAAAGCTTGGCGCCTATTCTGCCACCACCCTTGAACTATCATGGTCGAGCCATATCTTGCTGTGGTGTGTCGAGGGCAGAATGAGTTAAAGTCACACCGCGAAGGTGATTTCAAAGTCGGTGCGCCGAAAAGAGGTATAGAAATACAAATTGTGACCCCAGCTCTGTTCGAACCCACGACCTTTCGGGCGAGAGTCGAACACCTACCACCTGAGGTACCCACAGCCGACGGGTCACTCTCACTTCTCGTCTTCGGGACCACGACGGCGGCTGTGGGCCCGCGCACAGCCGTGCGCGAGTCCTCTGCTGCCGGCGGTCCCGGGCCCGACGACCTCTGTTTACTGAGATACACTCTACAGCATATAGTATTAGAGTGCTGAGAGCCACCCGTCGATCAGCCTGTGCATGGGCTCCCCAGCTAAGCTCCCAGGAAATAAAGAAGTGCGCCTATCGCCGGGAACACCATGGACTGATGAGTTACTGGGCCTGGTCACCTGCGTTCTCTTTGAAGTCGGACTGTGACCACTGAAAAAGTGGGATGCTGAACCCCTTGACTGCCAGGGCAAGGCGAGCGCTACCCATCTGCAAGAGACATAAATCCTCACGAGCCCCCGCAGTCGCGGGGGCTCGTGAGGATTTCTGTCTCTTGTTAGTCTTGCGTTCTGTGTGCCCACGTTTGGTCCCATTTCATGTGTGTTCTTCACGCGAATGTCGGTCAGTGTCAAGTAGTTTCAGACGCGAAATCCGCGTCCATTGACAGTCATGGGGTTAAAAAGGGGTGCTCAAAAGCAAACACAAACGCAACCCCGGTTATTGCCATGCTGGGTGATCCTGGGTGAATGTTTAGCTCAGAACACGCCAACAAGAAGTAGATCATGTGGTCTCACTCGTTGACACAGTGGCGTTTTCGTCTCCAATCTTTTCCGTTAAGGTACCCGACCTTGGTGCAGGCAGCCGGGGGCACGCCACCCTCGGGGCTTGACGGCATGGGCATGTGGAGCGCCCTGAGGGTTCAGGGTTCCAGTCCTCGCCAGAAGATGGTCTACAACATCGACGATTTCCACCGTCGCTTCGCCGTTCGCTGGGGCCAGTGGAAGCTGCTGAAAGGACAGCCTGCCAGCAAGAAAAACGGATGGTACCCGCCGGCCTCACTGCTGAAGCAAGGGGTGGCATGGGAGGAGGTCCCTAGACGAAGAGTACCACAGTGAGTACAGGCAAGGGATGACCGTCGTGTAATTGGTCACCTCTTAACACGGGTAGCAAGCAGTAAACGGCGTGCCATTTACAACTATCCGAGTTAAACTGAAGTACCATTACGCGCAAATTTGAAGACACATTTCAGCACCATTTGTGTTCATTATGCCTTGTCGACACACCTAATGCAGTTTAACAGCAGTTGGGACACGCAGAAGAAAAAGCACACGCGTAATCCCACTTATTTGTTCTGCCCTGCCATTAGCGTGTCAATCTATTTTTAGCTGTTTCTCGTACTGAAAGCCTTGTATTTTTAGAACGGAGTGGAGTCACTGTCAGATTACTTGATAAAAAGACGACGTGTGCTGAACCAGATTGCCCTGTGTCTAAATGAACCACAGCTATACCCTGTGCCACTGTAGCTTTTCGTAACCATCTGTTACAGAAGTGTATCTTTGAACAGTTATGGGGGTAGCGGGCCTTTAAGATGTGACCTGTTACGCAACAATCATTCCGTGCCTGTGACCGTTTAATGCGCAGTCCTCTTAACCCTTTCACTGCCGAGAAAAAGAGAACGCAATCCAACTGCAAGAGGCATAGATCCTCATGAGCCCCCGCAGGATCTATGCCTCTTGCTGAGACCACTTTTGATGCATGTTCTTTGGAGAGTTGTGACTTTTGGTTGTTCAGTGAATACATATTTCAGAAACAAAATTTACCTACGTTGGCCGCAGGAATGGGGTTGAGCACGGATCCAGAAGTGTGAGTGCTTGTGCACTGAGGCTGCAGGGGGCTTATGAGGATCTATGCCTCTTGCTGGTTCCGCCTACTATCCGTGTCTCGGAACTGTCAAAACCGCCACTGAGACATGCATACCCAATACCGGTCGATTTCAGGAAATCAGAACTTAGGTCAAACTGACTTGCACGCATTTCGACGAAAACCAGTAGTGGATTAAAAGCCCCGGGAAAAAACACGCGATATCGCGTGTTTGTCCGGGGCTTTCCAATCCACTGTTTTCGTCGTGACACGTCAGTGCAATTTTGACCTACTTCTGACTTCCAAACAACCGTTGTCTATTCAGTAGTATCAGTTAGCGGGTCACCACGCCGACGTCAGCATTTTTTCCCACGCCGCACGAGTTGGCCAATATTTCAAAGTCCTTTTCGGACCAACTTCAGTAGGGCCAAACTGTGGGACCTGTCCACAGAAGACCACAGTGCAGTTCCGCAGAGGACAGTTCGGCCATGATAGTACAAGGACAATCCAAGACAGAAGCTTCTCCGGAAGCATCCGCCACCCTTGCACTGAACAGTTATGATCGATCCGTTTCTTGTAGAGATGGGTCTGAATAATGCCAGTAATGATAATGATAATTTCTATGGCATCTGTGCCCGTCATTGTGTACGCTCAAAGTGGCACTGTAGGGAGACGTTTTCCGGTACCATGACAGTACACGGGGTGGCTGGCGGGGGTGGGGGGGGGGGGGGGGGGGGGGGGAGGTGGATGTGGGAGAACTGAACCGACATGATCGATCCAGATCTTGTAGAAGCGATCTAAAATAAATGATGATGATGGCAATTTCTATAGCACTTGCGGCCGTATTTGTGTATGCTGATGAGTGGCGTTTACCAGAAAAACTAAAGAAGAAGGGTGTGGCGGAACCAGGCGGTGTGTGGGCCTGAATGACTACGAAGTTCAATGGACCAATGTTTGTGAATCCTCAGGTGGCAGCTGTTCGACATCCACGCCGACCCCGAGGAACGCCGCAACGTGTACAACGATCGGCGCAACCGTCGGACCATACGCATGCTCAAGCGAGACCTGCGTCAGTACATGCAGAGGTTGCGTCCCTTCAGGAAGGCACCAAAGGCTCCGCGAGGGAATCCTAGGTGGACCGGTGGAGTTTACGCCCCAGGCTGGTGTACCCCATAGGCTACAGAGATTCTCAGTCAGCCTCTTTGTACACAAACCAAGGGGAATCACTCAGTGCTGGACAGTCAAACACTGAGTTAGATCCCCTGCCCCCGCCTCAGTATCAGGCACCCAATCGCCAGCCCACAGAGAAATACGCAGGTCATAGACAAGACGATCATTTGCATCCTCTATTGCACCCAATCGCCAGCCCACAGAGAAATACGCAGGTATAGAACAAGGGCTGGCGATTGGGTGCCTGATAGGCGGGGGCAGGGGATCTAACTGTTTGTCTGTCCAGCGCTGAGTGATTCCCCTTGGTTTGTGTACAATTCTGCCAGCGCTAGCCTCACCTATCTGGTTTGTGAGCCTCTTTGTGCATGTAGCCACAGGTACTGTAAGCAGTGCCGCTGTGATGCAAAAGGGGGTTAAGCAGTGGCGCATGAATGCAAATGGCGGCCAGCCGGCATGCGTGCTGTTAAAACAGGGACACCACTCCCTTGTCGTAGAACCGACGAAAGTGTGATGTCCCTGCTTTAACAGCACGGCCATACCTCAATCGGACATGGTATGACCGGAACTTTTTTTTTTTTTTTTTGCCTTACATGTGTATCTCCTTCTTTAACTGTTGTCATAATATCTCTTGGTCCTACCGATATAAAGTATACATGTACCTTTATACCTCCTCCCAACTATCAAACTGCTCAGAGAGCCGCCCAGCGGCCTTCAAGCACAAAAACGGTCCGTCAGAACTTAAAAAGTGTACGTGTATTCTCAAGACAAAGAGCTCTTGTTACAACTACAAGCACTGTAAAATTGTCACAAGGTAGTAGAAATACTATATTCTTAACTCATTCGAGACGTTCCGCCTCTGGATACGCGGCTTAAAGCCGCGTATCCGGAGGCGGCACGTCACTCGAATGAGTTAAGATGGACTGTAAATCAGTCGGATAGGTTCATAGTCATTATTCCTTTGGCTGTCAACAGCACATTTTGTCTTAATGATGTATAAATCATCGTGATAAAAAGCGCTACCAACAGCCAAAGGGTTAATATACATGTATTATCTCTTTTCCTTATTGGATAAAAATGCCTTTCCAACTTCAATATATTTTGGCAGCACCCCATCCCAATTTGGACAATTGTCATGCAGCCAGCATCAGCCACAGCTATAGCCTGAGCACAGTTCTGTGTGGGCTCACTGGGGCTGACATCAGTCCAATGGCGGAGATTTGGTTGGACTAAAGCGAAAACAAGTACTTAAGATCGATTTTGCCGGACACATCATTTTACTGCATGGTGTACCTGTTAGCTGATTGCATTTTTTAAAAACATTTCTCATGAATATTCATACACATATTATGCCATATTCATACACATATTATTATGCCTATCTCTGCATTTGGTTGGAGATTTTTTTTTCTCTGACAAGAACATAATTATATACTTGTATGTGTGTAACCTCATTTCAGTTTTAGAATAAAGCATGTTTGATCCTTCCACTGTTTCTCCCTCCCCACCCCCCGGTAATATTACTTACGAGTCAATAATTTAACCCCCTCACTGCTGACGCACGGTAAACTACACCCAACCGCAAGACAGGCGCTCATCAAGATATATGTCTCTTGCTGGCTTTGTACATATCTTTGTTCCTCAAACTTACATGGTTAACCCTTTTAGCCCCGGATTCCTACAGCAGAAGATGGCTTGTCCATGATAATTCAAGGGTAGTGCCAGATTAGCTTGGCGCCTTCAGGCGCCAAGCTAATCTGGCACTACCCTTGAATTATCATGGTCAAACCATCTCCTGTAACTGGTACATAGTCATTAGGCAACACCTGGAAAATTTGAGAAATGGGACTTTGGGGCTAAATGGGTTAAAGAGACCTACTCCAAGCAGTAAATGTTAATAGATCACAATCTCTCTTAACATGTTTTTGTTGTTTTTTTCTCCTTGCAAATCAATGTGTTTGTTGTTTTGTTGTTCTTGTGTTTGTTTTTGTATTTTGCTTTGTGTTTCATTACTGTGATTGTAAAGTGCCTAGACAGAGATGAGAATCCTAAAATGACAAAAAGGAGGAAAGCTTGGTGGATCGACGGAAACGAAGTGAGAGCGAACCAAATGACAAAAATCCGCATGGGAACGAGTGGGAATACAATACAATAACACTTTATTAATCCCTCATGGGGAAATTCACATTTTTGCCACCACATACGGCATTCACTCACTCGCTCATTCCACAAATTACAATAACAGAGCTACACAATGGACAATGACTCGGGACGAGTGAAGCCCGTCGCCAAGACATCTAATGGCCAGCGCCAGTGGCCTCATCCCGACCCGAACCTCCCTGACAAAAACAGAATGCTAAGACAGCCCTATGTCTCCTGAACACACTATTATAATGTTCTTTATTAAGTTCCTACTTGGCTAAAACTAGTACATAAAACAAGTTAACAACAGAAACAAAATACCCGCGTCGATACGGAGATGATCTCCGATCTAGGCCGAACATAAAACTGAACAACTGTCAAACAGCACCTGGGGGCCCGTCGCCGCCATAGTACAGCGAATAAGCTGCCATAGATCGAAAATAGCACCTAAGCTGCCGTCGCCACCATAGTACAGCGAATAAGCTGCCATAGATCGAAAATAGCACCTAAGCTGCCGTCGCCACCATAGTACAGCGAATAAGCTGCATAGATCGAAAATAGCACCTAAGCTGCCGTCGCCACCATAGTACAGCGAATAAGCTGCCATAGATCGAAAATAGCACCTAAGCTGCCGTCGCCACCATAGTACAGCGAATAAGCTGCCATAGATCGAAAATCAACAACTCACCCTAGTCATATACACTAAAATTTTCTCACCGGATTTAAACCGATCTCAAAAATGAGAGAGCGGATTTCCGCTAAAAGGCGGAAGATTCTCATCTGCTAGAGCACCTTGGTGATTAGGCGCAATACAAATAACCTTTATTATTATTATTATTATTGTCTCACAATAATGCTGGGCAAAATGGCACAAACCATGAAGTTTGAATGTTCCAAACTAAAAAACTTTCCTGCTCTTATTCACTTTTGAATGCAGGAAAGTTCCTTCTGTTATGCTCAAAAAGCCGTGGAAAACCTTGTACGTGTGCTTACTCACATTGGGAAAAGAAGGGTAGAAAGGTGTTAGTCGAGGCAAGACAAAATTGTCAAAAATGTATTGGCCAACCGAGGCCGAGATCAGCACAAGGAACAATTTGTCTCCTGGGACATAACTGTTAACATACATACACAACAAACCAGTAAGCAAAACGTCACAGGGCCGAGATTGGCCCATGTGCAGATTTGCATAGGCAAACAACAGCCACAGGGCCTAGTGTCTACCTTGGGAAATTAACTGAACACAAAGAATTTCATTCTGTAGATTTACTTTATTTCATTTTGAGACTGAAGGGAACAATGTACCCCTTTTAATAGACTTGAAGGCGATGCTTAAATTTTAACCCACACATGCATGCAGTCACTATTACTGCAAACAATACTGGTGGCTGCATGCACAAAGGCGTTAAGTGATAATGAGATTCAACTTCGTTGTAATGCCGTTCATTTGGAATTTAACTTTCTCTGTCTCACACATCATGCCACATTTTAGATTAACCCATCAGGCCTTGAAATACAATAGCAGGAGATTAATCAACCATGACTGTTCAAAGGTGGTGTCAGAATAGCTTGGCGCCTGCAGGCACCAAGCTAGTGTGACAGCACCCTTGAACTATCCTGGTCAGTCTATCTCCTGAACTGCAATGAATAGTCCATGAAGAAAACTCCCACTATTTGGAATTACAATGCCCAAGGCTCAAGGTGTTAAGTTGGCACTATTCTTCTTAACTCCTTTGTGCATGAAGATGCCGGTACTGTAAACAGTACCAACACTTGCATGTCTATCTATCTATCTATCTATCTATATCCCGTAGTCTTGCCGACCGTTACCAGCTCCCTCCATTCCTCTCTGTTCTCTGCCATTCTCAGCGTATTGCCCAACTTCAGTCCTGTCCACTCTGAGATATTGTCCTCCCATCTTTTCCTCCGTCTTCCTCTCCTTCATCCTCTTTGCACAGTGCCTTGCAGGATTGTTTTGGCAAGCCCTGCTGAACGCGTGACATGCCCATACCACTTCAGTTTGCGTTTTTTCACAATGGCTAATAAGTCTTCATAGGGCCCGATGGCTTGCCTGATTCTGCTTCCCACTTCCTCGTTTGTGATGTGATCTCTGTATGAGATGCCAAGCAGCCTTCGAAAACATCTCATTTCAGTGGCTTGTTATCCTCCTTTCGAGGTCCGCTGTGAGGGTCCATGACTCGCAGGCATATATAAGAACACTGAGATGACTAAGGAGTGCATCAGTCTGATCTTGGAGCAGAGTGTGATGCATGTCCAAGGAGGTTAAATCTATGGTACCCTTTCAACAGAACTGTTATTTTCTGAAGCTTATGAATGATGCAATAACTCTACACAAGAGTGACTTTGTACGTTCAGAGATATTGTAAGCCCATAAGTTTGCACACAATATACACATAGCTTTAACCCCCACCACCTCCACACCCCCCCCCCCCCCCTTTCCAACCCAACTTTTTTTTTGCATGCCTTTTGATATTTATGTAAAAAATGCAGTCGTTCTGTATGAGTGCAACCCCAGATAGCACACACACACACACACACTCAATAACCTATAAATAAACCAATACGTAGTGTCCAATAACTCTTAAATAACATTCCAGTGTGTAAATATGCTTATGCAAAAAATTCTTTTTAAGTCGGTCACGCGCACACACACACACCCTCAATAACCTAAAAGTAAACCAATATGTACTGTCTAGTAACTCTAAAATAACATTTGGCATGCAAGTATGTGTACATGAAAACACAAACACACACATACAAGCACACACACGCTCTTGCTCACAAACAGTTATGCACACATCCACCCACATTCAAAATGCACACATCAGCTTTCACGAAGCTGAGAAAATGCCTCTTCAGTTCAGTCAAAATACCCAAGACACTCGTGTCATGTTTTGTTCGTGAGTTCTGAGTAGTCTTTCAACACATCCTCCAAATGATCGTTGTGGCGCTTGAACTTTTGATTCTTTTTTGATCCAGCCTTCTTTCTTCGTGGAACAGCCGTCTGCAAAGAGTCAAAAGTAAAATAGGCAGTGAAATGAGGATAAACTCTAGCATTTGCAAGAGTGATTTTAGCAAACAGGCAAAGTCCAGACCAAAAGGGTGACTGCCAGTGCCAAGACATGCTAGGAAATAACTAACAGTGAAAAAAAATGCACTTTATCCTACTGAACCCCAAGACAGTTGCAGAAAATGGATCGGCGATAATAATTCAAGGGTAATTCCAGATTAGCTTGGCATCATAAAGTGCCAAGCTCATCTGGCACTACCTTTAAAATATCATCGTCGATCCATCTCCTGCTGTAGTGTGTCGGGGCCAAATGGGTAATAAAGACAAAACATTTTGCATAAAAAAATCCAAAAGTTTTGTTTTATAACTTCTCACACAAGTTTTTTTTTAATTTATTGTTATTTCCTGCCAGTGATTAGCAAACAAATAAACAAACAACAGTAACAACAACAACAAAACAACATAGAATGAAAGCAATCACTGACCACTTTTCTAATGCCAGCGTCCTGCATGGATGTGATGCCGTTACGGGTGAGATATTCTTCAATCTTCTCCTCGTCCATCCCCTCCACCGCCACACTACGCCACAACTTTTTGAACTCTGCAACAGTTAAAACACTGGTCAAACTCAGTACACAGTAGAACTTGTATTGAGCAACCATATTTTCTTCCAAGAAAGGAGAAAGTGTCACCTGTCCTTAACCCATATCATACTGAGGCTAAAAGTTTCAAATTTGTACACTGCCATATCCAAGCTACATTATAGTACTTACAAATAAGGATATAGACTAATGGCTTTAGTTCAAAGGTAGTGCCAGAATAGCCTGGTGCCTCTAGGCACCAAGCTATTCTGGCACTACCCTTGAACTATTTTAGTCAAACTTATTTCACCCACTGGTGTATTCCGAATGATAAGGGTTAAGACCATTGTTACGGTGGCTACAGCCACCTTAAAAAAAGGTCTGTGACTAAGGTGGTCACTTACAACAGGTTCTGTTGTAAATACAGTTATCACAATGTCATTCATGTTAGTATTTTCACTCTCAGTTCACATATTATGTTATTCATGTACGTGCTGACATGAGGCTGAACTGGTACAGTACTACAAACAAGATGAGGATTTCATCCCAAAGTCTACCGTATTTGTTTTGAGCTCACATGCTTTTTTCTTTTAGAAACATTCTGAGATGTTTCTGTATTTAAAGTTATCTTTCTGATTCATCTCTCTCCACTTTAACTCACCCCCCCCCCCCCTCCCCTTCCCTGACCCGCATAGAAATGGCAGACACAGCTCTTTCTACCACAGTACCAGCACAATTTTGAAGTTTTGAAGAACAAGGTGGGATGGCCCAGTCTTGCGACAAAGTCCGAGCCAGCAACTTGCCGCAAGTTGAAGGCAACTCGGGAGTGAGGCAAGCAACTGAAACCTAACCATGCCATATACCCTGACGCTGTCAGAGTAGATGGACTGAGAACAGCCTTCTCCCATTTGCCAAAGGGCATACAGCAAACGTAGGAAGGGTCATGCACTCATGGTGTTATCTATGCATTTTAATGTAACAGAGAAGTAGAGTTCACCATTGATGTGTGATGTGAGTGACACAGACAGTTCGTAATCACAGTCTATAAAAGAGCATCCCCCTTCCTGGTGATCGACGTAAATAATGAAAGGTGTAAGCAGGATTCAAGGGCTTAAGAAAATATTTAGAAGTAAATGTACTGTCATTTACATCTGTATTTCTAAAGCTGAAATATGCCGACGGCAGTTTCAAAAATACTTTAGTTAAATCTCAAGACCGATGTACAGTTATGTTTCACAACTGCACAACATTTTAGTCTGAAACATCGTACTTGTGGGTGAAGTCTTTGCATTTTCTTTCCGAAAGAGGCTTATTTGAGACACATTTGATTTATTTATTTACTTATTTATTTGTTGTGCCCTTATTCTCTTGACACCTTCTCTTTGTTTTACACTTTTTAATCAACTTGCGTAGATCAGTCTAAAATTATACAATAAATTCCAAGGTCTCCCTGTAAATTGTATCTTATAATCTATAGTTAGCAGACAAAAAAGTGTGCGTCGCCAGTTTTTTAGCTCAAGAGGACTGATTGCCCGGTTGGTTGGTATCTCTCTTTACCTCTCATACTGTCTTCATAACTCAGTCTGAGGAACACAGCTGCATATTTCTAGATGCAACAACTGTGAACTGAAATGAACCTGCATGAGAATTACTCATGTGCCTCGTCCTTTTCAGAAAGCTTTGCTGCTTCATACAAGACAAGGCAGACGCAGATTCAACAGCAATGGTTCTCTCACTATAGCGAGCACAGCTGTAAATTCTGGCACAAATATAACAAAAGCCTCCCTCTATACCTGCTTATGAGAATCTATGCTGATTAAATGCGGAAGATGTCTGTCCAGCAGGCATGCATTAGTTTCATTAATTAAACTTGACGGGCTTGATTTGGTGAGATGGCTGGTGTTTATGTTAGCTGTCAAGTGTGGCGGGGACTGTTACACTACCGCAGCCACACGCAAGGTGTTGTAGATGGAAGACGCAGCCAGACAAGAGTGTTTCCAGAAGAGTCTTTTATTTCTTGGTCATCGTGGGTCTAATAGGTTGGGCACAACCAGCCTACTAGCATGGCATACTAAAATGGCGAAAATACCGGAGCTCGGTCTCTCGCTTCTCAGCTCCCTCTATCTATCTCTCTCTCTCTCTTCGTTGTGTGCTCTCTATCTATCTCGTTCTCTTCATTGTGCGAGCTCCCTCTCTATCTCGTTCCCTTCGTTGTGAGCTCTCTTCTATCTCGTTCCCTTCGTTGTGAGCTCTCTTCCCGTGCTGGGCTCTCCTCGTTCTGGTGTTTCCCCCCACTATATATACCCGTTCTGGCCGAGGGCATCGCCCCTTTGTCTCAATCAGTCAAAGGGGCTATTACTGTCACCCATAACATTCCACATCTATCATGGTGGTCAGCGTCCTCTGATCCTAGCTATCAAAGGAACCCATTACCGTCTCTCATAATTATTCCTCATCTATTATGGTGGTCAGCGTCCTCTGATCCTAGCTATCAAAGGAACCCATTACTGTCTCTCATAATTATTCCACATCTATTATGGTGGCCAGCGTCCTCTGATCTTAGCTGACCAGGGACCCATTACTGTCTCTCCTAATTATCCCACATCTATTATGGTGGTCAGCGTCCTCTGATCCTAGCTATCAAAGGAACCCATTACTGTCTCTCATAATTATTCCACATCTATTATGGTGGCCAGCGTCCTCTGATCTTAGCTGACCAGTAACCTATTACTGACTCTCATAATTATTCCTTGTCAGCAGGAGTCTGTGTTCCTCACTACTAACGAGGGCTCATTATTTATTCATTAGGCCCAGCTCCCAGTTCGCTACTGCCCGCATCGGGACCGCTAAAGTGAGATTGATGTATTTCCACTCGAAATTATCATTCCTTAGTCCCAGCTCCTTGGTAGGGCCGGCCACTTGTCAACTCCACGTGAGCCCGTGGTACTAATTATACCCTCGTTATTGTCATATCAAGGGAAATTATAAAATTACCCGACCGTGATATTGGTCGTATACACTTATAGTGTAACATTTCCTCCCAAACCTACCCGAAAAAAAGGAATCTTAATTCACAAGATTCGCTTTTTTTTTCCATTACACAATATTCAGACCACAAAATCATTTCAAACAATTAAACATGTTATCCACAAAATACATCATTTTTCGGAATGACCGCTTATTTAAATCGGTCACTCCTTATTAAAAATTATTATTGTCCGGCGTAATCACGCCAATAAATGTTCACATCAAAATCGTTGACTCAGTTATGTCTTTGCACATGTGTTCGTTATTCTTCACGATCCTTCCTGGATCACAACAGCGTTGATCCTTGGTTACCCCAACGACGGGTAAAACTTGACAACGTTCCAGGCGGGGAGTAACTGCACTCCTCCCTCCATCATCGGCGTAGAGTCCTTCGCTCTTGCGACGTCATTCACGTCTGCTGATTGCACAGCCGCCGAAATCAACGTAGGCACAGTGACCTCACGTTCACCCTTCCTGAGTCGTGATAGTATGGAGCCAAACCATGCGCTAGTTTTCTTCTTATATCGTATACACCCTACCCGAATTATGATCACTACAACTGTCCCTACGATAGAACCAATGATGATCTGTTTCCATATCGCCCATTCTTGTTTTGGTTTAACGAATCGCTCTGAAGTCGAGCAATTAGATGATCCATTGGCATTTCCTTAATTTCATCTAACTCTTTGGGCAAAGAGATGGGATCGTAGTCTGGTAAAGCGCTATGAAATGGTTTCCATAACGTTATATTGGAAAATGCATAGTTTTCCATCCATCCTATCAATTTGTCTTCCACCTGATACTGGCTCTCTTGTTGGTAGTAAGGGGTTAACATCAATCTATCACTAATAGCCGTACATGATTCATTGAGGCGGATTAGCGATAATGGTGGGTTGATTTGTTGGTACGTGACCCCTTTACCGTGACAACTAATACTCATCTTTAGTGGACTATGATTACTAATGACCCATAGCCCATCCATTATATACCGTGCCATAGGTAACACTGTACCCAACTTGACCTTTGTTTGGCAGTGTGTTGCAATTACGTCTGAATTGTTTAAAAACAGCGCCGTAACACAAAACTGATTAATGTTCATAGGATATATTGCACTTTGAATCGCACAGAATCCTATCAAGGGTTTGGAACAAGCTTCAAGTTCAGCTTCCGTAAGGAGCGCGAACCGCGTACGTTGCGCGTCTACTGCTATTGTTGTGGATTCTAAGTCATACTGAGCCATCATTGATTCTGGCGCAGGCCGACCTGAATCTCCAGTTACTAGTGGTAACTTCATCAAGTTTTTGAAATACGACATTGTGATTAATATTTAAACCCTGCGCTAGCCCCAATACTATCAGACTCAAGAAAAACTTCATCTTGTTGTTGAGCAACATACAAGATACCACCAGAGACTTATACCACTGTCTCTGACAAAACTCAAATCATGCTTCATGATTTACACATTACAATAGTCCTCTCCCAGATACCGTCTGAGAGTCGCATTTCTAATTTGAAGCCTTCTTTGGCAGAAGAGTCAGTATCGCTTCAAGAATTTCCCTAACCCCATTAGTCTGTAAACTAGGCTGAATCGAACGATTGTCGTCGATCTCCCCATCATCAGAACTGTCTGATGTGCCCTTGCTACAACTAACGTTTACTGCTGAGAGAGATCTTTTCTCTCTTGTCTTTAGGTGCTTTCTTAACTCCATTAACGGAACGTCCTCCTCGGATGAAGAATTCTCACGCTCTTTTCACACCCCCCTAGTCAGTCTGTCTCGTGCGTTCTCTTGCCCTACTGCATCGTCACTGTCGCTATCGGATGATTCTGGAGCTACAACCTGTGTGGCTTTACGTAATGTTCTCCCCCTGGCTTTTGGAATAGGCCACTCGCTAATTTTGGCTATCCGCAAGTGTTCAGCATGTGAACTGACCTCAGTGCCATCTAGTTGATGTCGTACCCTGAATGTGACAGGCGACAATTGTTCCACCACTCTATAGTGCGACCTCCACTTACTGTCTAACTTATTGTGTCTACGGTGATTACGAAGGTACACTGGGTCACCGACCTTAATCTCGACAGGCTGTACACCTCTATTAGCATACTTAGCCCCTTTCGTCTGTGCTTTCTTAATTCGCCGATATACCTGGGTGAAGGCCTTGTGTTGATGTTCAAGCGCTATCTTGTGAAACTCTTCACCAGCGTATTTTCTTCGGGGTCTAAGGATGTTATCTAACGGTAGCACTGGGTCGCGACCGTACAGTAAAAAGAAAGGAGATTCCTGCGTAGTTTCCGAAACACAAACCCTATAAGCTGCTAGTACCTGGTTAATATGCACGTCCCATGTCAAAAAATCTTCTTGTATCTTTTTGGACAGAATGTCGTTAAAAGTTCTGTGAAAACGTTCGACCTTAGCATTGGACTGTGGATGATAAAGACTGGTCGTGACATGATCTATGTTCAGTTCTGCCAGCGTTTCTGCCATAACCCTATTCACATTCTCAGATCCATTGTCTGATACTATCTGCAATGGACAGCCATGTCTGGGTAGAATTTCTTCTACGAGCAGCTGTACCACTGACTGCGGCGTTTTATCTGGTACAGGGAACGCCTCTACCCAACCTGTCAGATGACAGATGAATGCTATGACATAGCGATTCCCGCTAAGAGAGCGGTCAAACGGACCTGCCAAGTCCAATGACAACTTAGCGAATGGGTATGGAGGAATGTCCATTTCCTGTACGGGGGCCCTTTTCTTTTGTAACACTCTAGACTGACAGATGACACACCCACTAACATATTCATACAGTTGTTTGTACATGTTAGGCCAGTAATACTTTCTACTGACTGTGTCATGAGTCTTGTCTATTCCTAAGTGCCCATTTTCGTCATGGTACTGTCTGACTACGTACTCTACCAAGTGAGACGGAACATACAATCTGGCTACTGGTTCATCATCAGGGTGAGACAAGAAATATAGAACGTCCTCTATCAGCATGTATCTCCTATTGACTGTCATAGTTCCTTGTTCACTAATCAATAAGTCCTTTAAGCGCACTATTTCAGAATCCTTCTCCTGTTCCTCAATAATATCAAACCCTGGAAGATCAACTTTTTCCAGCTTCTCGTCACACCCTGCCCTTACTGTACAACTAGCGAACTGCTTGGGTGTGAATTGTGACTCCTATGACAAAAGCATTGTCATTGACCTCTCTGGTTACCTCTACTTCTTCCTCATGCTCTGGCATGTGAGTACCACTCGGCATTCTGGATAGTAAGTCTGCCAAAACATTTTGAGGACCTGGGATATATTCAATAGTACAGTTATATCCTGAAATGCCTAGGGCCCACATCTGCACCTTCTTATTCTGCATTGGTGAATTAAGCAAATACTTAAGAGGCATGTGATCCGTGCGGATTACAAACTCCGCATTATGCAAGTAGTGATTTAGCTTTTGAAGCGCATAATGGATCGCAAAAGCCTCTTTCTCTATTGTCGACCATTTCCTCTGACTGGTACTAAGTTTATGGGATAGAAAGTAAATAGGTCTTTCTACCTTTGAGCCTGGGGAAATGTCTGAATCCTCATCGCATTTTTGCGCGAGACATGCCCCCACGCATGTGTCGCTGGCATCCGTGTAAAGGATGTACGGACGCCGTGTATCTGGATAGGCTAACACTGGCGCTACGGCTAACGTCTCCTTCATCAAATCAAACGCTTTCTGGCATTCCTCTGTCCAACTGAATCTCGCATACTTTCGTGTCAGTGCTATGATTGGTTCAGCCATCTGAGAGAAATTAGGAATCATTTTCCTGTAAAACCCAATCATACCAATGAACGAACGGCACTCTCTGACACAGGTCGGAGCCGCCATAGCCCTAATGACTTTTACCTTTTCCTCATCCGGTTTTATCCCCTGGTTACTAATGACAAACCCTAAGTATTTGGTTTCTTCCTCAAAGAACTGACACTTCTTGAGTTTCAGCTTCAGGTCATGCTGTCTCAATCGATCAAAGACTGTCTGAAGGTGACACAGATGGTCTTCTATTGTTTCTGAGAAGATCAAAATGTCATCGAGATAGGCACAGGCAAAACCTTCTAAACCAGCTAGCACGATATTCATAAGCATCATGAACAATCCCGGTGCTCCCACCAAACCAAAAGGCATTTTCGTGAATTCGAATAATCCTTTGTGGCATGCAAATGCTACTCTATCCCTACTCTCCTGATCCGCCATCTTGACCTGCCAGTATCCCGACTTAAGGTCCAGACTGGTAAAATACTTGGCCTTTCCAAGCAGTGACAAAATGTCATCTATCAGCGGTAGTGGGTACGATGTTTTCTTTGTAACCTCATTCAGTTTTCTAAAGTCAACACATAAACGTTTCGACCCATCCTTCTTGGATACAATCACTAAACTAAAAGACCATGGGGACTGAGAACGTCTTATCACACCTGCCTGTAACATCTCTTCTAGAGCCTTGTCAACAATCTCTCTATCTTGAAGCGGGATTCTATACGGTTTTATCCTAATGGGAGGATGATCGCCGGTATCTAGTTTCATCGTGACAGTGTCAGTAGCCCCTAAATCAAGGTCGCTTTTCGCGAACAAGTCTTGATTGTTCGTAATGAGCTCTGACACTACACCTTTCATCTTCTCCGGCGCAGTGACTTCCGTCAAGTCGACTGCCGATACCTGCCGATCAACCGACCCTACCTGTACTTCATGTACTTCCTGAACTGCTGTTACCTTTCCTACAACACAACCCCTTCTAACTCTATACGTCTTGTTTGTGTTGTTTTACTATCAGTATGGGATACGTCTGGTGCTTATTTTGCCTGACTACCGTGCTTGTCACTAACAGTCCCGGTTCTTGTGCTATAAATCCCTTGTCTGTTTCCGAAATCTCTAAGAGTGTCTCTCTTGCAAAATACGGAGCATTCTTCATCCGTACCTGGAGTACTTCTGCCGTCTGAGGTTTTTATCACTTTCGTCTTAGTCACTCTGACCAAAGACGAAATGTGGATGTCCTGTTCATAGGGCACATAAACACTTCCGACTCTGAGTTTCTTCAAGTCAAAATAAATCCTCACCCCGTTTTTGTCTAACCAGTCATTTCCCAAAATAAAGTTCCTGTTGAGCCCTGATACCACGTAGAACTTATGTTTAAACTTTTGCCCCGCTACCGTAAATTCTAATTCTGAACTCCCCAATACTTGTAAAGCTTCTCCACTAACTGACTGTAACGACACATCTCCCTTTCCTAACTTTGGCTTATGACTGAGTTTATCGTAAGCCCCCTTGCTAATCAAAGACACCTCTGCTCCCGTATCGATCAAGCTACGAAATCGTTGCTTCCCAATTTTGAACACTATGCACTTAGGGCTACCCGCTACATTAATGCTAAACAACTGACTCTTTTCTACTTTTCCGGTCCTGCGTAACGGCTTCGTGTGCCGCAGAACCTTCTAGTTTTCCTGCCTCGGCGGAAACCTTCTTTGACCTTGTGGCCGTCTGTTTCCGGCCTTTCTACATTCCCGCTGAATGTGACCTTGTTCCCCACACTTCCAGCATTGAATCGGGGGACGCATTGTTTGCTGCCCAACCGCCCCTATCACTCGGCAATTTCTTGCCTGGTGCCCTACTCTCCCGCATTTAAAACAATTACGGTGACGAACATGGTCTACTTCCATAGCCTCTTCTCCACTCCTAGCTGTCGCTCTCGGCTGACTAACTGGCCGATTGTTTATCGTGCGTAGCTCAAACCTATGGCGAAGGTTTTCCTCTTGCATGGCCACCTGCACGGCCCTATCTAATGTACTCGAGTTATCCCGCAGGACTTTCATCTTAAGAAAGTCGTGCGCCAATCCGTCAACAAAGAAATTTGTTAGTTGCCGTTGTACCACAGCCGCGCCCATCTGACCCGGGAAGGCTTCGCCGGCCAGAGTCATTAGTCGCTCTGCGTACAGAGGCACACTTTCCCTCGGGTTTTGTTTCACCCGCTGTAGCAACGCAAAAGCATGATTTTCATCGGCGATTTCGCCGAACCTTACGGTTAGCTGCCTTTTCAGTTCATCCCAATCCCCTGCCGCTTCCGTTTGTAAGAATCGATGGATAAAATCGCTCACCACCCCCGAGCTTGCTTGATAAGCAATGACCGGGCGCCTGTTGAGGGCTTTTATTAGCACTGCATATTTGTCAATTTCTTTTATCCACTCCCTAAATTTGATAGGCTTTCCGTCAAACGTTCCTACCATCTGCCTTATACTCTGGGCGTTAATCGCCTGACTCATTTCCCCTACTTTTTCGCCTAAAATCCTAAACACTTCCTCTGCCATTTTTGTTTCTTTTTAAATGTAACAACAACACAACCCTAGCTAACTGGTCTGGCTCCTATATAAGACTCAAACAAGGGTTAAACGAAAAAAAGTCACTTACCCCGTGATCCTTTCGGCTGTTGGTCTTGAATGAGTCGCAGACGTCTCGTGGGCTCGAACTCTGTTTTTTCCTTGTCGTGGGCTCGAACTCTGCTTTCCTTGAAGTGGGCTCGAACTCTGCTTTTCTTGAAGTGGGCTCAAACTCTGCTTTTCCTTGACGTGGGCTCGAACTCTGCTTTTCCTTGACGTGGGCTCGAACTCTGCTTTTCTTGAAGTGGGCTCGAACTCTGCTTTTCTTGAAGTGGGCTCGAACTCTTCTCTTCTCTTCGGGTTGTTGGCTTGCACTCTTCTCTTCTCTTTCTGGTCTGCTCTTCCCCCCCTTGCGTCGTTGGCTGTCGATTTGGTGCTGATAGTCTAGTTTTTCTGTTTCTTCGTTCCTCTGTTTCTTCCCGTTCCGAGATCCTGGTCCACGGCACCAAATAAGAAGATAAGGTAGTGTTACACTACCGCAGCCACACGCAAGGTGTTGTAGATGGAAGACGCAGCCAGACAAGAGTGTTTCCAGAAGAGTCTTTTATTTCTTGGTCATCGTGGGTCTAATAGGTTGGGCACAACCAACCTACTAGCATGGCATACTAAAAATGGCGAAAATACCGGAGCTCGGTCTCTCGCTTCTCAGCTCCCTCTATCTATCTCTCTCTCTCTCTTCGTTGTGTGCTCTCTATCTTATCTCGTTCTCTTCATTGTGCGAGCTCCCTCTCTATCTCGTTCCCTTCGTTGTGAGCTCTTTCTATCTCGTTCCCCTTCGTTGTGAGCTCTCTTCCCGTGCTGGGCTCTCCTCGTTCTGGTGTTTCCCCCCACTATATATACCCGTTCTGGCCGAGGGCATCGCCCCTTTGTCTCAATCAGTCAAAGGGGCTATTACTGTCACCCATAACATTCCACATCTATCATGGTGGTCAGCGTCCTCTGATCCTAGCTATCAAAGGAACCCATTACTGTCTCTCATAATTATTCCACATCTATTATGGTGGCCAGCGTCCTCTGATCTTAGCTGACCAG
>BTPG01000007.1:21573166-21648730 GCA_036245525.1 Semisulcospira habei | reverse complement strand
CCACATCTATTATGGTGGCCAGCGTCCTCTGATCTTAGCTGACCAGGGACCCATTACTGTCTCTCCTAATTATCCCACATCTATTATGGTGGTCAGCGTCCTCTGATCCTAGCTATCAAAGGAACCCATTACTGTCTCTCATAATTATTCCACATCTATTATGGTGGCCAGCGTCCTCTGATCTTAGCTGACCAGTAACCTATTACTGACTCTCATAATTATTCCTTGTCAGCAGGCAGGGCTAGAAATTAACTTTTTTCTTTGGGGGCCATCGGGCCCCTTGATTGAAAAATTTGAGGGCCCACAAGCAACTTTCGGGGCCCAACTTTGAAAAATAATGCAAAGAAAAAACAAAAGAATTATTGACAATTTAATAAGTAGAAAGTACAATTTGTCTGATAATCTAAAATAAAAACAATTGAATTTCCAATTTTGCTGAGTGATGTCATTTTTATTTGCCTTTTCTTTCACTTTCAAACATTACCAACAAAAAAGGGGAAAAAACACACACACACACATTCAGTGACACACATATTCCAGTGACTAGTGAGCCTGAAATGGCCATTAAACAAAATATTAAAAAAATCAAGTGAGTCTCTTGTATAATACTTTTCAGTTTTGTGACTGAGTATTGCACAATACACATCATTAAATTTTTTTTAAAAATCTGACCTCAATGCACAAAAGTTCAAAACAAAACCATGAAAGAGAACTAAACTTAACAGTACTCTTCCTGATAAACTAAAGTTAAACAAACAGATTTTGCCTTTTCTTTTTTTTTTTTCAATCATCTATTCATATTACACTTATGTGCACTTGAGTTAACAGAAGTAAACTAAAAATACAATAACAAAAAAAACCCGCAATACTATTACTGTGAGTGAGGGCACCGGTGTGGGTTGCTTCCCTTGGCCCAAATACGAAACTGCCGAGTAGAGCTAGCTGTAGCAGACGAATTATTTTGCGGGCCAAGCGGGCCCTTCGTTTTTCAACTTTCCGAGCCCGAAATCAACTTTGCGGGTTTTTGGCCCCGGGCCCCCGCTATTTCAAGCCCTGGCAGGAGTCTGTGTTCCTCACTACTAACGAGGGCTCATTATTTATTCATTAGGCCCAGCTCCCAGTTCACTACTGCCCGCATCGGGACCGCTAAAGTGAGATTAATGTATTTCCACTCGAAATTATCATTCCTTAGTCCCAGCTCCTTGGTAGGGCCGGCCACTTGTCAACTCCACGTGAGCCCGTGGTACTAATTATACCCTCGTTATTGTCATATCAAGGGAAATTATAAAATTACCCGACCGTGATATTGGTCGTATACACTTATAGTGTAACAGGACGCATGTTGGGGAGGAGGGGGTGCATTTCCCCACTCATCCGGCTTCAGTATTTTGTCGCTAGACTGGGCCCATGCCCACAAAGCCTCTTCAGTATGTACTATGAGCTTGCATGCATTTTCCACCTTTTCCACAATACGTTCGCAAACATCATAACAAAAATAGAGACACTGTCCTAAATCAAGGAGAGCATTGCGTCAGCTCATACACATGCAAAAGACTGACGTGCTGGTGCTTTGCGTCAATTAGCAAAGACGCGTTTGGTGCTTTTACATCACAGTCACTGTCTGATTATTCTGATGAAATCGATGAGTCTTACTTTTGACATTTTTTCCGCGTTGAATTTTTATTTTCAAAAAGGTTGAACAGGTACAAAGCTGGCTAACAAACTCATCCAATGTCTTTCTACAAACTAGCTATATCCAAAATTTCAAGTGCACATAATCAAAATGACTGACTCCAAAATGCCAAATATGGGTCAAACGACTTTCTGTAAACCGTCGTTTAACTCTTCAAAAGTTCAATGAGACATCCAATTTCAATATGCTTGGATGCTCACCTAGACACCCCCTGATTGTAGCATTTCCTGTCTTTTCATGCTTAAAACAGCAACTGCTTTTTTTTAATGTCAGAACATCGTAGGTGTGAATTTTCTTAATGGGGAAATGACTGTCAGTGCATGCACATGTTTTTGCGCTTGTATGTATGCCAACTTCGGAGATTTTCATGTTTACATACATATATGCACACACACACAGCATTTCGCCAAAATCATGTGCAACAGCAAGGTCACAGTAGCTAGAGATGACGTCATTTTGATCGTGTTACTTCTTTATCACAATCTGAGGCCCGCCTGCCTGTTATGTTCTTTGCATTCTATGGAACACGCTCTGACCAGCCCCATCCCAAAGTCTACTGTATTTTCAATATGGTAGACAAAAAGGAACACCCAGGAGGCAAAGAATCCTTGACCTGAACACAACCTTTGCTGGCCTTCACAAGCTAATCTAACACTACCCTTGAGCTATCATGGCTAATCCTTCTCCCAATGTAGTGTCTTCAGCGTGAAAGTGTTCATTAGGACTGTGCTCTGGAAAGGAAGATGAGGGACGTGGACCGACCATGCTAGTTTTGGGTAGTGCCAGATTAGCGCATCACCTTCCAAAGGCACCAAGCTTACCTGGCACTACTCTTGAACCAACAAATGGTAAACCCTTCTCTGAATGTGGTGTCTTTAGGCATAAACCTGTTCATGTGTCTGGGCTCTGGTACTCAAAGGTGAGAAAGCATTAAAAAATTGTTTGCTGTGGATCTGCCATAACGGTTCATGGGTGGTGCCAGATTAGCTTGGTGATCTGGCACTACCCTAGCATGGCTGATCGTTCTCCAACTGTGGTGTCTTGTGTGAAATCAGTGAAACCAGGCCAGGGTACGAAACTGAAAGATGTGAAAATACAGGTCCACTCACCATCATCAATCTCAAATTTGACTGTCTTGTCGTTGTAGAAGAGGATCTTTTTCTTGTCCGCAGGCCTTGTGACTATCACCACGTTATCTCCCAGTGACTGTAAAGAAAATACATGTACAGTAAACTTCGCTTATAATAACAAAGTCAGAAATACCGATACCTTGATTTAGCTCATTACATCCCAAGGTTCAAATTGTCCATTTCTGTCGAATGCTTTGAGATCCACATTACAGTTCTGGAAACAGATCAAGCATGATAGTTCAAGGGTGATGTCAGAATAGCTTGGCGCCTCTAGGTGCCAAGCTATTCTGAGACAACCCTTAAACCATCATGATCGATGCACATCCTGTCGCCGGATGTCAGGGTTTTATGGGATAAATAACAACACCTTTTCATCCCCATAAGCGCACACACAAATACACATACCTTCACAGCTTTCTCAGCTTTCGGAAGTGACTCTTCCACATCGTCCATGAGAATGCCGCCTCTCCCTATGAGATCATAATTCTTCAGGAGCCGCATGAGACCCTTTCTGTCTCGAATGTCCAGTTTGGGTTTGAAGGCAAATTTGCGTCCATCACTGGAGTCACTAATTTCAATCTTGGGGTTGTTGAGCAGAGCCTAGAAGAAAAAAACACACTACCCAAATGAATGGTAAGCATTTCAACAGATCGATACAGCCAAACCTGTTTTGAATGTCCACCCTTATGTGACATCACCTTGTACTACTTGAGAGAACACCTGTCTTTTAACCCATTACATCCTGAAGATGAAATTATCTTATTTTTTTATAGTATATATGAGTATTAGAGATCTACATCACATTTTTGGAGACAGATTGATCATGATAATTCTGCCTTTCAATGCTTCTCTTGAGAGAACACCTGTCTTTTAACCCATTCAGGCATGGGAATTGCCCAAGCAAAAATCATCTGAAACGGGACCTTCAACCTGATACAAAACAGGGCTGGATCACTTGGCTCCAGGGGGGTGGGGTGGGGGGGGCAACTTTTTCTTTGGGACCTTGAACCTGATATAAAAGGCCTCCACCACGCTAAATCTTGTTTCCGCGAGGGCCGGAAAATCAAACAGTGGGGGGGGGGGGGGGGGGGGAGAGGGGGGGGAGGGGTGGGGGGGGGGGGGCGGGGGGGGGGGGGCGGGGGGAGGGGGGGGGTAGGAGACAGGCCTTCCTTGCTTGCTTTTCGGCACCGACAAATCAAACAGTGAAGGGCGGGGAAGGGGTCTGCCCGTCTAAGTTCTGAGTTTACTGCGCAGCGCGCGGCGCACTCAGGCAGGCCACAGACACAGCCTGCCGCATCATATTCTGCCGCGGAGTAAAACCGGTGCTTAGCTCGTTTTGCTACCCACAATCGATTTTCGCGGACGCGCCTTTTTAATTTCGCAGACGATTTTTTTTCCCCCGCGGAATCCCGTGGTTTTCGCTGAAAATTCCCATGCCTGCTATTACATCCTGAGGGTGGCATTATTTTAAAAGTATAAGAGTATTAAAGGTCTGCATCACATTTTTGAAGACAGATTGACCATGATAATTCAAGGGAAGTGTCAGAACAGTTTGGTGCCTACAGATGGATGCAAAGCTATTCTGACACCACCCTTTAACTATCATGGTTGATCTATATAAGATCAGAACTGAACAGGTTAAATTTGAGCCATAACATCCTAAATCACAGACCAGCAACCCAGTAAGCAAAGGTCTTCGGGCCCATGACAGCCACAGTGAGCCTATGCACGGCTGTGCACAGACCCACTGCGCTGTTGTGGGCCCGAAGACGTTTTTTGCTACTGGGGGAATGAAAGAAATAAAGCTGACCTCTGTGGCCAGCCAGTGGCGAATGGAGGTGGACGCATCAAGCTGGTTTGTCTCGTCAAGTATCTCGTCCAGTAGCAGTGGCTCAGTGTCACCTTCTTGGTGCCGGGACTGCACAGAAAATAAATAAATAAATTAAATTAAACAATCAATACATAAATGAATAATAATAAATGAATAATAATAAATAAGTAAAAATATAAACAAATAATAAGCAAGCAAACAAAACAATAAATAAATATCCCTGAATAACTGAATCACAAGCATCATGCATTCCAGCAATTAATCAGAAACTAGTCGACGTAATGACAGTGACACTAATCCATCTGAAGGGGACACAGATTCTCATCAATCCCTGGCACAGCCCTAGAGGGCTTATGAGAATTTATGCCTCCTGTTGGCAGAGATCAGCAAACATTTCTGACTTTCTATAATCAGATTAAACTTTCAGAAGAAATCCTCCATGTTAACCTTTTTCATCCTGATACACTATTGCTTGAAATAAGTTTAACTATGATAGTTCAAGGGTGGGGCCAGAATAGCTTGGCGCCTGAGGACCCAAGCTATTTTGGCAATACCCTTGAACTGAAATGGTTGATAAATCTCCTGATCTGTAATGTAGCCATCACAGGACAATAAGCCAATTTTAAAAAATCAGCCTCAGGATGTAATGGGTTAAATGAGCAAGGACTGCACTATTTACCCATTTTCATCCTGATACACCAGTGCTTGAAATTCATTTGACTATGATAGTTCAAGGGCGGTGCCAGAATAGCTTGGCGCCTCAGGCGCCAAGCTATTCTGGCACCATCCTTGATCAAAAATGGTTGATTTATCTCCTAATCTGTAATGTAGCCTTCACAGGACAATAAGCAACTTTTGAAAAGTCAGCCTCAGAATGCAATGGGTTAATATTGCCCCCTTCGTCCCCACAAATCCACAGTGACATTCTTCACATTGAGAAAAAGGTAAAGTTACCTTCATATGTTTCACAATGCGGGCAAGCACACTGAAACGATATTGTGAACTGCCTTGGGCAGTTTTGTAGTCAATCGGCTCTGTAACAAAGCAGACAAAACAACAGGATTGTAGTGTGTATTATAGACAAAGGATCTAGGTTTCTAAACCCCTTAAGTATTAATATGCAGTCACCAGGTATGTGAATACCATTACCAGAGCCTTCATCATGCATCCTATCTATCTATCTATCTATATCTCGTAGTCTTGCCGAACATTGGGGCACCACTGATGCTCTTTAGTCATCTCAGTGTTCTTGTATGCCTGTGAGTCATGCACCCTAACAGCAGACCTTGAAAGGACTTAAGGAGGATACAAGCCACTGAAATGAGATGTTTTCAAAGGCTGCTTGGCATTTCATACAGAGATCACATCATGAATGAGGAAGTGGGAAGCAAAATCAGGCAAGCCATCGGTCAGGCCCTATGAAGACCTATTACTATTAGAAGTATTAGTCATTATGAAAAAATGCAAACTGAAGTGGTATGGGCATGTCACGCGTTCAGCAGGGCTTGCCAAAACAATCCTGCAAGGCACTGTGCAAGGAGGACGAAGGAGAGAAAGACGGAGGAAAAGCTGGGAGGACAATATCTCAGAGTGGACAGGACTGAGGCTGGGCGATACGCTAAGAATGGCAGAGAACAGAGAGGAATGGAGGGAGCTGGTTGCCAAGTCATCATCATCATGCATGCACAAGGAGGTAAAAAGGGATACAGTTAAAATTAACCCATTTAGCCCTCAGTCCTTACAGCAGGAGATGGACTGACCATGATAATTCAAGGGTAGTGCCTTCAGATGCCCAGCTAATCTGGCACTACCCTTGAATTATTATGGTCAATCAATCTCCTTCAACTGGTACATGTTTAGTCATTAAGCAAGACCTCCAAGATTTTAGAAATGGGACCTTGGGGTTAAAAAGCTTGCATTTGTGGTACAGGTATAGCTAGAATTTACATAACCCCTTCACTGTCAGCAGAAACAAGTGTCTTCAACCCTTTGGCTGCATCATGTGTATGTAGCACTGTTTCCATGATTTATTCAGAAATCACATTGAAAACAGAGCTACTGACAACCAAAGGTAAATTTAACACCAAATCTGCCAAATGAAAACAAATATGAACAGGTCTAGTGAAGGCAAAAAAAAAAAAATCAATGAGTCCAACCATAGCCTCATGCAGTTCTAAATGAATTCAGATTTATAATAGTAATACATTACTGGAAGTTCAATTAAATGCACAGGTATACACTTCATCCAGTTCACAAGAAGCAAGAGAAATTCTTGTCCACCTAGCAACAAAAATGTATATAACTGACTTGGTGATTTAGGCTGAGGCACTTTGTTTGGCTTGGATTTCTTGGCAGAGTTTTCATTGCTGCTGGGTTTCGCTTTCCTCTTTTCGATAGTTGGTGTAGCTTTGGCGCGCTTCAAAAATGCCTCTCTTTCCTTCAGCAATGCCGGATCCATTGTGGGTTAGGAATCTGGAAATAAATTTAAGTAGGCTTTTTAAATAATTGTCATCTCTTTACCGACTCTACTGCATGTGAAATTAAGAAGAAGAAGAAAAAACAAACTATCCAAGTACTTCTAATTCTACTCTGTTCCCTCAGAGAACCAAGTGCACGTCAGCATGAATGCTGATGTGCAATGAATAATTCAATAAACGTGAATTAAGATTGCTGGCATGCAACATGTAACAATAACATGTACACGGTGTCAGTTTTGCATACAGTGTGTGTATACAATTATGAGTGTTCGAAATGCAAGCATGACCGGCTTCTCTTCACAAATCGATGTCATGATGCTAACTTTGTACAAAAATAATTATTTTAATCATCAATCACTGTGTGGATTTAAGATCGTATAAATGGTTTAATATTATTATAACTCTGTTGTCTTCGCTGGTTCCCTGTTTTTCCTAATAACGTTGCTTCTGGGTCTTTTTAACATCTCTAACATAATACAAATATCACTACAACATTGCCGATATATACATGTCAGGTGTTTAATAAATTCTAGTGTCCAGACCTGCGGTATAATTTATTTGAAGTCTTTTACTGTGAACTGAAACATACGCCATTCAACTGGCAGCCATATTGTGTCTTTTCAACGGTAGGTAACTGATACACAATGAGAGATTTTAGAGTGTTCTATTTTCGTTTTGTTTTTTTTTTTTCTGTTGTGGCGTAGTTTTCACAGAGTTTTGTTACATGCACAAAGAAATTTTAGAAATAATAGCAGTTTACATTTGAAATATTTCCTAATCTTATCCAAGCCAATCAGATAATTTGAGTGATACTGTTTGGTGCAGCAGTTCTGTCCCGTGCGGCAATGTCTTGGCTAGCCTAATAAAAAATAAACCGTATTAGTATCCGCAAAGCTAGAACTGTCTGCATCAACGACTGTCTGCCTGTCTGTACAAAATAATTTCTCGGATTTCAATATCAGGTACGCTGTTATCTCAGTTCGTGTCAGTTGCCATTTACAACTGAAGTGCCGACAGTGACCTGCTGAGTAACGAGTGTGTTTGCCAGCAAACACATTAGCGGTTTTTACGTTGATTACGTTAAAGTTTGTTTTTCGTTTAGTGTGTAAAATACAGTTTGTTCATCACGAAAGCACATTACAGCCATCAAAAAAGAACCAACGGATTGAAATGTTTTTAGGAGGCCTGAGGAACAGATGGCGCCATAGCTCAGTTGGTTAGAGCGTCTGCCTAGTAAGCAGAAGGTCGAGGGTTCAAATCCCTCTGGTGCCTGCTTTTTTTTTATTTTCCTTTTTTGTTTTCCATACTTTCAAAATCTAATTAATTGTCTTTAATTTATCTGTTTGGATATTATAACTTAATTTATTTTGTTTAGTATTTTGTTTAATATATCTCTATTTTATTTAGCCTTAAAATTCGCATCTTAGTGCTGAGGTCATGTTTTTGAATTCACAAAAATTTGCATGACGCCTAAAAAATAAAACACTTTTTTTTTTTTGGTACTACAGATGATTTCTGTTAGTGAACTGACAGTAACACTAAACAGTGGCCCAGTTCAGCGATCTGATCACAATAACTGACAGTAGGCTGGCTAATTTGATTCAAAATTAACAATAGTAATAAAAATTTATAATAATAATATTAATAATAATATTAATAATATTAAAGATTAAAATAATTTATTAATCCCATTAAATGAGAAACTATATTTTGCTGTCTCAGTAGCAAAATAATTAAAACAAATAAACATATAAATAGCATATATACACACATACAAACAATACAATCACACATTGTTATCACACATATTATCACTGCCTATTGCACTCTAAAAATGAAAGACTTACGCATACATATAACTACTACTGCTACTACTACCACTACTAATGAGTACTTACATGTATATAGCGCCTAACCTCAAAAGGCTAGATCTCTAGAAAACTAATTACAGAGAAATAGATACAAACAGAATTTAAACTTAATTCAGTATTGCTATTATGACTAACGAATATGGGAAATAAGTAAAGTTTTGAGTATATGCTAATAATGCAACTTCTTTTTTTTCTTTTTTTTTTTTAGCAATCTACAGGGCTCCCAAAGGTACCATTGGACAGCTTTCTGCCTAATCTAAAGATCCGAAGTGGTTCCGAGATGAGTGTTTAATAAACTCTATTGTCCAGACCTGCGGTATAATTTATTTGAAGTCAGCGGTCCGCTTGTCAAGTGAGTTTATAAAATTAGTGAGTTTACTCAATTACTATGATGGTCTTTTTCGGCAGCACACCACCACCCCCACCCCCCGGCCCCCCACCACCACCACCCCCCACCCCCTACCCCCAACGCCCACTCCTCGATACACTCTTGGATTTTTGGTTTTCATATATATATGTATCCAAAGTTAAAGACGCTCGAAGCGTGTCAGGGCACAGGTTGGTCGTAGCGTCATTACTCCTAACACGGAGTATTAACATAGTCACGGAGTGTCAGGAGTAATGACGCAACGACCATCCCGCTCCTGCGAGTCCGGGGCACCGGAGGTAAGCGTGTACGGTATCTCTAGCGGCACGAAAAGCATCGACTGATAATTACCACTCTTGTGACCCCTGACATGACCCGCCTAATTTAATTGATATTCTGATCAGTGTATTCTTCCGCATAGCACTGACTAACTGTCATGCCGTTATTCGTAACATATCAATACCCGTGTTCTGTTGTCCCGTTTTACAATGCGGAAAACCTAATTTGAAACGCATGATAGGCGACACAGAACGACTTATCTACGCTGAGTCCATCGAACAGCAGAATGATCCACATGGCTCAGTGCGGACTGATCCCGCCTTTCCCCCCCCCCCCCCCTCCACTGCCCCCGTCACCCCCCCCCCCCTTCCCCCTCCCACATAAACCCACCCACAATGAAAACTGACTGACATGATGCATGGGTTAGGCCGGCTGTATTAATTAATTAAAACTAGTTGATGAGTTTAATTCTTAAAGTGCTTATTGTCTTGTGAAGGCTACATTACATATTTCAAGCTAGCTCATCCATTTTAGTTCAAGGGTGTTACTAGAATAGCTTGGCGCCTGAGGTGCCAAGCTATTCTGGCAATGACCCAGGAACTATCATAGTCAAATTTATTTTCAGCAATGATAGTGCATCAGAATGAAAGGGGGTAATGTTCGCTCAGCGGACGCTTCGCTCTAATCCGCGACATAGTCTCAGCTCGCTTGGGAGGCCATTAACCCATTTAGCCCCGGGACCGGCCCTGCGGCAGGAGATGGATTGATCATGATAATTCAAGGGTAGTGCCAGATGAGCTTGGCGCCTTTAGGCGCCAAGCTCATCTGGCACTACCTTTGAATTATCATGATCAATCCACCTCCTGCAACTGGTGCATGGTCGTTCAGTAACACTTCCAAAGTTTGGTAAAAGCACCCGTGGGGCTAAAAGGGTTAACAAAAACAAAAACAAAATAGGGTTCAGTCATACGTATGGATCCCTCTTGTCAAAAAAGAAGTCGTTCTGTGAAAGGTCACTTATGTACCAGGGGTCAGTTGCATGCGCAAGCTAAGTCCTGCACCAGCCACTAAGCGAGGTGCTCCGCGGAGCACGTTACTCAATGGCAGGCGCAGGATTAAGCTCGCTCATGCATCTATAGCGGAGCATCTTGCTTTGTGGCTGGCGCAGGACTAAGCTTGCTCATGCAACTACAGCCAGGCACCTTCCTTAGTGGCAGGCGCAGAACGAAGCTCACTCTTGCAATGGACCCCAACATGAATGACCTCTCACCGAACGACTGACTTCATTTTGACAAGAGGCCGGGTTACGTAGAACTCTAGAGTCAGCCGCAGAGTGTAAATTCTGTCTCGACGGTGTCAGTGTGTAGCTGGAGAAGAGAGACGAGGTAGGGCGGACAGAAACAGGTAATACGATTGTGTGTCACACAATCATGACATTGCGTATACTGAGTTCTTACCTGTTACAGGTAACTCCGAGACTGAACGCATTGAAATTAGAAAAGCTGATCATTTAATAAGTAATGCATCAGGGGATTTGAAGCTTCAATATTCTGCCAACTATGGCAGATGTAGCGAAACATTAACTCATTTGAGACGTGCCGCCTCCGGATACGCGGCATAAGGAATGTGCACGCAGCGCCATAGATACTGTGAAAAAAAACCCAGCATGTCAATCAGTTTTGAGAAAAGCGAGATTTTCATTTGTTATACAATGAAAATCTCGCTTTTCTCAAAAATAGACGCACAAGCTTTTGCCATAATTATAATGGTTGAGTGTCAGTGCACGCAGCCACATATACTGTTTACAGCAATGGGGGCTGCATGCATATAATTATGGGCGTTAAGCTATGGTGCTGCCGTCATGTCAGTTTAAAAAAAACCAGCATGTCAATCAGTTTTGATAAAAGCGAGATTTTCATTTGTTATACAATGAAAATCTCGCTTTTCTCAAAAATAGATGCACAAGCTTTTGCCATAATTATAATGGTTGAGTGTCAGTGGTTTTGTGGTTGGAACAAAAAAAATAATGCAATTTTGTAATTTTTCAATTTTTGTAAATTGTACTTTATTTTTAACGGTGGAAAAAAACAGCAACCTAGTTTTACCAAAATAAACTGAGGAGAAAGAAAAAGTGACAATTTTTTAAATCATCAGAAACACTCAAGTGTAATCCGATTATTCACACACACACCCCCCCCCCCCCCTCCCCCCAAAAAAAAATAAAATAAAATAAAAATTAAAATAAATAAATAAATAAATAAATAAATAATAATAATAAAATAATAAAAAAAAAAAAAAAAAAAATAGATCACCATTTTGGTCTGTTTTAGTTCAGACAGCATGGGATCGAAGAAACAAGTTGTCGTTCTTGATGGTGGGACCGGCCAGTCTTTGTATGACATGGGCTTCACAGAAATAGAGGTCAGCACTTCTTTAATTGTGCGTGTGTGTGTGTGTGTGTGTGTGTGTGTGTGTGTGTGTGTGTGTGTGTGTGTGTGTGTGTGTGTGTGGTGTGTGTGTGTGTGCGTGTGCATGTGTGTGGTTGGTTGGTCAATTCATAGTGACACCAAACTCGCTGTCTCTCTCATCTTATCTCGCATCGACTACTGCAACTCTCTCCTTTCCGGCCTTCCTCACTCTACCACTCTCGCTCTACAGCGCGTCCAGAACAATGCTGCCCGCCTCGTCCTCAGAAAGAAAAAATCCGAGCACATCACTCCCCTGCTCAAGCTCCTTCACTGGCTCCCCATCCCCCAACGCATCCAATACAAGATTCTGTCTCACTCTGCTACAAATCCCTGAACAACTACGCTCCTACCTATCTCTCCAACTTACTTCACCCCTACGCTCCTTCCCGCTCCCTCCGCTCCGCCTTCGACCCTCTCCGCCTCCTTATCCCCCGCAGCAAACTCGGCACTTTCAGCCCCCGCTCCTTCTCCGTCTACGGTCCATCCACCTGGAACACCCTCCCATTCCCTCTCCGTCAGAAACACTCTCTCTCCTCCTTCCAGTCCGCCCTCAAAACTCACCTCTTTCAACAGTTCTAGCACTATATCACTACACTCCCCACCCCAAGCTGACCGTCAGAAACACTCTCTCTCCTCCTTCCAGTCCGCCCTCAAAACTCACCTCTTTCAACAGTTCTAGCACTATATCACTACACTCCCCACCCCAAGCTGACCGTCGTAATGTATTTTCACTATTTGTGGTACGTGAGCCATTGTCTAAAGCGTGCGCATGCGTGTGCGAGTTGTGAGTGCGCGCTTAGAGTTATAATTATTATAAGATAAGCGCATTATAAATACCGTAATTATTATTATTATTATGACATCGAAATTATAAAAAAAATAAGCGAACTGTCGTTTTCGCGATCTCAGTCACTGTAACAGTTCACAGTTAACCCCTTTTGCTGTCGGTAGCGCTTTTTGTCTCGATGATTCCTGCAGGAATCATCGCGACAAAAAGCGCTACCGACAGCAAAATGGTTAAAAATTGCAAGCCTTTAATTTGGCATTGCCTCTGATGCTGTCCCTAATTTGAATCTATGAATCCATGACACTTTATTCATCAACAGTTTGAGGCACTAACATCGTCAAAACAAAGACAGTTTTTTTGTTGTTGTTGTTGTTTGTTTGTTGTTGTTGTTTACGCATAAATCTGAATACACATTTCAGCACCAATTGTGTTTGTTATGTTTTGTCGGCACACCTAATGAACTTTAACGGCAGTTTGGAACCGCAGAAAAAGCACACCGGCGCGTAATCGCCCTTACTATATTCTGCGCTACCGTTAGCGTGCCAGTCTATTTTTAGCTGTTTCTCTGACTGATAGCGTTGTATTTCTAGAAAGGAGTGGAGACATTATCAGGTTACTTGATGTAAAGACAACGTGAGATGAACTGGATTGTCCTGTGTCGAAATGAACCCTAGCTAGACCTGTGTGTAGCGTTTCCTTACCATCTGATACAGAAGTTAATCTTTCAACAGTTACGGCTGTAGTGGGCCTTCAACCCTTTGCCTGTCCGCGCGGTAGCGGTTTTTGTCGCGATGATTCCTACGCTTCTGTGTGATATAGCCCAGTTACAGTCATTATGATAATATGTGCTAGTGTGTGATTACACATCGCCTGAAATAACCGATTTTCTCCCCTATCTGCAGGGTCACGTGCTGTGGTCCGCGCTTCCTGTCCGCACCAACCCACAGGCCTTGGTTGATTTGCACAGCAAGTGAGAATGCTCACATGTATTTAGTTAGTTTTGTTATTATTTATTTATATCATTGTTATGAATATTTATTGATATTTTTATATGATTGTGTTATTTTTGGTATTATTCATGTTACTTATATTTGTTTTATGATTTAAAAAAAAAAACACCAAATATTTAGTCAGTCTGTCAGCAAGTGAGAAACATCACATTTATTTAGTAAGTTTTGTTATATTTTATATCATTGTTATAATTTATTTATTTATTTTGTTATTATGATTGATTTAGTTTTGGTATTATTCATGTTATCTATATTTGATTTTATAATATAACAAAAAAATATTTAGTCAGTCTGTCAGCAAGTGAGAATAATCACATTCATTTAGTTATGTTTGTTATCATTATATTTATTTTTTATCAATGTTATGATTATTTATTTATTTTGTTATTATTATTTTATTATTTTGTTATTATTTTATTTGTTTTTGCTATTTTTTATGTTATTGATATCTGTTTAATATTAATTATACCCACCGAAAAATTCACCCCCAAAATATTTATGAAAGCAGGGAAATAACACACGATGTCCTATTCTTCTTTCACTTGTAAGGGGAATAATTATGTTTGATGTCACTCACCGTTGAGTTAAGCCGTTCAATGCCAGTTGACGCAGACTGTGTTTCTGCGATCTTCGCTAATTCGACACCAAAACCCCCACCTGTCCCAGGTACATGGATTCAAAGTGATGTCAGCAAGAGGCATAGATCCTCACGAGCCCCCGCAGCTGCGGGGGCTCATGAGGATCTATACCTCTTGCAGTTGAGTGGTGTTAAGGTTTTCTCAAACTGATCGGGTTAGTGATGAACCTGCCGACTAATTTGTGTGTGTGTGTGTGTGTGTGTGTGTGTGTGTGTGTGTGTGTGTGTGTGTGTGTGTGTGTGTGTGTGTGTGTGTGCTCGCCTGCGTGTCTAGATATCTGCAAGTCTGGGGGGGGAAAGTTCAAATATCTGTATGCCTTGTATTTACATAAAACACTCTCCAGCATTCAGTCGCAGCCCAGTCTTCCTCAGTGAAAAGAAAAGTTTTCATTTCGTTTCGCTGATGAAGATGCAATCCAGACCAAAAGTTGATTTACCCGTAATATTAATACATTGTGTTGTAACTGTATTTTCTAAGCGTGTTCAAGTTTCTTTCTCCGTTGGGTTCCTCTCTGCTGATGAAGACGGATCTGCGATTGGAAATGGCGGTTTTTTTTCTTCTGTTCATTTCTCCAAACAATGAGAGATTAACTGTCTTTAAAGACCATTATTTAGGTGGCTGTAGCCAACTGAAATGATGGTCTTTTAACCCCTTTTCTGCCACTGTATGTACACGGTACGTACATTTTTTGTTTGTTTGTTTCTGAAGTCTTGGTTTATTCAGCGACCAAAAGCCAACACCGTCCAAGAAACACGGATACATGTTGGTCTCAGCAAGAGGCGTAGATCCTCATGGGCCCCCGCAGTCGCGGGGACTAAAGAGGATCTGTGTCTCGTGCATTTGGATTGTGTTCACCTTTTTCCCTCGCCGGTGAAGGGGTTAATGGCAGATGACACTATTTGTCCCTCAAGAGCACAGGTCTTGCAGAGATATGTTTTTTCTTCTTGCAGTAAATTTTTTTTTGGGTTAAAAACAGGTTCCGCTTAACCCCTTTAGCCACAAGGCCCCATTTCTTAAATTTGGGAGGTGTTGCCTGACGACTATGTACCAGTAGCAGGGGATGGATTGATCATGATAATTCAAGGGTGGTGCCAGGTGAGCTTGGCGCCTGAAGGCGCCAAGCTCATCTGGCACTACCCTTGAATTATCATGATCAATCCATCTCCTGCTGCAAGGTCCCGGGGCTAAAAGTGTTAATAAGGTTTAGACACTTTTTTGTGGTCCGCGAGATTAGAACTTCATAGCAGAAAACCATTTCATGTCATTCTGTCCATGTGTTTTTCGGTTCATCAGATTTTACGAGAGCGGTTCTGACGTGGTGCTGGCAGCCACATATCAGGCGTCGGTGGAGGGCTACGCCAAATATTTCCAGATCGCGGAGGCTGAGGCAGAAAGCCTCGTCACTGAAGGGGTTAAACTTGCCATCCAAGCTAGAGACAAGAGTGAAGCGAAAATCGGTACAGAGCACTTTATAATATAGCTGCCTTTCCCAGGCAATACAGGGTGAAAAATCATTTGAAATTTTAGAGGCTAGAATGTAACCTGTCGGGCTCTAATGCCCATACCGCCGTGAGATGGCCTTAGTTGCCTGCTCGGCGTTAAACCCAAATAACTAACTAACTAACAAACTCTAATGCCCATACTACAATAGCCTAACGAGGAAAATGTATACATATTTATTGAGAATTTTTCTCTAGATTTTCTTCTGCCTCTATTTTTGTTTTCGTAGTTGTTTTTGTGTTGTTTTTGTTTTGTTTTGTTTATATTGATTTTGCCATACAAATGGATTAATTTTTGTTCAGGTCGTAAATGCTGGGTGGCTGGGAGCGTGGGGCCGTATGGAGCCATCTTGAGTGACCGCTCCGAGTACACTGGGAAATACGCGGATACCATGTCAGCACACGTACGCACACTTTGTGATTCCCCTTGTGCTTGCGACTACTGTTTATTTTTATTTCTTTACAACTTTTTCTGTCGCACGTGGGAAACTTTGGGCTGCATTTCCAGGGAAAGGCTCGTCACCAGAGTAGTATGCAGCGCCACCCCGGCGACCAACCTGCGCGCGCGAGGGGCTGACTCCTCTCGCGCGCGCAGGTTATCAAGTTGCAGTTTGTCTGTCAGGTGCCTGTGGTGTGTGTGTGTGTGTGTGTGTGTGTGTGTGTGTGTGTGTGTGTGTGTGTGTGTGTGTGTGTGTGTGTGTGTGTGTTTTCTTTAACCCCTTCCCTGCCACTGGTCGTACATTTTTGTTTGTACAATCTTTGCTCATTCAACGACCAAAAGCCAGACCTTCCAAGAAACATGGATACAAATTGTGACCTGTTCCCACAAAAGGGACCTTAAGTCGCTTTTGGCCGAATGGAGCTACAGGCCAAAAAGGGTGCAGGGGGTCATCTTGGGTCAGTTCAAGTGATCAACTTTAAATGCATGTTTCTCGCTTCATAACAGGTCTACAACAATGTTTTTGCATCAAATTAATTTGTATTGCTAGTAGATTGTAATGTGTAAATATCTCAAAACTCAAAATTTCCGACTTATGGTCCCTTTCGTGGGAACAGGTCACAATTGGTCTCAGCTAGAGGCATAGATCCTCATGAGCTCCCACTGTCGCGGGGGCTCATGAGGAATCTATGTCTCTCACAATTGGATTGCTTTTCACATTTCCTCGGCAGTCACATATGTTTCTCCCGTTTGACGCACAGGAGCTGTCCACATGGCACACGAAACGCATTGCCCTCATTTTGAAAGGGAAACCAGATCTGCTGGCCGTGGAAACAGTTCCGGTCGTCAAGGAAGCCGAGGCCATCTTGGAGAGCCTGAAAAGCTTCCCCGGTGTTCTTACATGGTTCTCATTCCAGTGTAAGGTACGTGTAATACAAACACGCCCCTCCCCCCCCCCCCTTCTCCACCCCCCCCCCCCCCACTCACCGCCTCCCCTTCTCCTATCCCTGTCATCACAAGACCCCACCTGAGTCTGCCCTGGGGGACTTGGGTGGGGTTAACTACTTTTTAGTTCCCAGGGTCACCCTGGTCAGCCCCACAGGGTTGGTTTTCCCCTCTATTCTGGGGCATGTGTTTCTGTCTACCCTTGGTCCATTCACCTGTATTTTCCTTTTTTTAAACTCTCCCTACTGTCTGCGCTGCCTGTAGCTCTTGATATTGGATGTGTGTTGCTAAATGGTCTTAGGTTTATTTAGCCTATTAGGTCGGCTGGCGACATACATTCAATATTCTGTTTAGTTTTTTTTTTTTTTTTTTTTTTTTCACAAGCAGTGCAGGCACGTCCTGAGAAAGTCTTGTTGCTGTCGGGACGTTAAGCAATGTACAACCAACCAACCCGTCATCACAATGGTTTCTTCCTGGATTCTCTACTGCTTACCAGCGGTAGCGAATCAAAGACAATACATTATGTACTGTCTTTGAGCAAATGGAGGGAGACAAACGTTGTACCTCTCTCTCACGCCCCCCTCCCCCGACCCTGCTTATTGTTGTGCTAGCCTGTGATTTTGGACCTAACGGCGTGTGGCGGCAATAGGTCTAATAATCACAGACCTGCACACATTTAACCCCTTCACTGCTAGTGGTGGTGTGGCAGCGGATTGCGTTCAGTCTGAAATCTTTGTTAACCCTTTTAGCCCCAAGGTCCAATTTCTCCAATTTTGGAGGTGTTGCCTAACGACCATGTACCCGTTGCAGGAGATGGATTGACCATGATTATTTAAGGGTAGTGCCAGATTAGCTGGGCACCTGAGGCGCCAAGTTAATATGGCACTAACCTTGAATTATCATGGAGTCAATCCATCTCCTGCTGTAGGGACTCAGGGCTAACTCATTCGCGGCCAACCGCATCCGGATGCGCGGCATAAGCCGCGCATACGGATGCGGATGGCCGCGAATGAGTTAAGCCTTTACAGGAACGCGTCCGGCAAGTGTACCTTCGGTTTAGTCGCAGGGCAGGCAGCTCTGTGCTTTCGCGCCGACGGCAAGGACTCAAATAACTCATCGGTTGTTGTTGTTGTTTCTTGATTTTTAACATCTCTCGCCACAACGAGGTCATTGAAGAAAGGTGGGTTGTTATGAATATAGGATAAAATATAATTATAATATAGTTTATGTTCTTAAATGTTTATTTTTTTTAAAGTGGTATGAGGTGTTTCATTATAGTTATAATCCGTGTGTGTGCAAGGAGTGCGTACTGGTGCACATTCGGCCTACGATGTTCGCGTATTAATATACAGTTTCTTACAGGTCACGGTATACATTTAAATTGGGAAGTTCAGGCAGTGCAAGGCCCCATGTTTTTAAAAATAATTTTTGCCTTGTTTGAAAATTTGCAGTTGGGCTGACTGTTGGAATTTGCTGGAAATTTGTGGTTAGCTGAGAGGAGACATGTTTGGTGCTTTGATTCATACCATCCTGAGCTTATCCAGTGGACATTTGTGGGCCTATGTTGAGTTGCCTTTGACGTAGTGATTTGAGGGGCGCGCTGATTTCAGCAGTGCTTGGGTGTGGGGTTGGTAAGGAACCAGTTTCATAGCCAAGAAATGAGACGGGTCATGTGCTGGGTTTTTTTTTTTTTTTTTTTTTTTGTTTTTTTTTGTATTTTGCGCATGGCAAATGTGCAGCTGGTGGGCGGTAGTGTTTTTTTAGGGAATTGAAAAATTAGGGGATGACTGGGACTGACTAAGGCTAAGAGACTGGACAGTACGGAAACACCGTGGCCTACATCGGTGTTTAGGTGATGCCTGCGAATCTCACTCGAGTGGTCTTAAAACCTTATCCTACGAGCGAAAGCGAGTATATTCATGAGCTTGCTAGATATATACCTTCCTTCCCAAAATCCCTTGCGCGCCAAGAAGACACGATCTCGACGATACTTGGCCGGATCAGTAGTTTCAAAACGGAAACGCGAAATATGCTCACACTGCAACATTAACGCGCTCCTTATGTGTAGCAGTAATGAAATACTTCTTAGTGTGTATGAACGCTCGAAATGTATATCCTATACACACACACGAACGGAGAAAAGACGCTAGGAAACGTGCGAGTCGCTGGACTGACACTGACGGAGTGAAATTGAAGTGTCAGTTGGCGACTCGACAACCTAAGAAAAGAACTAAATAAACAAACCTGCTGGCATTTTCCGCAATTAAGCGTGATCTAGTTACAAGTAGAATTTACTGAGTAGCACGCACGGTTATTATGCACTGATGTTTTCATAGTCAGACGAAATCTACGCGCTGAGTCGACAGCGATATGCAGCAGTCTGCCATTCGTGTGTTTTGTCTAAACACCGCAATCAGCCGCAAAATGAATGACGCCAGGCATAGTTTTGTTTTGGACTGAGTACAATAATATGAATTTTGCTTGAAATAGTGCCGAAAACAGACAGTTGCGATTACTTGATCCGAATAAAAAATGTACTCGTCGTACCGACTCGGTCATTTTGATTCGGGTCTCGTAATCGCATCTGCCTGTTATCGCACTATATCAAGCAAAATGCTGCTCAATATAATATAATATACAGTGTGATACATGCAAAATCTCACTTCTGCATGCAGCCACCGGAAAGTAGCTTACAGTATACATGTGGCTGCATGCAGAAAGCGAGTTTACCTTTTCGCTGTCGGTAGTTCTTTTTGTCGCAATGATTCCTTTAAGAACCTTCGCGATGAAAACAGCCAAATGGTTAAAACGTGACGTAAACGGGTGGAAAACAATATTACATAAACAGGACGCTGCACACACGGGACACGGAGAAGTTTTCAGTGACGCGGTACGCACGGTGCTCCAGTCGGATTCCGTCATCGCTGTGGGGCTCAACTGCACACATATTGACGACGTCACGCCTCTCCTGCAGAGTATTGCTCACTTGGACATCAAGGTCCCTGTGCTTGTCAAGCCAAACAGAGGTGGTGAACAAGGGTAAGTTTACCCTATGGTATCGGTGGTTGCATACACAAGGGGGTTAAAGCAAGCAATTAATTCAAATTGATTAAATCGGGCCTTTTTCACATTCTAGAATAGCTGTTTGATGGTGTGGTGTTTTGTTTTTGTTTTTTGTAACTTTAATGTCTCATGAGGGGAGTTTGGGCTGCTTTCCCCGGGGAAGACGCGTCGCAGTGGGCAGCGCCACCACCAGACCTGCTTTTCTTTTTTATTTCCTTTTTTTATTTGACCCATTTTGCTGGGGAAGGAAAGCCGGAGTACCCGGAGATAAACCTCCGTCGACCGACCCGAATGTCTCTAATTTTAGCACGGTGTAATTTGGGTGGGATTAATTACATTTTAGTTCTTTGGGTCATCCTGGTCAGCTTTTGTAGGTTTACGTGTTTCTGAAGCACGTTTTTCTATCTCTTGGTCCGTTCCCCTGTATTTTCCATTCAACATTCTCATGGGTGACAGTCTTTAGCTATGGAGACTGATTCAGATTTTTCCAAATCCCAGAGCTGAATTTCAGCTTTCTGCTGCAGACAGAACAGCCCTCCAGCCAGCCCGTTCCATCTGTAAGAGGCATGCATTCTCATGAGCCCCTGCATCCGCAGGGGCTCATGAGAATTTATGTTTCTTGCTGGACATGGCTTATGGGGCGTAGTTAGCCATTAGACCGTTTTCAGTCGTTTCAATTTTTTTTTTTTTTTTTTTTTTTTTGCACTGCCACCCATGCATTCTTCTTCTTGCTCGAGCTGCCTTGTAGCACGAGTAGCCTACGCAAAAGTAATCCTGAGTATGATGTGCGGGCTATTCTGGTGTTAATTTAACCCGCCCATTCAGCCCCGACGCCCTGTACAGCAGGAGGATGGATTGACCGTGATAATTCAAGGGTAGTGCCAGATCAGCGCCATCATGGTCGATCCATCTCCCGCAACTTGCAGTTGTCAGGTGACACCTCTAAAATTTGGGAAAATGCCGCTTTTGGGTTACATGGGTTGATGTGTGGATTAAATGGAGGGCGCCTATTCGTCTCATCAGCGAAATAAGTATAGGATTGTGTCATAGAGTCATAATGAAATAGTTTGGCACATTCGTACGTTCCAGTTTGTATCGGAAAAAAACGCACTTCATCTGTGTCCTACAAACTGATACCGCCATTAAGTAGGCCCTAAACTTTGATTGTCATCACAGAACATAACATGTCAATGAAAGCGACAGACTGCGACTGAAATTGTGCATATCCTTTCCAATACCATCCCTAGTGAAGAAAACCTCATTTGGCTGACGTTGGACGTAGCTGGCCTGCGCACAGTTCTGCGCAGGCCACATGCCTCCGACGTCAGCCTGACGACTCTTTGCTTGTGCCGTTGATGGAGACGTAAACATTAATTTTAAAAGAAATGCCATACACGAAAACTTTGGGTTTTTTTCAGCCATGCCTTTAGCAATGTTTCCCTGACTGACAAGGTTCCGGAGTGGCTCGAGCATGGAGCGACGTGGATCGGTGGATGCTGTTGCTATGGACCACAAGACATTGCTGAATTACGTCACTTCCTTGAAACTAGGTCTGACGTAGACTTGCCAGGGCTGTCACAGTTTTTATGAATATTCGTGATATGATAATCAAGAAACCGTGAAACAAACTATGAAACAGACAATCGTCTTCATGTTTCACACGCTTTGTCTTTTCTAGAACTTTAACAATTAACTCTTTAGCCCCGGGACCCTGCAGCAGGAGATGGATTGATCATGATAATTCAAGGGTAGTGCCAGATGTGCTTGGCGCCTTTTGGCACCACCCTTGAATTATCATGGTCAAGCCATCTCCTGCAACTGGTATATAGTCGTTAGGAAACACCTCCAAAATTTGAGCAATGGGACCTTGGAGCTAAAAGGGTTAACAATTAACTAAGACATCGGAATGTAAACAAAGTAAAACACACAATGACATAAACATGTGAATTAATCCTTTTCAATCTGATACACTACTGCTTCAAATTAATTTGACTATGATAGTTCAAGAATGGTGACAAAATAGATTGGCGCCTAAGGCGCTAAGCTATTGGCACCACCCTTGAACTAAAATGGTTGATCTCTCTCCTAATCTGTAGTGTAACTGTCATAGGACATTAAAAGCAAGTTTAAAAGAATCAGCCTCAGGATGCAATGGGTTAAACATCACATACACTGTATGATACAAAATAATATTGACCCTTACCAACACTCCCGCCTACCCCCCCCCCCCCAACACACACACACACACACACACACACACACACACACACACACACACACACACACACACACACACACACACACACACACACACTCATAATGACGACGACGGTAACGTGACTGATATGATAATGAATTATGATAATGTCGCCCATTGTATAAAACCATGTTAATCGGGATCTAACTGTTCGTCTGTCCAGCGCTGAGTGATTCCCCTTGGTTTGTTGTACATGTTAATCGTGTTACTATTCTTTGCCTCGAAATAATGTACTCGAACTCAGCTTTCTTTTTGCCGTTGCGTCTTTTATTTAAGTTTTTTTAATATTATGCAAACGAGTGTGCTTTGTGCGAGGTTGTTGCTCTGTCGCATGCCTTCGCCACCCCTCCCCCTCCCCCCCCCCCCCCCCCCCGCCACCCACCTTCCCTCCACCATGATCTGTGACCATTTGTTGCGGGGCTCCTGGATCTGCCTCCCCCCTCCCCCGCCCCCCACCTCCTCCACTTTCCCCCAGTGCTCGTAGGCCAAGCGCATACTATGGTTTTGCGCTTGTGTTTCATACTATGGTCGAAACGCGTTGGGGTCAAGGTGCATAAACATCCGATACAGTATGAAGAAAACAAGACTGAAATGATTGCTACGATGTGTTCGTCGCAACTTTAAAAGCAACCTAGTGAGCAAAGGCCATCGGACCGATGTCGGCCCGATGGCCTTTTGCGCATTGGAAAAGCGTCAGTGCCGGAGAGATGTTCACGAGTCAAGTCATTCTGAACCCTACGTCATCCTGTTTTTTTCCGCTTTGGGATAAAAAGATTACACGCCATTATACATAATGACGGTAACAGGAAAACATTTACTAGATGTTCCTCCCTACACTGCGGTGTTCAAAATGGAGATTTTTTTTTTCGGGGTCTAACGACGAAAACGATTCACCCCAGTGTGATCACAGTGTGCTCCATCAGATCCACGGCGAACCTAGAGCATGAAGACTAAACAAAATATCTTGTGCGGGCAAACCAACTCAGCTCTTAAGTTTGTGTGTCCATTTATCTTATAACGACTGGGTCCGGGGCATCAGTTCTAGACACCCACCCCCACCCCCCAACCCGCCCTCCCCACACACACACACACACACACACACACACACACACACACACACACACACACACACACACACACACACACACACACACACACACACACACACACACGCCACCCCCAAAAGAAAAGAAGATGAGGATTTCATCCCAAAGTCTACCGTATTGTTTGGAGCTCAGATGCGTTTATCTTTTAGGAACATTCAGAGTTGTTCATATTTTTAGGCTTATTATGCTGATCCATTTCCCTCCTCTCTAAACCAAGCTCTGATGATCAACACACACGTCGGCGCACACAAATAAAGTCGGACACACGGCGCTTCCAGCCATTAGTACTCTCTGTGGGCTCGTGTAACGACAGGAATCCATCTACTTCTACTCTAACCCACCCTCTGATCACTGGCACTCAGAAATAAAGACGCGCCATTTGTAAGCTCCGCGGTCTGGCGTAGAATAGCTATTCTGAAGGAGAATAATACGGCACGAGCAGCGAAATGACGTCACTTCAAGCTTCACGTCATGGCATCATTAGTCCTACGACGGTGTGTTCATAGTGACGACTCGATGTTATACGTCATTTATCGCAGTACTAACATTTGACGTATCAGAGAACCAACTTTTCTTGCTGAGTTTCACGCCTAGGGCTTACAGGTCACAATTTGACCTAATCCTACAGCAGGCTTTTGCAATCACTGTTCATGAAAAATCATGCAGGTATTAGTGAGAATATATTTTTTTCGTAAAAGAAAAATTGAAGTTATGTTAGCTGTTTTACAAATGACTCCGAAAAAAAGTGTTGCAGAACATTGTCTGATTTTCACACCTAGGGCATACAGGTCACAATTGACCTAATCGTACCCGACAGCCGAGACAAACTGTAGGCTTATGTAAATACCGTATACGAAAAATCATGCGATTGTTGATGAGATTGGGGGGGGGGGGGGGGGGGTGTCCGTTAAAAAAAAGATTCAGTTTTAAGATTAACCCAGTCAAAATGTTCTAGAGGTACAATGATGGTTAACGAACTCATTCAATATCTCCCTTTTATCTAGCTATACGCAAAATACCTAGTAAAACAAGAAAAATTACGGACTCCAGTGTGGATCAACCGGTTTTTGTGAAACGACCATTTTCTCGCCAATGATCATCTTAATCAAAAAATCGAAAGAAAAAAAAAAGGTCCAGAGATAATTCTTTTAGGGACAACATCCTAATATTTCAAGCTTGTCCGTCCTCAAACGCGGGCTCTAGTCTCATCTTCACACACACACAGACACACACACACACACACACACACACACACACACACACACACACACACACACACACACACACACACACACGGCGCTTGGCACCAAAAAGACGTTCTCTAGCAAGGTTTGCGTAACTAGACGTGACGTCATTTTTATCGTGTTCCTTCTTTGCCAAAATTTCTAAGCCGCACGCCAAAAACCTCATGTGCATGCTCCGGAATGCGCTCCGACCCAGCCCCATTTCAAAGTCTACCGTATTTTCAATACGGTAGACTGACAAAAAAGAGGCTTCGTCCGGGGTTATCCCTCCCCCCCCCCCCACCCACCCCACTACCTTGTTTGATTTTTGGCTCACGTGCGAAGCAAAAGTGAGTCTATGTTCTGGGCCAGTGGTCGTCCGTCCGTCGTCTGTAGTCCGTCGTCCGTCAGCCGTCGTCCGTGGTAAACTTTAACGTTGGCGTTTTCTCGGAGACTATTCAAGCCACAGTCTTCAATCTTGGCCCAAGGATACTTTGTGGCAAGACCTTTCTAAACATACCAATTTGAGTGACCTCTCACGAAGGTGGATCAGGAAATAGGTCAAAAAAGCCATATTTTGACAAAAGATGTTTTTTTTCTCAAATACTATTCACAACTTCAAACCCAAATTTGGTACAAAGATACCTGATGGTAAGACCTGTCTACGCATACTAATTTGGTTGATCCCTCGGAGAGGTCAAGGGTCACAAGAGCTCAGGAAATAGGTCCAAAATAGCCAAATTATGACAAAAGATTTTGTTATCAAATATTATTCATAACTTCAAACCCAAACTTGCTACAGAGATACCTGAGGGTAAGACATATCTATGCATACTAATTTGGATGAGTCCTCGGAAAGGTCAAGGGTCACAAAAGGCTGGCAGACTGTGTGTAAAATGCCAATTGTTGATAAAATTGTAGGTATTCTCAACATTTTTGGAAATTTTTCAATCAAATTAATTTTGGCACAAAGGCAGCTGATGATAAGACCTTCCTATGTATACTAATTTAGTTGACTCATCGCAAAGGTCACCGGGGAGGAGGGGGGGGGGGAGGGTGGCTTACAAGTGAAAAATGCTTACATTTGAGAACACATGGATTTTGCTGGTGCAGAAGCCAGCCCATATTGTTACAAAGGTCACACATATGTAAATAGGTCATACACGTGAGCCATAAATGGCTTTGCCTTTCTTGTTCATAGGTTCGTTTGCACACCCATCATTGCCCCTGTAACATGTCACTACCCCCCGCCACCCACCCACCCCCCACCCCCCACCCACCCAACCCCCCCGCCGCCCCCCTCCTCCCGCTCCTCATGCACCAATGAAAAAGTGAATTAATGTCCTCCTACACTGGTGAATCACGAATCTGCAAACATCAATAGACCTAGTGAAACACGAGTGAACCTCGAGGGTACCACAAGTGACCATATCTTCATGCCGATAATGCGAGCTTTCCGAAACTACAAACAGAAACCCCAACTCTAGTAGCCCTAATTTAGTACAAGATGGAGGTTTTTCGGTCCTAGCCATGTTCATATATCTGGGTATTTTTGCCTCCTATCTCTTGCAGCGGTGGACGTGTCAAGGCTCACTCAGGACTGAAGAAAAAGAAACGACGGACTTATATTTATGTCTCTAGGTTTGTTGGCCTCCCTTGCCCCCAGTGGACGCGTTGCAAGTCACTGGTGAGGTTTCGTTTTCAACGAACGACTCCGCCCAAACAAACGAGAGCGAAATCACGGCTGGTAACCAGCTTGTAAAATATACATAGACAACACTCCAAATAGACATAGACCGGCTTGTTCCATAAGCATAGACAACACTGCAAACATCTCCAAGAGGCATAGATCCTCATGAGCCCGGAGCCTGTCTGCTGTGATTTCGGTCTCTTTCGTTGTCGCGCTAAACATCTCCAAGAGCCTGAGGCATAGACTACGTGTCGATAGCACTACAATCGTTAGCATTATGTTCGCTAGCACTACGTGTCACACAGCGCTAGCGAGCCGTATTGCTATTGACACGTAGTTCTAACGGCCGTAGTTCTATCCGCGACACGTACCGCTCGTGATACGTGGATATAATCATAGATCTATGTCTGCCGTGATGTACTTCCGAGTGTTGTCTATGCATATGGTACCAGCTGGTCATCGAGTCCGCTGCGACTTTGCTTTCGTTGGTTGTTGAGAGTCGTTCGGCGAGTAAGCGTGACCTGAGGCTACTGCCCGAACGTAAAGAAACAGCTGAGCTGTATTTAGAGAAAATTACGCATAAATCTGAGGACACATTTCAGTCAACACCATGTGTGTTTGTTATACCTTGTCGACACACCTAATGATCTTTAACAGCAGTTTGGACACGCGGAAAACGCACACGCGTAATCGCACTTATTTATTCAGCGCTGCCGTAAGCCGGCGCGTCTACTATTTTTAACTGTTTCTCGTACTGAAAGCGTTGTATTTCTAGAACGGAGCGGAGTCAGTCATTGTCAGATAGATTACTTGATATACAGACGACGGGTGCTGAACTGGATTGTTCTTTGTCCATATGAACCATAACTAGACCTGTGTGTAGCCGGCGTTTCGTAACGCATCTGTTACAGAAGTGTATCTTTGAACAGTTACGGCGTTAGTGGGCCTTCAAGTCTCTAGGTGTAGAGAGGCCTCCCCGCTATCTCTTGCACCGGGGGACGTGACACCCTGCCCGGCCTGTTCCAAACAAAAATAAGGTCAAGTCCACAAGCACCTGTTATCTCCCTCGATTCGCTCCCGCGAAGTATCTGGTCTCTAGAATAGAACGTTCAGGGTTGGCAGGTGCGTATGAAAACCAGTATAAACTGGACTGGCTAAACACTCAAAATTGCAATAAACATTCTATCTATTAAAGCGAGCTTCATCGGGCAAGCGCACGGTGAAAGGATTTGTCACAATATCTCCTTATTTTTTCCCTTCTTTGACACATGTACTGATATATATAATAAGCAAATTAATTATTCATGAGCTTGCTCGATATACTTTCCTTCCCAAAAAGCCTTGCGTTCCTGGCCCGCAAAGTTGTTGATGGATTCTCGAGCCCCCAGGGTCTTACGAAATAAATCACAAAATACTGTTCTGCTGCAACATTAATGCATCCTTTTCAACTATGACAACGGTCACACTTTGATTAATTTTAAACTTGCCGTTCTTCACCAATACCGAAGATAGTTTTTTTCGTCCATGTACGTGCCATCTCTGTCCGGCATCGTGCCAGTGCTTCGGCACACGCATTGCGGAACGTGGAAACCCGTAAAACACGATGTAAAGAGTACAAAAGGCTAAAGACACTAACCTATAACTTGAAACCTTCATTGTTGTAGATATGTAACGCAAACTAGAGTCGCGAAATGCAGCATTCCAAGGTTAAAAACAAACAAACACCGAAACTGTATTTGCGTAGGAGGTAGACGGAACAGCCAACCGCCCAAAATCACTCATCACAGCTCCCTTGCGTCAACAAAACTGTCGTCTGCTTCACATAGCACATATAGTGGAGTCATGTTTTCTTGTTTGTTCGCTACTATTTTTTTTATTTATTTTTCAAGTTATTATCCACATTGCTGCTATGGGTTTTCATTGCTAAACTTTGCTTATGAATTAAACTGAATTAAAATCATTTTGTGACTATGCATGTTTTGTTTCGGTGTGCATTATAGTCTCGGTATGCAAACCTAAAATGGTCGCACAGCGTGGAGGACATAAAGCGCAGGAAAAGTTTTGTTTTGGACTGGGTACATAAATTATATTGAGCAGCAATTTGCTTGATATAGTACCGAAAACAGACATTGATTACTTGATCCGATGACTAAAATGTCCTCGTCGCCGGTACCGACTCGGGCATCTAGTTTTGATTCTGGTCTCGTAATCACATCTGCAGGCTGTTATCGGCACTATATCAAGCAAAATGCTGCTCAATATAATATAATAAATGTTCTTAGTATGTCATATGCTAACGCTGCATAAAAGGACAACTAATTTAAAGCGGTTTGTTCTAGGGAAGGATTTGATTTCTAAAATTCGTAACGGATGGAACTCTCCTACGTACAAGGAGCTGAGAAGAGCAGAAACGTCTTTCATTTTACGACATTCAAACTTCAAACTGTAAGTTAGGCCTGTTATCCGTCATTATTATTATATGACATATTAACTCATTCAGCCCGACGGCCGCCACGGTATTTCCAAATTTTGGAGGTGTCATCTGATGACCATACACCAGTTGCAGGACATGGATCGACTACCATGATAATTCAAGGGCAGTGCCAGATTAGCTTGGCGCCCTTGAATTATCATGGTCCACCCATCTCCTGGTGTAGTGCGTCAGGGTTGAATAGGTTCTAAAGGAGATGTTGCGAGCTATTAACCCCTCCCCTGCCACGGTACATACATTTTGTTTTTGAAATCTGTGTTCTTTCAACGACCAGTCCAAGGAATAGTGATACAAGTTGGTCTCAGCAAGTGACATGCTCATGGGCGACCGCGGGGGCTCATGAGGATCTATGTCTCTTGCAGTCGCCGGTCGTGTTCTCTTTTTCTCGACAGTGAAGGGGATACAACTTTATTGTCTGGATTATGTCTCTTAAATTATTAAGTTTGAATGTCGTAAAATGAAAGAGTGCCACTCTTCTTCTCCTCTGCTACGTAAGACGACATCCCCGTTACGTGTGCCTACTCCGGCACATGAATAGACTGCAGTAGGGATCAGCAGCACTTTACTAAGCCTAGGAAGGAAAACCATGTGATCGCGTTGCTGAATACCATTGGCCTGGCCGACCAACTGATTTATTTCGAGTAAAGGTCACAGGTTGAAAACATGGCGTGGTATAACTTGTCTGTAGTATTTCAAGATCGACAGCGTCTCTCCTAGGTTCTGTCAATACAAGATTTTGTCTCTCTGCTACAATTCCCTGAACAACTGCGCTCCCGCCTATCTCTCAAACTTACTTCACCCCTACACTCCTCCCCGCTCCCTCCTCTCCGCCTCCGACCCTCTCCGCCTCCACATCCCCCGCACCAAACTCAGCACTTTCGGCCCCCGCTCCTTCTCAGTATACGGTCCATCCATCTGGAACACTCTCCCACTCTCTCTCCGTCAGAAACACTCTCTCTCCTCCTTCCAGTCCGCCCTCAAAACTCACCTCTTTCAACAGTTCTAGCACTATACCACCACACTCCCCACCCTAAGCAGACTGTCGTAATGTATTTCACTATTTGTGCTTCGTGAGTCGTTGTCTAAAGCGTGCGCATGCGTGCGCGAGTTGTGAGTGCGCGCTTAGAGTTATAATTATTATAAGATAAGCGCATTATAAATATCGTAATTATTATTATTATTATTAGGTCGCACATCGTGTAGTCGTTTGTTTAGTTAATTAGTTAGTTAGCTATTTATTGGGGTTTAGCGCCGAGCAGGCGACTAAAGCCACCTCACGGCGGGAAGGGTAAAAGTCTGGTCAGACTAAGAGAAAGGTCTTAAAACATGATGTAGATACAGTTTAAAAGTAATCTTAGCTAAAAGGTCACACAGATCAATCGTTACATGTCTACAGACTGGAAGTTGATAGAGCAGATTTATACCGACTACAGAGACTTAAATTGTGTAAAACAAAAGCTGAAGATTTTGTAAAACAAAAGCTGAAGATTGTGTCCGGGGGAACGTCCCTTAGATTCGACATTTTCGGAAGTGGAACTATATGAAAGCACGAAATCCATAGTCAAGGCAGTGGCGTTCTAAAGGGTGTATTGTGAAAAGAAGGGTAGCAATTTCTCAATTGAAGCGGCAAAACAACAGTGAGGTTTCGTTTGCAACGAACGACTCGCAACAACGAACGAGAGCGAAACCACAGCGGACAGACAACACTCCAAACATCTCCAAGAGGCATAGATCCTCATGCGCCCTCAGGGCGCATGAGGATCTATGCCTCTTGAAGATGTTTGTAGTGTTGTCTATTCTTACTGAACAAGCTGGTTATCCGCCGTGATTTCGCTCTCGTTCGTGGTTGGTAGTCGTTTGTTGCTAACGAAACCTCACTATCACTGATCAACCGTTGTGTCGGGATGTTTCTGTAAAATCCAGACCAAAACGGTTACTGCCAAAGCGTGTAAAATGCAGAGAAGAACCCAAAGGAGAAAGAAACGCGCTTAGAAAAGACGGTTACAACACAATTTATTAATATTTCAAAATAGACAAACGCACAAGTGTATAATTCAGTCGCTACATTATCTTGTCAGCGAAGAAAGTGGTAACTGAAGGATGTGACGTAAAACAAAAGAGCAAGAAAAAAAAGTGCGTAAAAAAAAGAAGTAACGTAAAAATGACACAAAAATAAAACATCTTCATACTAATAAATTGTCTTATGAACGTTTCTGTAGCAATCAAAACCCGCCCGGGAGGAGATCGCTTTAAGGCCGCGTTCCTAGGTAAAACAGGACCAAGCACGCACCCAAGGGTGGACACCCGTTCAAGAGCCCAGCAAGCAAAAGAATTAAGACCGACATCGACGTTTGTGCGCGGGCCAACGGCGGCTGACGTCGGCTCCAAAACGTTTCGCGTGCTGAAACAAACAAGCCTTTAAAGTTCAAATTACAGAACAGCACACTTCAAGTTTGTATCACGTCCGTTTTCTTGAGATGTGTTCTGGTCTGTGATTTTGGACCTTGCCGCTCCACGACGTAAGCTCCAAAATCACAGAACAGCACAGAAATATTCATGCTGTCCTTTTCTTGGTTCACCGCCGTGAGATGGCCTTAGTTGCCTGCTCGGCGTTAAACCCAAATAACTAACTAACCTTTCTTGCTTCAAAGAGCGCAACCGATGGTGTTTTTTTTTTGTTGTTGTTGTTGTTGTTGTTGTTGTTTTTTATTTTATTTTTTTATTTTTTTACATTATCTGGTAATACATGATTATATTTCTTTTCTATCGACAGCTCAGCTCGATCGTCTCAGCTCGGGCACAGAACGTTCGAGACGAAACCTCCAAAGGCGCTTCATCACACCGGTTGTCTCCCTCGATTCGCTGCGCTATCAGCGCAGCGAATCGAGGGAGAAAACCAGTGTGCGTCCAGTCCCTTGATACGTCTTCCAAAAGTTGTTGTTGTCATTGTTGTTGTTGTTTTTGTTTTTTTGTTTTTTTTATTTATTTATTTATTTTGTGTGTATTTTTTGTTGTTGTTTTTGTGGTTTTTGTTTGTTTGTTTTTTTTTTTGTTTTTTGTGTTTGTTTTTTGTTTTGGGTTGTTTCTCTTTTTTTTTTTCTTTTTTTTTTGGGGGGTTGGGTTTTTTGTTTTTGTTTGTTTGGGTTTTTTTTTTTTTTTTTTTTTTTTTGGGGGGGGGGGGGTTTGGGGGGGAGGGGGGGTGTTTGTTTGTTTTTTACTGCGTTAATGTTGGCCTGTTTTATTTATATTGTTAAACATACACACGTGTCACGTCCATTTGTGTATGACGAGCGACCGCAGTTTTTCTCAACTGAACGCCTCTGCATCGAATTCGATCGTAAGTGTGGTGCCCAAAACTTTCCTCCGTTTCTTGAGACGCTGTCTCGGGTTTATCACCTCTCTGGAAATAACGAAGAGGCGGTAACAATGACAGCTAGCATTCACCACCTCCGTCTTTCACAACCGGATTTTAAAACGATGATAAAAGAGGGTCGAGCTTGGATACTGAGAAAATGACTAGAAGAAGGATCTTTCCTCTTGTTTTCTGTATCTTTTCCAGGCCAATTAGGACAAAAAGAGAAACAAGCAAAATTTGTAGTGTCCTTTTTTGCATGTTTTTTGTTTGTTTGTTTGTTGTTGTTTGTTGGGATTTTCTTTGCATTTTACACGCTTGGCAGTCACACTTTTGGTCTCGATAAGGCTAACTAGGTCAATGGTCTTTCCCTTACTAGCGTACTATTCCAACCTGTTCGGCCTTTACCTTCCTGACCCAATTGTCAGATTGTAAACTGTAAAATTTTGTTCTGTTTGTAAAATGCTGTAGATTCCGAGTTTTGTTACATTTTTGAGTGCCGACTTTTTCAAGGGGTGCACACATGACGTAACTCGCGATCAAAAGCTATCAAGGCAACAAAGGCTAACCCTTTAACTGCCGATGCCCATCTGCAAGAGACATAAGATATGTCTCTTGTTAATCCTATGTTTTTTATGTCTATTTTTGGTGTCAGTGTGCATTGTGTTCTTCATGTTAATGTCGGTCAGTGTGCAGTGGTTTCAAACGCGCATTTCGGGGTCACTGGCAGCGAGGGGCTTAATAGCTCATAAATCTCTTTTATATTTAAAAAAAAAAAAAAGTTTGTCCCACGATAATGCGACACAAAAGGGCTAGCTTTAACTTTCGTTTAAATCAGTTATGCAATTTAAATGTCGTAAAAATAAGGAAATATGTTTTCTGCTCTTCTTCTTCTAGCCACGTTGGAGACGTACTTCGCCAGTTTGCGAAGGCAGTAACTACACCTCCACTCACGTGTGTTTGAAAAGAAGGGTAGAAAGTCTTAGTAATGACATTGATAACCTGTTTTACTGGCGAATTATGACACTCAAAGTATTTAGTGGGTTTGTTTGTTTGGTGTTTTTTCAATGTAGTCCTTGCAACTTTAAAACTAATTAGACATTCAGTCGGAACTGCTACGGTATTGTCGTGTTTTAAATGTGACTAGACACCTTACTGGAAAACACACATATATTACTTCCTAGGCATAGTAAAGTGCGGGTATTTTAATAATCCCCTTACTGCCGAAATTTTTTTTTAAAAACAAGAACCGACTGCCAGACACATAGATCCTCATGAGCCCCCACAGTTGTGGGGGCTCATGAGGATCTATGCGTCTTGCTGTCCCCACTTTGCATCCATGTTCCTTGAACGGCTGGGGCAAAGAAAATGTTTTCAGTATTACGTACTTGTCAACTCAGTGCACGGCCTGCGAATGTTATTATTCTTACGCAGAATCTTCCTTTTCTTACGTCAGTGTCATGACAGGGCTTTTTTTTTTTTCTGCCGTCGACTCAAATACAGACGAAGACAATGCAGCTATTTTTACAAACAAATGGGTTTCCCGTTAGATAAAACGATGATCTCATCTCCGTATGACACACTTGGTAGCCCCTCTCGGTCCCCTCCGTATCTAAAAATAAACAAGTAGACACACGATAAGATAAAGTTAGCTTCCCTGTGAAACTTTGGCACCGGTCCAGTTGCGTAAGACTGTGTGAGCTTTTATTTAGCCCTGGTCAGTATTACATAGAGGCAGATGGAACTTGGTAGTTCAAGGGCAGTGCTTCATTAGCTTGACGCCGTCCCGGCGCCAAGCTAATCAAGCACTACCCTTGATCTTGATTCACCTGCCGCAGCTGTTCCGCAACGGTAAAAATTATGAGACTTGAGAGCGAAGTCCCAGGCTTGTTCATGTAATGGTTCTTGCGTTAGCAGTAAATAACAACATCGGTGTAATAGTGGGCTGTTTAAACAGAGGGTTAAACGGGTGGTTAAATGAATGAATGGATGAATCAATTAATAAATCTTCCATAAACTAACGAATGAACAGTAAATAATTGGCAAATAGATGAAATAAATGAAAATGAATGAACAAACAGATGACAGAAAGAAATCAAATAAATGAATGAATGAATGAATAAATGAATGAATGAATGAATGAACAGTTGGATGGATTGATGGAAGTGAAAATGGATTAATGGACAAATGGCCAATTAAGATTAGTCAGAACAAGCAGATGAATAAACATGTGCAGACAATTATTGGGTCGGTCTCAAGTGATCGGTATATATCACCATGACAACGAACTACACTGAACGTCTTTGTACCATTAGTTTTTACCGTGCAGAGACCTTAGCAAGAGCTGAAATGTAATAAAAGGCACTACCCTTTCTTGCATGCTCTGCTGACCATAACTTAAACACCTGCTGATGAAAAAAAAAAACTATTTGGAAACACTGACCCTTGATTTCTTACTTCTTTCTCTCGTCTGACGCTATGCATTCCGTGCGATTGAAACCATCCCATAACCAGTAAGCCTACTGCTCCCCTTACCAACGTAACACCGCCAGCTTGTTTCGCTGATCTCAACCCAATTAGCGAAGGGTCATCGGGCCGACTTCAGCGCGGCAGCCCGCCGTGCAGCCGAGGTCGGCACGAGGGCCTTTGCTTGCTGCATAACCATTCAGTCCCCTGAACAACACCACAGCCTTGGCGTCAATATAATATGAAGAGAACGACATGTGAAAAGAAGTGGGTTGGAAACATAGTTTAAGCTTATTAACAGTGCCACCTGACGCAGACAATCTTCGTTGATTTAACACACACACACACACAAAAATAGCGGCCCAAGGAACATGGATTCAAAGTGGTGTCAGCAAGAGGTATAGATCCTCATGAGCCCCCGCAAATGCGGGGGCTCATGAGGATCTATACCTCTTGCAGTTGGGTGGGCAAATTTTCTCGGCACTGAACGGGTTGAGACTGGATTCCTTGTCACGAAACATGCATAAGAGTGCTGTTCTGTGTTTGACGCAATGTGGCTTTGTTTTTGAGTGGCGACGGGGATAGACTGGAATTATATCAGTATACGATATAAGTAGCTTAACCACCCCTTGTGCATGCAAACACCGGTATTGTTTACAGTACCGGTGTCTGCATGCACATGATGGTTAACTCACTGACGTCGTACAGTACACGTATTATGCTAATCCTTTGATGTTCACAGTACGGGTGACTGCATGCAAAAGCAGGTTAAATCGAAAGTTTACACCTGTCACTCGATCCTGAATACAAAGTCTTTTGCCTGATCTTTTGTGACAGACGTAAAGACCACAGGCATGTGATCAGAAATCGACCACATTTATAAACACGAGTAGTATGTGTTATTTCCTACAATCCGTGTTATAGAGGTGGGTCAGGGATTATTCCATGTCTGTTTTAGGGACTACTAGATACAAGTAGAATAATATATGGTGCAGCTCTTTCAATCAAAATGGATGCACTGTGTACGTAGGGGCAGGTCTGTTACCTCAAGGGGGGGGGGGGGGGTGTTTCCAAACTTTTTGTTTGGGACCTTCAACATAATACAAAAGGCCTCTCCGACGCTAGACCTTGCTTCCAGGGGCCGAAAAATCGAAAAGCGGGAGAGAATGGGGGGTGGGGGGAAAAAATTAGTTATTGGGTTAAACGCCGAGCAGGCGACTAAGGCCATCTCACGGCGGGTTGGGGGGGGGGGGGGTGAGAGAGAGCGGGTGCGTGTTAAGACTCTCACCATTCGCCAAAATATCAAACGACCAGGTGGGGGAGGGGGTTCCAAACGCCCCCAAAACCCAAAAAGAGACTATGTTATAGCATTTTAAAGTATTTTGGATCGTGGGGGGCGGAACTAACCCCCGCCCTCCCTCTTCCCCCGCCCCAGATCCGCCCCTGGTACGTCACTGTCAATGTGGCCAACAGAGCTAATGATGGAAGAGTTAGTTATTACGGTTTAACGCCCAAATAAGACAGTCTATCAATGGAGGAGGATTTTTTAATTAGTGTCAAGTCCGACGAACAAAAGACAAGACTGAAAAGAAAAGAAAAAGAACTTGACCAATGAAAGCCATTTGCATGTTCGGAGAACAACAACGACGACGACAAAAGCAACAAAATAAGGCAAAGAAAGGCTCCAGAAACAAACTTTTTTCCCCTGAATGTCCATCATACTGGGCAGCTGTGAATTGTTATGGGCATTTTATTTATGCCTAGAGACAGGTTTCGCAATGTTTCCTACACATGGTCCAGTTAATGACCATTCATTCATTTTTAATCCGATTAATCTGTCGATACGACTTATGTTAAGGCATGGGTTTTCCGCTCATGCCCCAAACCAGCCACAGGTCAAGGAATTCAACATGGAAAAAAGAACCCCTGAGAGCGGCCCGTCTATGAGAAATGGTAACATTTCTAACAGAAAGGGGGTTGTCAGGTCGATTTTCCTTTTTCGTATAGGATTAACCCTTTGGCTGTCGGTCGCGATTTTGGTCGAGGTGATCCTGCAGGAATCACTTCGACCAAAATCTCTATCGTCAGCCAAAGGCGTGTTAATTCATTTAATAACTATTTCCCACAGAAGATCTTTTCTCGCACAGGTTTCCATTTTATTTGGTAACTATGTTCCACAGAAGAGCCGTTTTCGCTTAGAATACCATCTCATTTGGTAGGTTTTCCCCACATAGAAGAGTTTTATTTTGCGTATGATTCATTTCATTTGGTAACTATGTCCCACTGAATAGCCTTTTTAACGTAGAATACCATTTGGTCATTATTTTCCACAGAAGATTTTCTTTGTTATTGCGTAGGATACCATTATTTTCATTTGGTAGTAGTTGTTTTTTTTCCACATAATAGCCTTTTCGCGCATAATTCCATTTCATTCGGTTACTATTTTTCACGGAAGAAATGCAATCAGAAGACATTTATTCGTGTGAGTAGTAACTATTTCAGGCTGCAGAGCCCTATTTCCAGACTTTTTCTTTATCTTCAAGTGTATCTATAAAGTAAATATTTCCCAGGAACCAGCCGCTGTCAGAGCGACTTTTTGTGTAAAAAGTATATCCTAGAGCTGCTGTTGGGGTGACTTTTATTGTGCGTGTGTGTTTTAAATTCCATGTCGTGACTATTTTCCACAGAAGAGCTATTGTCAACTGACAGTCTTTTTCCCTGTATAACCGTTGGATATGCGGACCTACATGAATGGTGTGACAAAATTTCCACGGGATTACAAACTTCACCTAGCACTTTTCTCGCGTTACTGTCCCCTCTGAGACCACGCGCGCGCTCAAAGTGTTTACAGCCTTTTTCTGACGTCACTGCTAGGTAGGTGTCGTCTGGTCCGGTCTCTACGCTTGTTGATTTGAATTAAGAAAGCCTTTCAGTCAGCCTACTTGCGTCTTCAAGAGGCATAGATTTTCATAAGCCCTTGCAGCCGCAGGGGCTTATGAAAATCTATGCCTCTTGTGTGCTGTGTTTTGTCTGTTCGGTTCCTAACCGAATAAACTTACCTGTCTGTTCCTTTGACCAATACAATTTTCGGGTTTAGCCTAGGTTGTATAGGTCAAGATTTACATGCCATTCAGCATGTGACCTGCCATTCAGTGATTCAGTCCAAGATAAGCGCAAGTCACTGAGGTGGGTTCGTCAGTACGAACTGCGATTTCAAAGGAGCACCTTACTCCGCCTACTTATACTTGTCCAATTTCGCCGGACGATTTTTACTGGCTTTGTTGCCGTACGCTAGGAGTGTTCTTTTTCCTCATAGAAATCTTACTTGCAGCAGACGACATTTCTCACGCTGGATTTCTTTCGCGACTGAACTTGTATTCGCGGCAGACAACTTTTCAAGCATTTTCATTGGTTCGCGCCAGTTTCTTTGTCAGCTAAGTAAACTTTTATCAGAAGCAGACGACATTTTCCAGCATTCTTCCTTTCTGGTGTTTTCGGTGAAAATCTTTGAACAACTTCTGAGAAACACATTTCTCTGCTATTGTTCATCGGTGTCCGTGGACTCAAACTCCCCGCATTCAAGAAGAAGATCGTTGCAGCTGCTGCATTAAAAACGCCTCACACAACGCCGGTTTACTGACTGACTGACTTCAAAGAACGTTCTATTTACTTGCTCCAGACTTTGGAAACCAGTGCTTGAACACAACTCACTGCCAGAAACTTCAGCTGGACTGACAAGGCGATGAATTTGCATTGCTAGTTTATACCTCGGATACCAAACCAGCACTTTTCAGGAAAGTTCCCTTCGGAACTGTAACATTTATCTGTGAATGTTCGTTGTGTTGTTACCTGCTTTGTGCAAAATGAGTTCCACGTTTGTATGCTTTGTTGCTGCGGTGTCACTGATGGTGACTGGTCATTGGCGCGTCGTTGATGGGTTACAGCTTCGACAACAACAGCAACAGCAGCTGAGGAATGCCATCACTGCCGAGCACAAAACGAGAGAGAAACGTAAGTTGTCGATAATGACACGACTGAGTTTGATGATGGAAAGAAATTTAACTAAATCCCAACAAAGAAAAAAATGCTTTTATAAAGGACAAGAACAAGACAACTGTGTTGTACTTGTCTTTTCTAAGCCTGTTTCTTCCTTTGTTGGGATTTATTTATTTGCTTTTTTACACACTTGGTGGTCACCCTTTTGTGTGGTCTGGATTCAATTTGATGGTCTTCTGTTATGGTTGTGAAGTTGTGTCCGAGGAAACCTTGTAGGCATATTATATTGTTTATCTGGTGTGTTTGTAGAATATCATCATCATCGTTATTTCTATCGACGTCGTCATCACGCTGTCTCTGTCTGTCTGTCTGTCTGTCTGTCTCTCTCTCTCTCTCTCTCTCTCTCTCTCTCTCTCTCTCTCTCTCTCTCTCCAGGTGTGTGTGTGTGTGTGTGTGTGTGTGTGTGAATACTAGTTGTATAAATATATCTCAATTCTCCAACGCTCCAACGCTTATACATAGCAGCCGTGGCGAATCGAGGGAGACAGCCACGTGTGTGTGTGTGTGTGTGTGTGTGTGTGTGTGTGTGTGTGTGTGTGTGTGTGTGTGCGTGCGTGCGTGCGTGCATGCATGCGTGTGTGCATGTGCGCGTTTATGTTTGATTACACACTATCAGTGAACGTTTGTCACAACATGTCACTAAAAATTATTACACTGGGACGAGCGTTTCGTGTAATGTAGTCACTTTACTATCAAAATGTCAACAATGCATCATCAATCATAACAACCTTTGTTTCAGTTTTAGTAGATGAGTACGGTTGCAGCTGAGCGAATCAAGGGAGACAACCAGTTTGGCTCTGTTTTTTCAATGTGTCCCCACTTACAAGCGTATGCTCATAAACCCCTAGAGTCAAAACACCGTCACGCAGACATCAATCATACTCTATAAACCTGCTGTAGTAGTCTTTAAGTATTTGTCGGTTGGCCAATCTTGTGCTCACATTATAATCTCGCTCCGTCGGCAAGACGCATAGACTCTCATGAGTCCCTGCAGCCTAAAGGCCGCAGGGAGCCACGAGAGTCTATGCCGCGTGCTACTGATAGGTATTTTCTTAATTTGTTACATTCGTTCATGCTGCGTGTTCTGGTTGTGGTCCGGTCAGTATTGCGTTATAGTTTGTTTCACTGAGTCGTGGCGAACGTAGACTGACCAGTACAAATAGTTCAAAAATAAGTAAAAATAGTCTTAAAAATAGCCTTAGATTGACCAGTACGGGCAGAGGGTCTTAAAATAATATGCTGAGATAATCTTAAAGTAGTCCTAAAAGTAACCTTTAAAAAATGTAATAACCGATTAGAAAAAATAATATCACAATGGTGCTCTATCCAAATTCAACCTTAGTAGCCAAACCTTTAGTAAGCAAACGCCAATGACGCTAAAATAAGCAACATACGCTGAATTTTTTTTGACAGGTCATGTATGACTATCGTAACTCATTGTGACCGAGCTACCGTAAATACCACATTTTCGGAGTTATCCTTTGAGGACTGCATTACAATTTAGGAGACAGATCGACCGTGATAGTTCAAGGGTGGTGGCAGAATAGCTTGGCGCCTATAGGCGCCAAGCTATTCTGCCACCACTAGACCCTCGAACCATCATAGTCGAGCCATATCTTGCTGCGGCATGTCGCGGGCAGAATGAGTTAAATCTCTAGCAGGCGCGCCGCCTCTCAAATTTCGCCGCCCACGTCTATAAATATAAACTGCACTAGGGATAATAAGCGGAGTTAAATTTCAATGGTGTGTAAGTACAGTTTGGTCTGTACTGAATTATTGTAGGTGACTCATAGTCACAGTCGCATTCTACGACGTGAACCAGTGCACAGTATTAGCTCTGCTGGGAGGTGCCGCACGGGTCTAACGGCCCCAAGCACTGCTAGTGTTCGCAGACCGGCTGTGCCTTTTGAAATCGTTGTCACTCTACGTCAAAGCGGGATCCCCCAGCCGCCAAAGGCGAAACATGGATACAAAGTGGTTCAGTTCAGCAAGAGGAATAGATCCTCATGAGCCCCCGCAAATGCGGGGGCTCATGAGGATCTATACCTCTTGCATTGATGTTCACACTGATTTTCTCAGCACTGAACAGGTTAACCATTTTGCTTTTTCGGCAGTAACCTTTGCTTTTTATGAATACGAATACGAAAGTTTATTGTGTCAAAAACGCCACTGGCCTGTAACTACAACATAATATGACATACAAATAATACAAAATACACCAGACAGTAAACAGAAGGTAATTCATACACAAGACCAACTACTATGACAATTTGTACATGTACAAAGACAGGTGAATAATACTGAGCTACATCACTATCAGTGAGTTACATCACTATTTGAGTACTCAGTCTCGGCATGGGTCAGTGGTGTCATTCAGTATTCTCGGCAGTGAAGGCCGGGTTAGCCTCAGGTGTGGGTCGAGAAACGAAGCTTTCACGACGTGTATTAAATGACAGTGCTTAGCTTCTCCGCTGACCAGTTCGAATCTTTTATCCGAGACTGACTTCTGGGTAGAACTCACGCGGCCGAAGCACAATTTGTGGATGATGAAATACACGGTAAATGACGCTAGCACTGAGACATGCCGCTTATGTAATATGCTGACTTCATTTCCTGCTTATCTAGATTGTATGTATGTATAGCTTGTCTCGACCCCTGACCTCGTTTGTCTCATATCCATAGTTGACATTACGCATGCCTCGAGCGGCCGATTAACGTGTACAATTCAATGTATTGTGTGTCAGCATGTGTGGCAGGATTTTAGTATTAGTGTGTTTAGTTCACATGCAACGATTTTAGTGTCGTGTTGTGCTGTGTATGTATTTTGATATATCTTGCTGTAGCGCTTTGAACCATTCTATAATTAAAAACCGCGCTCTGCAAATGTGATTTTAGTATTAAGCCCTTCCAATGCCGAGAAACACTGAACACAATCCAAACTGCAAGCGACGTAGGTCCTCATGAGTGAGCCCCCGCAGTCGCGGGGGCTCATGAGGATCTATGTCTCTTGCTGAGACCAGTTTGTATCCATGTGGATAGTTGTGGCTTTTGGTCGTTGAATGAACAAAGATTTCAGATATAAAACAGCATACGGGCGTGGCAGGGAAGGAGTTAATAGTAGTAGCAGTCAGAGACACACATAACACTGTTAACTACGTCTCTGCGTTGAGTCTAATATGCAGCGGCACCCCGCCGTGACTGAGTTGGCCTTATTATAGCCTCCTCCGCTATGCCCACTGACAAAACTAACCGCGCAAGGCGCACCTGAAAAGAAATAAATATAGGTATAGCCGTCAGCACTAACGCATGATAGCATACCCTCAGAGTAACGTAGGCTTTCAGTTTATGGCAGGCCTCGGCAGGTATCCTCTTGATGCGCTGAAAGGAAAGAATTTCCCCCGGATGTTCTGTCCCCATTAATGCACCTATACCTCACACACTGACGAAAGAAAACACCCACGCCCACATTACGAAAGCAATCATCAAAAGGTCCTCGGGCCGCTGTCAGCCGCAGCTGCCCCGCGCACGGCTGTGCGTGGGGCAGCTGCGGCTGACGACGGCCCGACCATGTTTTGCTGGCGGCTGAATGCGCCGTCTGGTTGATAATAATAACAGTGAATTCGTGTGGTGGCTCGATGAAGCTCCATTTACGGTTTTGACACACGATGTCTTTGTCCTCATCTGATTTAAAAAAAAAAAAAAAAAAAAAAAAAAAAAAACTCATTCCTGGCGAACCGCATCCAGATACGCGTCATAAAGCTGCGTATCCGGATGCGGGCTCGCCGCGAATGAGTTAATAACAGCCCATGCTTTATCTAGGAGACAGGAAGGGCGAGGGATGGAGTGGAGAGAGGAGCGTTTTTATACCATTACCGACAGGGTGATATAAGTATTGAAGAATTATTCAAGTTAAAGTTTAAACTGTCAATCATTTTTTCTTTCTTTTTTTTTTTTTTTTTTGTTTGTTTGTTTTTTGTTGTTGTTGTTTGTTTTGTTTGTTTGTTGTTGTTTTTTGTTTTGTGCGTGTGTGTGGGGGGGGGGGGGGGGGGGGATGGGGGGGTTCACAGGGTGTTATGAGAGGAAGGGGAGTTACTCCCCTTCCTCTCATAACAGTTACTCCCCTGGAGAGGAGAGAAAAAGAGTAGAGTGGTGGTGGAGGGGGGGGGGGGGGGGCGGGGTGCTAATTCTTATTTATGTTAATCGACAAACGCTAAGGAACCACGTATCTTGCAAATGGATAGCTCTAGGTGAAGAGTTTATTAAAACTCAAGGTCTGATTCAAAATACCGGACGGTATAAATTGAAATATGGACATACAGGCCAATATACCAAAGTGTAAATTGAAATAATAATAACAATAATAGTGTTTTTATATAGCGCCCATCCCCGAAAAATCAGGCTTAGAGCGCTTTCCACAAGAAAAACTTTAACTAATTCAGCCCCGACAGTCCACAGCAAGACATGGATCGAGCATGACAGTTCAAGGGTGGTGCCAGAATAGCTTGGCGCCCATGGGCGCCAAGCTATTCTGGCACCACCTTGAACTATCATGCTCGATCTGTCTCTAGAATTGTAATACAGTCCTTCAACATTTGGATATTTCGTTCCTGGTGTTTAATGTGTTAAGCTGACAGAAATAGAGCAAAGCACCCAAATAAAAAGTGAAACACATCCAACACTTATACAATAAATCAATTGTAAAGACTATGCGTTCAATGCCAGTCATACTTAAGATACATTCTGACAAAGGTAATATTCCAGTCATACTTAATGCACATGAAAAACGCATTCATACGAAACTGTGACATCATTTGACATAAATATTGACATATGTAGGCAAATACCAAAGGGTACCAACAAAAATCGGTTATCTGGTTCTTGGACAGAGTATTGTCAGACTTTATCAATTCATGAAAACCGGTAGGGCAATTTTCACGCGAGCGATAACGGTGATAATGACCATTGCACACTAGTCCAATACAAAATGTTACAATAGGAATTAGTATTGTATGTCACTGGTTGTCATCCGAGATTACGTTGGCTTTGCCGTGCGCAGAAATCGATTAACTCGCTCAAGGCCTTCCGCATCAATAGCTGCGAAAGTGTTGTATAGCGTTGTCTGCGGTAACGCTATACAACACTTTCGCAGCTGCGGCAACGCTATCATATACGACACTTTCGCAGCTATTAATGCGAGGTCTTTTGAATAAGTTCACACATTCGAGACGCGCTGCATTTGGATACGTGTGAAATTAGTTAAGTATGTCTGTCTTGCGTGATGATGAAGATTATGATGATGATGATGAAGATGATGATGATGACAAATAGTAGTAGAAGTTGTAGCTGTAGTAGTAATGTTGTGTGTTGCTGTTCGTGCAGGGTCATCACGGTGGACGAAATGGTTTAACGTGGATCGACCTGATATGGGCCCGGGAGACTTCGAAACGGTGGACATTATCCAGGTAAGACCCTTCACCCCCTCCCCTCCCCTCCCCCTCCCTCCCTGTGCCCTGTGTGTCTGCTCGGCGTTAAACCAAATAACTAACTAACCTCTTGTACTCTGTGTGTGTGTGTGTGTGTGTGTGTGTGTGTGTGTGTGTGTAAGAGGGGGGGTTCGGTTATAAAATACGGAACATGTGTTGTTGTTGGTGGTGTTGTTTGTTGTTGTGTTTTTTTCAATTTGTTTTATTTTTTAATTTATTTTTTATTTATTTATTTTATTTTATTTTACGATTTTAATCATGGCTACAAAGTGATGTCAGCAAGAGGCTTAGATCCTCATGTGTCCCCTGCAACTGCGGAGGCACTTGGGGATCCATGTCTCTTGCAGTTGTATTATGACAACTTCTGTCTGCCAATCCCCACTGATCCCACACACGATATTTCTTCCACAGAACACCCGTCGGATCTGCACCCCTGGTTTGGAAGTCGTGGCGTCACAGTGTCGTGTGGTCGGCACCAACATCACTTTTGACTCGACCACAGCGGCTGGTCAGCCAGACTACCTGTTGCAACCGTGCTCAACCGTTGGGATCATCTGTCTGAATGGCCAGCAACACTCGGGGAAGTGTCAGGATTACGAGGTCCGATTTTTCTGTCAAGGTCAGTGTCACGTTACGTCACGCCAAGTAGCTTGCGTTGCGTCATTATGTTAAAACAGGATGATCACCCCTTCGTCGTGACGAAGGAGCAATCGCGCTGTTTTTACAGAATTACTTACTTACGCCTGTCACCCCTACCCGGGTATAGGCCGTCGACAAGAGACCTCCAGCAACTCCTGTCCTGTGCTTCTCTTCGATTCTACTCCAGGTGGTTCCCAGTCTCTTGATGTCTCTTGATGTCTGCTTGGAGGTCTCGACGCCAGGTTTTTACAGAATGGCGTTGTTCATCTACACGGTCTCTATAATAATAATAATAATAATAATAATAATAATAATAATAATAATAATAATAATAAGTAAATAATATATAAATGAATAATAAATACATAATAAAATAAATAAACAAACAAATAAATAAATAAATAAAAACGATGAGGCAAGAGTGCAGATACAACTAAAACAAAATCTCAAGAAAACAAAGGAAATACTCAACCATGCACTTTACAAGCTACAAGATTGATTACATACAAGAAACAGATGTGCCTTCCTCATTGGAATTGGTTACTATCTGCTAACCTTGCGACTGAATACAGGCCGCAACGATCATAATCACAGAGCAGAGCATGTGATTTTCGTGTTATTTCATGAGTTCATTTACAATTTCACAAATAGACAATGTGCAACGCATGGGGCACGCTGAACAATACAGGATATATTGACCCCCGCTGATTTTGTTTGGTTCCATGCTGGGGAGGTCTCGGCCTCAGAATGTAGAGTTTGGGACTTGCCGTAGTTTGGAACCCAACATTTTTTACCCCCTGACTGCTACTGACACCGTTCGGCGGTTCAAGAGACGCGTAGTAGTAGCATTGAGGTGGTTAATATTTTCTACGCGTTGGCAACACTGACGCAAGCTCTCTGTACTTTCACATAGACAATACCTCGTTCAAGTGATTTCTTCCTCATCAATAGCCACGGAAGTGTCGCATAGCGTTGCCGGAGGCAACGCTATACGACACTTTCGTAGCTATTGATGCGGACGCCTTGAATGAGTTCAGCGCATTCAGCAACACAACTTAACTTTGATTTCGTTCCGTTTAATTTTCTGCAGATGCCGGCAGCACTCCCAGCCCAGACTCTATGTTCCCCAATTTTGACTTCAAGATCTACCTCGTCTTCATCGCCGTTCCTCTGCTGGTGGTCACGCTCCGCATCATATGGTCATGCTGCTGCAAACGACGACAAAAACGGCGACAGCAACAACTGCGCCAGAGTAGGAGCGTCGCGTCCTCTCTCTCCTCCTCAAGCAGTGTAGTGTCTATGGCGGACTCAGCCCTCGCCAACCCTCCGCCGGCATACGCGGATCTTTTTGGGTCGCCAAGGGCTAGCGTGTCTGCCATCTCCAGTAGGTTCTGTCAGGCGCGGGCAAAATGCGTGCATTGCGAGCAAGCGGCGATATTTAACGGTGACACGAGAGGGCAGGTGATGGGGCAGGATATAGATCAGACTGTTTCCGAACTCCTTCAGAGGCAGAGTGGCCAAGAAGAGCAGACTGTTTCCGAACTCCTTCAGAGGCAGAGTGGCCAAGAAGAGCAGACTGTTTCTGGACTCGGTCCGGTGCAAACTTTAGACAGTATGGAGTCTGGACTGAATCAGTCGTTTGCTGCCCAGACTATGCAGTCCTCCATCGTTTTGACGACAGAAACAGTGGACGACAAGGACGACGTGTCTGAGGCTGTCAGTGATGCTCAAACTGTACCGACGTCGTCAGAAACTGAAATGCCACACAGTGGAAGTGAAACACGTGAGGCACAAAACACACATGAAACGTCGCAAAATACAGAAGAAACGTCACACAGCACACGAGGCGCGTCACAGAATTCACAGGGAAATCAGACGTCACAAACTGTGCTTCAGACCCCAGGATTGCGTTCAGTGGCATCTCACGCGTCTTTACATGGAGCCGTCGCAATGACGCCAACATCCACGATGCCCTCACTGCCACACGCGCCCTGCGCATGTCCATGCCACAGCGGCTTCCAGGGACTTATTTCCGGTGTGAACAATCTTGCGTTTCACTGGGACTCCAGTGAAATGGTTAGCAGCCCGAAGACGCCTCAACACCCGGGGATGCACAGACCAGTGTTTTTCTTCTCCAGAAACAGTTCTGTCACCTCTTTCTCGGAACCCCCCGACTATGAAGAGGCCTTGGAGATTTTGAAACAGAAAAAGGCTGATCTCCACGTTACTGATGAATAAAATCGGAGCCCAAAAAGACTGACTGGCTAGATCGTGCAACAGAAAACGAATTAACGAACAAAGAATGAAGCACGGCCCAAGCAGGTGCAAAGCGTGTAAACTGCAGTAAAGTACCCAATGCGCAAAAGGCTATCGGGCCGACGCCAGCTCGATGGCCATTGAGCATTCAGTGGGGTAACCAACGAAAGAAAGAAACATGCTTCAGACTAGACCTTGTTCGTCCTACTCTGAGGCGTGTTTATTCAATATTTGTTATTAATACACTTCATAAAAACGACAACAAAATAATTTGCTAAACTTAATCTTTTCTGAGTTGACGCAGAAATCGCTAATCTTCGTTAATTCGACACCCAGAAAAACGTAGCTGTCTCAGGAACATGGATATAAAGTAGTATCAGCAAGAGGCATGGATCCTCATGAGGCCCCACAACTACGGGGGTTCATGAGGATCTGTGCCTTTTGCAGCTGGTTTGTGTTCAAATTTTCTCGGCACTGAACGGGTTAAAGTTTTCTCCTCGATATTCTGAGGCCAGTTCCATTCTTTGCCGGTTGTTTTACTGCATGTCTGCAGGACACTAATTTGTGACGCTAAATCAGTTATGTTCGACTACATGAAACAGATATGGATGATATACGGGATGTTTGACACCCTTTGTGTGATACAATGAACAGAGTGTGGCTATTGTGTAGACGTGTTTTGTGTGGCTGTACGTAAAGATAATTATTATTATGCCGAAAACTGAATTAACTCATTCAGCCCGACGGCCTATTTCCCAAATTTTGGAGGCGTCATCTAATGACTAAGCACCGGCCGACAGGCGCCAAGCTAAGCTGGCACTACCCTTGAATTATCATGGTCGACCCATTTCCTGCTGTAGTGCGTCAGTGTTGAATGGGTTAGAGTTATAATCTCTTATTCCGCGATATACAGCGGTTCTAACTAATGCAAAGTTTGTATCATAGGACAAAACTAATAACGTTGACTGATTGATTTAAGACTAGTTGATTATTGGTGTATGAGCTGAACCTTTGTGCTATGATCTGCATCTAAACAAAAGTCTTCTTTTAATCAACTCAATGCCTGAATTGATTGAAAGAAGGCGTTTGTTTGTTTGTTCGATAGTCTCTCTCTGGCTTGACTTCGCGAACGAAGATTTTATAGGAGTTGCCCACGACGTCTGCAGGCTTGTTCGTGGCTGCGGAGGCCAATCCGAGACAGGCAGGTTCGACCGCAGTGGCTGCAGGGGAAGGTATGGCCAGGGTTCTGAGCTGCGGCATCTCTGTTTTTTCTCCTGAGCCGCTTGTCCTTAAGGCTAGCTCTGTGAGAGTCCTCAAAGGAGACAGCTGCCTTGTAAATGGTGGAGCGCCAGGTGTCACGGTCCGCAGCAAGCGAAGACCACTGGTGGTGGTCGATTTGGCAGGCACTAAGTGACTTCTTGAGACAGTCTTTGTATCTCTTCTTTGGTGCCCCTCTGTCACGGTGTCCAGTAGCAAGCTCGCCGAACAGGGTGATCTTTGGTAGGCGATGATCCTCCATCCTGGAGACATGCCCCGCCCAGCGGAGCTGTGTCCGCAGCAGCAAAGCCTCGATGCTCATAGTTTCAGCCCGTTCAAGGACCTCGACGTTGGTGACATAGTCACTCCAGTGAATGCCCAGGATGGTACGCAGGCAGCGCGGTGGAAGCGTTCGAGGAGTCGTAGTTGGCTGCGGTAGAGGGCCCAGGACTCGGAACCATACAGCAGGGTGGTGAGGACCACAGCTCTGTACACGCTGATCTTGGTGCCTGTTTTCAGCTGCTGATTGTGCCACACCCGCTTGAAAAGTCGCCCGAAAGCGCTGTTCGCTTTTGCCAGCCTGCTGTCAAGCTCCTTGTCCAGCTTGGCGTCCGACGTGATAATGCAGCCAAGGTAAGTAAACTGGTGCACTGACTTTAGTTCAGACTCGCCGATGGTGATGTGAGGAGGGCGGTACACTGTCTTGGGTGCCGGCTGATGGAGGACCTCTGTCTTTTTAAGACTGACCTCGAGTCCAAAGAGCTGGGCAGCATCTGCGAAGCAAGACGTGATGCGCTGCAGGGCTCTCTCTGTGTGTGCAACGAGGGCAGCATCATCAGCAAAAAGCAGCTCGCGAATCAGTTGGTCTAGGGTTTTCGTGTGGGCCTGCAGTCGTCTGAGGTTAAACAGGCTGCCATCGAGACGATACCTGATGTACACTGCATCGTCATCATCGAGGTCCACTGTGGCCTGCTTCAACATCATGCTAAAAAAGATGGTGAAGAGGGTCGGTGCCAGCACGCAGCCCTGCTTTACACCGTTGAGAATAGGGAATGGTTCTGAGAGGTCATTGTTGAGTCTGACCTGGCCTTGCTGGTCCTCGTGTAGCTGGACAATCATGTTGAGGAACTTTGGGGGACAGCCAAGTCGCTCCAGGATCTGCCACATGCCTTGCCTGCTCACAGTGTCGAACGCTTTTGTTAGGTCGACAAACGTTACGTACAGCCCTTTGTTCTGCTCGCGGCACTTCTCCTGTAGCTGTCTCAGCACGAAGACCATATCGGTGGTGCTCCTGTTTGCTCTGAAGCCACACTGGCCCTCTGGGAGTTCGATAGTCCTTGTATGATAAACAGGGCATTGCACTTTCCTGGTTATCTTAACATAATTCAAGTTGAACCCTTTCTGTAAAGGTGTGAATTGATTGAAAGTAGACTTATAAGAATACCAAGTATTGCCAAAATTGCATGAATAAAAATGTGTAAGAATGTCAGTTAATGCCTGAAGTGATTTAAAGTCACTGAGAGTGCCAAATATTACCTTTGATTGAAACAAGACTGTAAAAATACCAAATACAAGTACTCGCTGTACTGACTGAAGAAAGTCTGCAAGAATACGAAATATTGCCTGAACGCTGAGTGTATGAAAATGCCAAATATTGCATGAATTGATTGAAAGAAGAGTGTAAGATATTGCATGATTGACTAAAACAAGATTTTATGAATACCAAATATTTTCTTTGACATTTTAGCAACCGCGCTCCTTCAGTCCTTGTGTCGTCAATGTTTTCTTTTTCTTTTTCTGCATAAGCGTATTTTACGTTTTTTTAACAAATTATTGTTCCAAAAATCTAGTTATTCAGATCATTTATATACGTACAGCATAGGTTCCAAAATATTACAGGTACAATTCCTGTCAAAACAAAATAACTATTTGGCTGTCGGTACGCTATTTGTCGAGATGATTCTCTACAAATAACGGTACCGACTATCAAAGGGTTAAGTCTTCTTCGAAATCGCTTCTCTTTTAACAAATCCATTTTATGCAGTTGACTTTTTTTATATCGTGCACAAAGTTCTAATAAAATTTATCAGCTTTACAATTTTGATCAGATGAATTTTTTTCGACGCGAGCATTTTACCCACTTAATATATACAGCTGGGATTCATGAAATCTGTCTCTTGCAGTTGGATCGCGTTCACTTTTTTCCTCCGCAGTGAAAGGGTTAAAATTTTCGCATAAAACTTGTTGGATGCATGATTCACATTGTGAGCGAAGTTTTGCTGTGCGAAAGTGAATGCCGATCGGGGTACGAGTGTTCTGTTTTTACAAGAGGTGTTATGGTTGTAGGAATGGTTACTGTTTGATAGTTGTGTTGTGAACGAAACAAAATGCAAACTGAATAGAATATATTTGTTACGAACACGTGTCTTAGCGTTCATTAGTACTAACATCAGTTACACAATTGTGTATGTTCAGTCGTGAAAGTGTGTGTGTGTGGCTTCGAAAGTGTGTATGTGCGGCTATGTCTGTTACACACACAAAGTTGTGTGTATGTTCATTCGTGAAATCTGTGTGTGTGTGTGTGTGTGTGTGTGTGTGTGTGTGTGTGTGTGTGTGTGTGTGTGTGTGTGTGTGTGTGTGTGTGTGTGTGTGGCATAGGTATACGAAAGCACGCATGCAAAATTTGCAAAATTTCGTATCTGTGTATTGGGCTCGGGAAGTTCCCTGCGTTGCCTAGGAGCGTCGGCGTGTCAGCCGCCATCTTGAGAGGATACGATAGTCTTCAGATAGTAGCGAAGTAGTGTTTCAACACGTTTTTCTTCATGTTTCTTCCTCTTTGAAAACAAACAAAAACAGATTCTGGTTAGCGGTTTCCTACGGTGATGGCATGACTTGCTGTTATTGCCTATAGCACGTCAGAACTTTCCTGAAATTGTCCTGACAGCGATTTCCCTATGAGCGCCTTAGTCGCGTATCCTCTCAAGATGGCCGCCACGACTAGCGTCATGACGTCAGCTTCCCGAGCCCTATGTGCGGCTGTGTCTGTTGTTACATATTAATTAAAGCCAACACACATGACACAATTTATCGATGAATTTACTCATTTGCTGCGCGAAAAATAGCACCGGGGTACATGACAGACAATTATCACATTTGCATATTTTCATAAATATCTGAAGCTAAGGACATCTTTCTCAGGGGTCAAAGTAAAAGAAAAAAAAAAGTCCAGAAAATCCGTCTTTCAGCAGCAATGTTTCAGCTTTCTTTAAAAGTTAATGCGTGAGACTGGCTCGCTCCAGTTTTTTGGATGACGCGAAGTGGATGACGTCATTTCCTTCGCCAATGAAAGCCTCGTTCTGGCCGCCGTTCGATGTGTACTTAGGAACGCGTCTGTCGGCATCTCGCACTCCCTTCTCCATTTTCCTGTGTAGTTTCAGATAAGCCACCGAGAGCGCAATAACGATCAGCGAAAGCCCACCCACAGCTATTCCCAGGACGACGTGTCCCGTGAAATTCTGCGAGTCGTTACCAGAAGGATCCTTGGATTTTTGCTCATTGCCGTAAGAAGCCTCGAATGCGTTCTTGGATGGAGAGCTGTTACTGCGGGACTGGCCAGACAGAAAACAGAAAGCGATTTAGATGTGAATGAAGGGTAGTTCCGCTGATTCTGGGTCCTCTGGGTAGATAGGTCAAGTTGGTAATTTACCTCGCTACCATTCTAATACACCGGTTTTTTTTTAAAGATATATATTTTGACTTATCCTTTTGGGTATAGACAAGCAGTCCCCATTCACCAAGCAAATCAGTTTGTCAGCAAGCTTTAACCCGTTTAGCCCCGCCGCACTACAGCAGGAGATGGATTGACTTTGATTATTCAAGGGTAGTGCCAGATTAGCTTGGCGCCTGTAGGTGCCAAGCAAATCTGGCACTATCCTTGAATTCCAATGGTCGACCAATCACCTGGAACTGGTACATCGTTGTTGAGGTGACAGTTTTACAATTTGGGAAATGCGGCCGAGGGGTTAAATGGGTTACTGTAAGATGGGAAGGATTATTGAGCGAGTATGGCAGCGCCTTAACTCTCACTAGCTAAATCATTCAATCCACGCATCCGATCATCCATCCATCCATCCGCCCACCAATCCATCCAACTACATCCAAACACCCACCCACCCACCCATCAATCCATCCATCCATCCACCCGTCCGCCCATTGATCCATCCATCCATCCACAAACCCATCTATGCATCCATCCACTCACAAACCCATCCATGCATCCATCCAACCACCCATCCATCCAACTACATACCCACCCACCCACCCACCCATCCATCTATCCACCCACCCACGCACCCACCCACCCACAAACTCATTCATGCGGCATCCATCCAGCCCAGCCACCAATCCATCCAGCCAGCCAGCCAGCTAGCCAGCCAGCCAGCCACAAATCCATCTAGCCACAAATCCATCCATCCATCCATCCATCCGTCCGTATGCCTCTCGCTAATACCACTTCTTGTCCGTGTTCCCTAACGTTGAATTAACCCCTTCACTGCCGAGAAAGTGTGAACGCGATCAAACTTTGTATCCATGTTCTTTAAACAGTTGTGGCTTTTGATCGTTCAGTGAACACATATTTCAGGGAACAAAATGTACTGATTGTTCGTCGGCTTGGAAGGGTTGTAACAAAGATTTCTAAACACGGCTTGCGACTACTGACAGCGAAAATATTATTTTGATGAAGCTCTAACTAACCTTTGAGGCCGTTCTGTTGGTAGCGGCCAAGTCAGCCTCAGGAGCGATGAAGTTGCCGCAGGTGGGGAAGTTCGGGGGTGGGGGAGGCAGACCTCCCTCCTCATCCAGCACCTCCACGGACACCGACATGCCAACCTCCACGTGGAAGGCCAGGTGACAGTGCATGAACCACACACCTGAGGCAAGGACAGGTAAGACGTTGGTGGGATGAGTTCGGTTTTAACGCCATCGTCGTCATCATCATTTTTGTCCCCGAAGCACTACTACAGTAATTATTATAACGTGTGTATTTTGTTTGCCGTGGGAAGTGTTCCAAGAAGAAAGGAGAGAACTGTAAAGCCTACTTTTTCGTCAGACCTGCTTCGTCGGCAGTTTATCTCCCTTGAAATGCGAGCTCCACGCAGTCAACTACTCTAGTACAATTTAGCTCCAAGACCCTACAGCAGGAGATGGATGGACCATGACAATTCAAGGGTAGTGCCAGATTAGCTTGGTGCCTGAAGATGGATGGACTATGATAATTCAAGGGTAGTGCCAGATTAGCTTGGTGCCTTCGGGCTCCAAGCTAATCTGGCACTACCCTTGAATTATCATGGTCCATCCATCTCCGGAAACTGGTACATGATCGTTAAGTGACACCTCCAAAATTCAGGAAATGTGGCCTTGGGGCTAAATGGGTTAATTATTGTTACACAATCGGCAGAGCCTTTTAAAGTTGGATTATGAGATATTCTACGAGGCAGGATGCTAAGAAGCAGCCACACACGATATCCTCTCATCTTGCCGGGTGATCATAGGAATGTCAGCACGGAAATGCAAACAGCAAGAAAATGACATACTTGGCAGTTTCTGATTCTGTTCAGTTTGTCCGAATGTTATGTTTTAAATTATGAAGTGTGGGTAACAGTTGAATGGAACATTTCCGGTGCAGGATCTGGAGTCGGTTGCATGAGTGAGCTTAGTCCTGTGCCAGCCACTAAGCTGGCGCAAGACTTTCTCAATAGCGGAGCACATTGCTTAGTGGCTGGCGCAGGCCTAAGCTTACTCAACAGCGGAGCACCTTACTTAGTGGCTGGCGCAGGACTAAGCTCACGCATGCAACTGTGAACTGACCCGAGGTAACCAATACGCGTTAGCTCCTCTGACAGCTGCTGTCAGGTGACATAATTCGTGTAGGTTCCATCATCTTCAGATTCAGATTCAGATTGAGACAACTTTATTATTCATAAAAAGGAAATTGTTGCGTGGTGTTGATTCTAAATAGATCAATACAAATGTAAAAGAGATAGACAATATCAGAACTTTAAAATGCTACAATGAGATATATAATAAATACTAGCTCTCTCTACTATAATATAAACACACACACGCGCACACACACACACACACACACACACACACACACACACACACACACACACACACACACACACACACACACACACACATTTTGGTAAAGGACGCTTGTATAACTTCATTCCCAATAAAACAGGCAGAAATATTTGCGGAGTATTCGTAACGTAATAATAAATAAATTATACTGTCAGTTCACCGACCTGGGTTGTTGGCGTGGAATCGGATGACAGTGTAACCGCCATTGGGTATGACCACGGTATCCTTCAGAGGTGCTTTGCTCAGTTTGCGTACCACCTCCCCGCGGGCATCCATCTCCTTGAACAGCTCAGTTGTCATGGGTTGGCCCACCTGTTGTTATTCAAATCACCATAAAATCCATCGCCACCATAATAGGGTCATTTTCAACGAAACATAAAACATTCCCGAATAGACGTTGTTTAAATGTCTGAAGCAAGTAAAAATCCAACGAAGAGAGAAACACACTTAGAAAAGACAGACACAACACATTTGATCTGGATTTCAAAAATAGGTCAGTTAGCATTGCACGTCGGTGTTTCGACGAAAACAGTGGATTAAGAGCCCGGACAAACATGTTAGATTCAAAATTCAGTTGTGTGCTGGGCTGCAGTAACAGACGAAAACAGCGGATCTAAAAGCCCTGACAAACATGCAATGTCGCATGTTTGTCCTGGCTTTTTAGTCGGCTGTTTTCGTTTATTGCAGACCAGCACACAACTGAACTTTAAAGTTGGAATGTACCTACCCTAGTCGCATATTTGGTTTTTTTTAATCAGAAGTAGGTCAACATTGCAGATGTTTCGACGAAACAGTGGATTCAAAGCCCGGACAAACATGCGATATCGCATGTTTGTCCGGGCTTTGAATCCACTGTTTTCGTCGAAACACGTGCAATGTTAATTTGACCTTTTTTTGTCTTTTCTTTTTTTTTTGTGGATGTTCTTAAATCCGCTGTTTTCATCTACTACAGCCCAGCACACAACTGAAGTTTTTGAATTTTGAATCTAACTCCACCTACCCTAGTCATGGCGACCACCCGGTAGCCGTAGCCGTGAAGGTGGACCGGGTGTGTGAAGCCGGAGCCCACGGCAGGATCCAGGAGAACGATCTCAACCACCTGGTTGAAGCTGACCCTCAGTCGGTGAACGCACTCACAATACTCTGTCTGACACTCCGGGCCCACAGTGCTGCTGTCGCAAAACTGGTCCTGTACAAGAGGTACAGCGTCTCTCAATGTCATAACGCTGACCACAGCTCACAGTTCAGTGCATTCGTACTCGACAGATCGATTACGATAGCTCAAGGGTGGTGCCAGAATAGCTTGGCGCCTGGAGGCGCCAAGCTATTCTGGCACCACCCTTGAACTATCATGTTCGATTCATATCTCGTTGTAGCACGTTATGTTTGTTGGATGTGCGTTGTTTAACCCTGATCATTCGGAATACACCAGTGTGTGAAATAAGTTTGACTCAAATAGTTCAAGGGTGGTGCCAGAATAGCTTGGCGCCTCTAGGCGCCAAGCTATTCTGGCATCACCCTTGAACTACAGCCATTGGTCTATATCCTTATCTGTAAGTACTATAATGTAGCTTGCATATGGCAGTGTACACATTTGAAGCCTCTCGGCGCCAAGCTACTCTAACACCACCCTTGAAGTAAAGCCATGGGTCTATATTCTTATTTGTAAGTATTATAATGTAGCTTGCATATGGCAGTGTACACATTTGAAGCTTTTAGCCTCAGTATGATATGGGTTAACGTCAGGACACTAACGAAGACTTAATTATGACATGCCTGCGTGAGAACCATTAAAACATTGAATGTATTTACATGCCACCAGCAAATCTCAAATACCAAATAAAGATAAACTTGCTGGGGACTGACGTTGCACATTCATGGGGGAGGGGGGAGGGGGGTGGGGGGAATTTTTCATGCTTTATTATCGACCTCCAATTTACAACAAAAAACAATGGGAAATTTACAATTACCAAATTTGTAGGTCGAATAACGAGTTAGAGGGATGACTATACCAGTATCCTTGCATACCTACCGCAGGTATCTGATTTATCTGCGACAGCAGCGGCACAGGGCCCAGTCTGTTGGAGATGCGGTTGATCTGTGCAGAGGGGACTGACCTGTAAGGACCACTTCCGGCGGGGTAAAGGTCAGGGTCGTAGAAGTGAGTGTTGGGCACCACGTTCATCCGAAACTCCAAGAGGAACTGAACGTCAGCTACGGGCTTGAGGCTTTCGTCGTCTGTAGTAGGAAAAAAAAAAAAGTACGTGACGTCAATGAAGAATATGAAGGTCAAGGTCACGCCAAATGAAAGGTCAGGGTCAAAGAAGTAAATGTTGAGAGCGACATGTTTTATCTGAAACTCGAACCAGAAAATGAAATGTTTCTTATTTCTTTTTTCTTATAGCGTTGACAAACTAGACCTGTGATCATTGGTCAATAATGCAAAATTTCTCTCCATTATCAGTGCTGGTTTGGTACGTTTTACATCGTCTGCCGACGAAAACAAGTCGTCAGCTAAGAATCACGCAAAGAATTTTTGTCAGACAAAATGTTAAGCTCTGTGATTTTTTTCTACGATCCAAGTGACGGAAAACATTGCATGAAGACCGTTACCTTACCCCTTCACTGCCGGCAGAAACTGGACACCGATACGATCCAACTGCGCAAGATATAGATCCTCATTGGCCGCCGCAGGTGCGGGGGCTCATGAAGATCTATGTGTCCTGCTGACCTCGCATTGCCTCCATGTTCCTTGGACGGACGGGGTACTTTGGCGTTGGATTAACCATTATCATTAGGAATACACCAGTGTGTGAAATAAGTTTGACTGAAATAGTTCAAGGGTAGTGCCAGAATAGCTTGGCGCCTCTAGGTGCCAAGCTATTCTGGCACCACCCTTGAACTAAAGCCATTGGTCTATATCCTTATCTGTAAGTACTATAATGTAGCTTGCATATGGCAGTGTCGTACACATTTGAAGCTTTTAGCCTCAGTGTGATAGGGTTTTTTTAAAAAAAAGATAGTGGGATAGTCCTCTATTCCAACGTGTTATCAGTCTACAAAGAAGAGGAAGAAGATTTCAGAAACACAGACTGCAAAATCACACACAATGGCGTTTATAGGCACCTGACGGACTCAGTGCTTGTTGAAATATTGAAATGCGAGTCAGCGCGTCTCGCGCGCGCGGCTGTGCACTAGACTCACTCTGCGAATGAGTCTAGTGCACAGCGCGCGTGCGACGGGCTGACTCGCGTATCATCAACAGACACTGAGTTCGCCTGGCGCTTATGAGGGCTTTGAATACGAACCCGCAGCGACGGCGTCCCTCCCTATCAGCTGACTCATGGAATCTCCCAGGATACTGCCTTGCAGAAGCTCCTTCCTGTAGTCCTCCCATAGTGGCCAGTGGTTGAACGGCTGGTTGAGAAACAAAAAAGGGGTCTTGATTGGTTGTGCTCCGCGCAAATATCAAAAACATCTCGTGCTAGTGAAAAGCAAAAGAAGACTTTTAATTGGCTGTATGCATTACATTTCAACATCTCATGCTAGTTGGGATCAAATGGCTTTGATTGGTTGTGCGCCGTGTCTAGAATAATATCAACATCTCATGCTATTGGAGAGCAAATGAAGGCTTTTGATTGGTTGTGTACCGTGCAAAAATCAACAACAACTCATGCTTGTGAAGGACAAAATAAAGTTATAACCGACCTTTTAATAAATAAAGTTTGCTGTACTGGAAATACGTAAGTGTGTGTTGATCTGTGACTTTTGACTTTAATAGCCAAAATAACACTTCAAGCCAGAGTACACACACTTTTTGATTATTACGATATTACTTTTTTTTTTATAGAGCTGTAGTCGTGGGGTCGTCCGATACTGAGAAAGTTATTTCTATAAGTGATACCGAGCCCCACTGTAAGGATTCCACTGTGAGATACAAAGAAGTACCCAACGGAGAAAGAAACACGCTTAGAAAAGACGGGTACAACACAATTTATTAATATTTCGGGTAAATACCCTTTGTCAAAATAGACAAACAAACAGAGAGATCAGCCGCTACTTATCTTCATTCGCAGAAGGAATGTTTGTTTGTCTATTTTGACAAAGGGTATTTACCCGAAATATTAATAAATTGTGTTGTACCCGTCTTTTCTAAGCGTTTTTCTTTCTCCGTTGGGTACTTCTTTGCATTTTACACGCTTGGCAGTCACCTTTTTGGTCTGGATCACTGTGAGATGGCCTTGGTCGCCTGGTCGGCTTAACTCATTGTGCCCGAGGTACGAAATCCCCACATATTGGAGTTATCCTCTGAGGACTGCATTACAGTTCAGGAGACAGATCGACGTGATGGATCAAGGGTAGTGGCAGAATAGCTTGGCGCCTAAAGGCGCCAAGCTATTCTGCCACCACCCTTGAACTATGACGATCGAGCCATGCGGGCGAAATGAGTTAAATCTATATAACTAACTGAATAACCTACTGTAACATTTCTAAATACTTCATTACAGTTCAGGACACAAGTCGACAATGACATTTCAAGGGTGGTGCCAGAATAGTTTGGCGCTGAACGCGCCAAGCTATTCCGGCACAACCCTTGAATTCTCATCGTCGATTCATATCTGGTTGAAGCATGTGAGGGTTGATAAGTTTATTGTGTTCTTATCGTTGTTAATGTTAACAGTGTCGTCGTCATCGTAGTCATCATCGTCATCACAAGAGACTTACCACTTCGGACAGCGGAGGGGCTGGGGCATTTTTGTCCGGTGGCGGAGCTGTCACCTCTGGCACCGCCGCTGCTTTTGACTGTTCGTTGGCCGGCGGGGTAACGTAATTGACTGCGGCGAGGGTGTTAAGGTCGTTGGAATCGCAAGTGCCAAGCCCCGCCGCTCGCATGAAGTAGCTGCCGACTAGCTGATTCGCATCCAGGATGAAGTCCATTCTCTCGGCGCTGTACAGGTCAAATGACTCGACCTGGTGAGAGAAAGAAGTGGGATGATGATAATCATCATCGTCGTCCTCGTCATCATCATAATCGTCGGCATCATCATCATCCTCATCATAATCGTCCTCGTCATAATAATAATAATCGTCACGTCATCATCATCACTTTCATATTCATTATAATTATTCTCGTATTCACATTCATGTTATATCCATGTTCACATTACTACTACTATTTAACATTAACCCGTTCAGTGCCGAGAGAATTTGAGCACCACCCAAATGCAAGAGGTATAGATCCTCATGAGCCCCCGCAGTTGCGGGGGCTCATGAGGATCTATACCTCTTGCTGACACCACTATGAATCCATGTTCTTGGGACATTCAGGGCTTTTAGGTCTTGCTGACACCATATTTAAGCCATGTTCCTGGGACAGCAATTTTAAAAATATTTTTATATAGTTGAATTAACGAAGAGGCACAGTCTGCGTCAGCTGGTACTGAATGGGTTAACAACTGTAATAATCTTCTACTAAGACTGTCACTACTCATACTACAAATACACCCAATGTTATAGAAAGCATAGCAAAACACACGCTAAATACATGTAATAAAGCAGGCTAAAGTTATCGTCACCCCACCCTTACCCCTTAAACCCCTGCAAAAAAAGTAACCCACAACAAACGGTTCAAACGGCCAGCCGTCGGCAGCGATGATGGTAAGGTTGTGGTTGTCCACCGAGATCCGGATGGGGCAAAACAGACTGCCGGCGTTGATGACCCGGAAGCGATACCTCTTGCCAGTCTCCACCTCAAACGTCGTCATGGGGAGCTCCAGGCCATTGGTGTTTTCTGACGTTCGGCCTGAAATGTGAACAGTCAAGATATGAACAACGAGCGGTGAACAATGTCTCCACCTCAGTCTCCACCTAGGTAATCACAGACCGTTAACTCATTCGACCGCAGACCGTTAACTACAGTGGTCACAGGCTCATGTCGACTGGAAAGTCGACAGTGGCAGAACGTCCTGTTCACGGATGAGAGCCGATACTGCATGAGCCACGCAGATGGGCGCATAAGAGTGTGGCGTAGAAGGATAAACGCTATGCTGATGGCTGTGTGCTGGATAACAATACCTGGGGCGGGCCAAGCGTGATGATTTGGGGTGGGATTACCCTGAACCAGACAGCAGGACCTGTGTTCTTCCGTGGACTCGTACCAGGTCGCGGAAATGGCATCACAGCTCAGCGCTACATTGACCAAGTACTACACCCATAAATTATGTCCTGCCATTTTCTCAGGGACGCAGAAACTTCATCTTGCAGCAAGATAATGCGCGTACACACACTGCACGTATCACCCAGCACTTCTTGCAGCAGCACATCATCCCAGTCATGCCCTGGCCTGCCCTCAGCCCGGACCTCAATTCCATCGAACAAGTCTCTGAGACCAACTGCAAAGGGAGGTCAACACTCTACGCCCCAGACCAACGACAGCCGCAGAACTGGAGAATACCAATTGTCCAGGCCTGGAACAACATCCCCAGGGCAGCTGTCAACCGCCTGATGCACTCGAAGCGCCGACGCTGCCAAGCCGTCATCAGGCCACGGAACACAGTGCCGTTTCCGTACTGTCCAGTCTCTTAGCCATAGTCAGTCCCAGGTATCCCCTAATATTTCAATCCCCTAAAAAACACTAGCGCCCACCAGCTGCACATTTGCCATGCACAAAATAACAAAAAAAACAAACAAACAAAAAAAAAAACAACAGCACATTGACAGTCTTATTTCTTGGCTATGAACCTGATTCCTTACCAACCCCACACCCAAGCACAGCTGAAATCAGCGTGCCCCTCAAATCACTACGTCAACGGCAACTCAACATAGGCCCACAATTGTCCACTGGATAAGCTCAGGATGGTATGAATCAAAGCACCAAACATGTCTCCTCTCAGCTAACCAGAAATTTCTAGCAAATTCCAACATTCAGCCCTACTACAAATTTTCAAAAAAGCCAAAAATTATTTTGAAAAACACCGGTCCTTGCACTGCCTGAACTGCCCAATTTAAATGTATAACGTGACCATCAATGCCAATGGGGGTCACACGCCATATTGACTTTGTATTGTGCCATGCTTGCTCCAAATACAGACTAAACTTCCACACACTGATTACGCTGGTGTCCATGATTTCATTCCTAAAATGTCGATAACAACCGTTGTATGGTTTGTCCGAAATCGACTTTCAAATGTTGGATTAAATGTGATTTGAAGGGGCTACTTCGCGTTTCATTTGTTGATCAGTATAATTATATACTCCCCCTTTGTCCCCCCACACCTCCCCATTGCTTGTCTCGCGCGCCACCCCGCCCCCTCCCCCCCCCCCCCCATCCCCTCTCCCCGCCGTTGTTTGATTTTTCGGCCACTGGAAGCACTGCAGGTCTAGCGCCGAGAAGCCCTTCGTGTCAAGTTGAAGGTCCCAAACAACAAGTTGGATTCCACCACAGTCCCACTCCACCCCCACCAAACCACCCCGAGGTAACTGATCCTCCCCTGGTGTTCTGATGGCAACTAGATCTATTGTCGTTGGTCGATAGTGCACAGTTCTCTGCCTTGTCAGTGTTATTTTCTACCTATTTAATACCGTATCGTTGGATCATTAGCGGAGTAACCCTCTTGGTTTTGTTTATTACCATTGATCAAGATGGCGTCTGCCCTCTGCTGTCCGTCACCGTGCTGGAACGACGTAAAGATGTCAACCAGAGGGCTGTTCTGCCATTCGTTGAGGACAAGCACGTGCGTGGAGGGGTCAAAGTCGTAGAGACCGACGTGAGGCTCGAGGGAGGGGGGCTGGCGCACGACGAGACTGCCGAATATCCCCTCCGCCCTCTGCATCCCTGTGTGCGCATGCCAGAAGTGGGTGCCGGGGTCCAGAGCCACGTACCTGTGGGCCAGTTGCATTAGTGAGCTTAAATCGTGCGCCAGCATGCACTAAGCAAGGTGCTCCGCTATAGCGGAGCACCTTGCTTAGTGGCTTGCGCACGATTTAAGCTCACTGATGCATTGCGGTTCAGAAGTACACGAAAACTGTGGAAATACCTAGGGAAATTACTTAGCGCTGGACAAGCAAACAGTTTGATCCCTTGACGCCTTCCTTATAGGCCAGATTCCTTCTGCGATAAAATAAGTAGCGACTGATCTCTATACTTGTTTCTTTGTCTGTGTTGAAGAAGGGTATTTACCCGAAATATTAATACATTGTGTTGTAACTGTCTTTTGTAAGCGTGTTTCTTTTTCCGTTGCGTTCTTTTATTCCTTATAGCACCCAGTCGCCAGCCCACGAAGAACACTTACGCACCAGACGGTTATACACATTCATTAAATCGAGTGCTACTCTTGGCAAATAAAAAGTTCATATTTCGCAATATTTCCTTAAATGTTGAAAGTATTAATGCCGTATTACTGAACTTGTAAAGTTTGAATGGCGTAAAAAAATTAAAAAATTAAAAAAACTTTGCGGTGACTTTGCACTGGGTTACTGGGGTATAGGCAGGATGGGTGTACAATGTCCTTACTTGTACTCGAAAGAAGTGCCGGCCAGTATGGGGCACTGGGTGATCATGCCCACGCCGTCCATGTGAGGCGTGAGTTTCTGCAGGATTCCGTGCCAGTGGATCGTCAGCCCCTCCGCCATGGCCATGTTGTTCTCCAGGTCCACGATCACCACGTCTCCCTGGCACACCTGGACACACACACACACACACACACACACACACACACACACACACACACACACACACACACACACACACACACGCACACACACCAACACACACACACGTACACAAACAGACATTAAGTTACAAACCGATAACCAGGTCGACCTAACCCCCTTCACTGCTGGAGCACAGTGAATAACAAGCATAGGCAAGATCCCCCCTTAACCCATTCAGCCCCAACACCCACGGATTGACCATGATAATTCAAGGGTAGTGCCTGATGAGCTTGGCGCCTGACGGCCTATGCCTTGCATTGTCATGATCGGCCCATCTTCTTCTTCTTCTCGAACGCCGTCACACTTGGAGTTTGGCTCTCAAAATGAAATCTGTGGTCTTCTGTAGCACCTCCACAGGCCCGTACAGTTTCTCTTGTAGAGTGGCGGGCTTCTGCCACATCTCCTCCCTCAGCAGCTGGTGGTCCCCACAGTCCTGGAGTATGTGCTTTGTGGTCTGCTCTGCTTCTCCACAAGGGCACAGGGGAGTTGGCACGAGGTGAAAGCGTCTGTGCAGGTGGAAATTGAGTCGGTTGTGCCCGGTCCTCAGACGGAAGATGGTCACCTGCTCTTGTCTGGACAGCTGATGGTAACTGTCTAGGGATCGTTGTCGCGGTCTGTACACAGACTTAATGATGGTCTTCATCTCTGTGAAGCTGACTCCATTTTCGTCTTGTTCTTTTTCTGCGCCCACTTTTGCCATTCTGTCAAAAAAGTGGGCGCAGAGAAAGGCCCATCTTCTCAACAGGTACATAGTCCTTAACTCATTCTACCCCAACACCGAGATCCTTAAATTTTGCCCCTGTCCTCTGAAGACTGCATTGCAGTGCAGGACACAGATCGACCATGATAGTTCAAGGGTGATGCCAGAATAGCTTGGCGCCCGTAGGCGCCAAGCTATTCTGGCATCACCCTTGAACTATCATGGTGGATCCTTATCCTGCTGTGGTGTGTCTGGGGTAGAATGAGTTAAGTGGCCCCTCCAAAATTCAGTTTGGGAAATGTGGTCTTGGGGTTAGATGGGTTAACCCATTAAATCCTGAGGCTGAAAGGTTTCAGATTTGTGTTTTGTCCTACGAAGGCCACATTACAGATTAGGAGATAGATCAACCATTTTAGTTCAAGGGAGGTGCCAGAATAGTTTCGCGCCAAGCTATTCTGGGACCACCCTTGAACTATCATAGTCACGTTTATTTCATGCATTGGTGTATCTGGATTGAAAGGATTAACATTCAAATGATACGACCCTGAAGCACTAATGTCCATCGCAGATTCGAAGGGTCTGCTCAACGGAGAATGACGTGACCAAATTGCTTTATACCTCCCAATCTCAACCATAAATTAGAATGTTAAAGGGTTCCCCCGTGTTGTTGTTTTTTGTTGTTGTTGTTGTTGTTGTTGTTTTTTGTTTTTGTTTGTTTGTTTGTTTTTATTTTTGTATTTTGAGTAATAAATAAAATAAGTCACTTCCCTTTAGACAGTGAGGGTACTAACAGATTTTCACACGTAGAGATTGCTTTGTTGCTTTTAAAAAGAATGTTTCACAGAGGCACGTTGAGACCATACTAATCATATTTAGTCTTATCAAATTTATTTGCAAGTAATGTGTGAGTGGGGGGGGGGGGGGGGGGGGCTTCGCTTTGACTTCCGGGGTTTTGTTCATCATGTACCAGTCAATACACGACTTCCGGAAATCACAAGTAGTTCAAAACTGAATGTGTTCGGACGAAATCAGTGTATAATCCACTGTTTCGTCCCAGCACGTGCAATTTGACCTACTTTCTAAATGCCGAGCAACGTCCGCACAAGCGCATTTGGCGTTTTCTGGGCCCAGGATCCCTACAGTAGGAGATGGCTTGACCATAATTCAAGGGTAGTGCCAGATTAGCTGGGTAATCTGGCACTACCCTTGAATTATCATGGTCAAGCCATCTCCTGCAACTGGTACATAGTCGTTAGGCAACACCTCCAAAAGTTGAGAAACGGGACCTTGGGGCTAAAAGCGTTCATACTGGAGGCCTAGAGCCTGATCTACTGAAACACTTGCCTGAATAGTAGGGCCAGGAATACCCCTGTTGATGGTCTTGATGTTACGGGTGAAGCCATTGGCTGGCACGCAGTGCTCACGTAGACAGTCGGCAGGGTTCGTCTTGCACTCGTAGCACGCGCGGGACAAGGTCTGGTAACTCTCCGCCACGAACCGGTAGCGGCACTCCATGGGTTCTCCCCCGTCCAAGCACGGTCGAATGCATGGGTGGTCGGAGTAGTCTGGGAATTAAACGAAGAGCACTTATGTCTAACCCCTTCACAACCGAGAGACAGCAAACATCACCCAAGTACAAGAGACATAGATAATCAGTTGGAGGGCTGCTTATGAGGATCTGTGCTTCTTGCTACGCCGATTTTGAATCCATTTCCTTTGACAGCTTTGGGCACACTGGCGTCATATACCAATATTCGAACACTGGCAGTGAAAAGTTAACTCATTGGAGACGCGCCATATACGGATACGCGGCCATTCGCCGCGTATCCGTATATGGCGCGTCTCCAATGAGTTAACTCCTTCAGTGCCAGCGGACGCAGATCGTGTTTCTGAACTCTTTGTTAATTGAACCCCCCCCCCCCCCCACCCCCTATTCAACGTTCATAAAAAGTTAGTGTTTAAACCCTTTCAATGCTGAGAAAAAGTGGACAAAACCCAGCTGCAAGATGCATCGATCTTCATGAGCCCACGCAGTTTCGTGGGCTCATCAGAATCAATGCCTCTTTCTGAAACCATATTGTGTCCCTGTTTCTTAGACGCATATTTATTTATTTACTCCTACGACACTACGGTGTACCCACAAAGCTCGTCCGCCTGATCAAGAGCAGCTACGATGGCATGACATGTCGCATGATCCACGAAGGGCAGTTCACCAGGGAGCTCCAGGTCAGAACTGGTGTTAGGCAGGGGTGTCTGCTGTCTCCGTTCCTCTTCCTACTGGCCATAGACTGGGTCATGAAGATGACCACAGAGCACAGACGAAGTGGAATACAGTGGACACTGTGGACACAGCTTGACGACCTCGATTTTGCAGACGACTTGGCATTACTGCCCCACACTCATCAACAAATTGCAGGACAAGACCACGAGGCTTGCTGACATCTCGTCCCAAGTGGGCCTCACCATTCACAAACAGAAAACAAAGACAATGAGGCTGAACGCAACCAGGGAAGAACCAGTCTTGCTTGCTGGCACCCCGTTGGAGGAGGTGGAGTCCTTCACCTATCTCGGGAGCATCATAGACAAAAAAAGGCGGCACTGATGCAGATGTCAGAGCACGAATCGGTAAAGCCAGAGCAGCCTTTCTCCAGTTGAAAAAAAAGTGTGGAGTTCCAGAGAGCTGTCACAACACACCAAAGTCCGGATTTTCAACTCCAATGTAAAATCAGTTCTCCTATATGGAGCAGAGACTTGGAGATTGACAAAAACCACAGTCAACAGAGTACAGACCTTCATGAACAGTTGCCTTAGAAGAATTTTGAAAATCCACTGGCCAGAGAAGATCAGCAACGTCAGACTCTGGGAGAGAACAGAGCAGATAACAGCAGAGAATGAAATTGGGCGAAGAAGATGGGGATGGATCGGTCACAGTCTGAGAAAGCCAGCTTCCAGTATCACTAGGCAGGCATTGTCATGGAACCCCCAGGGAAAGAGGAAAAGAGGTAGGCCGAGAAACTCCTGGCGTCGAGACCTCCAAGCAGACATCAAGAGACTGGGAATCACCTGGAGTAGAATCGAAGGAGAGGCACAGGACAGGAGTTGCTGGAGGTCTCTCGTCGACGGCCTATACCTGGGTAGGGGTGACAGGCGTAAGTAAGTACGTATATTTATTTATTTATTTATTATTTATTTATTTGATTATTTTTATGCTATTTATTTATTTTTATTTATTTATTTATTTTTATTTATTATTTTATTTTGTTTATTTATTATTATTTTTTCTTGAAGCAAACCTGCTAAAGATGTGTCTGTTGTAGAGAGCTGAGGAAAACACTGCTTGTGACTTCAAATAATGACGTATGGCAGCTGCTTGGCGCTTGCTGCGCCCAAGATAGCGAGGACGTATCATTTTGAACTGTAGTTGTCAAGGTCACTTACAGTTACAGAGCCCGTTTGATACATGTTATATAGCGATCGCGACAAGAACAATTTGTTCAAGATAGTCACAGCATCTTTTCGTTTCGGGGACCCATCAGGTCTTTTGACATTGTACCAGTCTCCAAAATGCAACCCCCAGTATCTTTCAGTCTTCAAGGAGCCATCTCTTCACTAGACACATCAATCAACAATGCCAAGCAGTGTGAGTTTTTTAATTTGATTTTTTTTTTTTTTTTACTCTGCGTCTTTTGTTCTCATTTCTGCTCCCAGCCCCGAAGCGTTGCGAGCATGTACCAAACTGGAACGTTTCACTCATTCACCCCTGACACACCACAGCGAAACATGCATCGAGCATGATAGTTCAAGGGTGGTGCCAGAATAGCTTGGCGCCTATAGGCGCCAAACTATTCTGGCACCACCCTTGAACTATCATGCTCGATTTGTCTCTAAAATTGTAATACAGTCCTTCAGAGGGCAATTTTAATATTTGGGAATTTCAGTCCTGGGGTAGAGCGTGTTAATGAGTGCGCTATGCACGTGGACTAGTCATCATTATCGTCACCTCGCTCTGGTTTACTATAGTCTATATAGGACGTATGATATCCGTGACAGTGACAAGGACAGAGCCTGCTTAGCGCGGTACCTTGACTTCCCTTTCCCTGGACTGATAAATCAAAATAGGTGATTGTTGAGTAGAACACGGTCCGCAGTCAAAATACTACTCCAAGTATCTAACACCGGTTTTCTCTGCTCGAGGACGCTCTCCAGAAGAATGGAGCCCCGCCACTTCAAATTTCAGAAACATTAAAGTACCATTACGCGTAAATTTGAAGACACATTTCAGCCCTATTTGTATTTGTGATGCTTTGTCGACACACCTAATAAACTTTAACAGCAGTTGAGACACGCAGCAAAGGCACACATACGCGTAATCGCACTTATTTATATTGCGCGCCGTTAGCCTGTCGATCTATTTTTAGTTGTTTCTCGTACTGGTTGCTTTGTATTTATAAAACAGAGTGGAGTCATTGTCAGGTCACTTGATATAAAGACGATGTGTGCTTAACTGGATTGTCCTGTGTCCAAATAAACCACAACTAGACCTGTGCATACGCGTTTGGAAACCATCTGTTGCAGAAATGTATCTTTGAACAGTTGATGTAATAATAATAATAATAATAATAAGCGCATTAAATAGGCGCTTTATCCCAATTGAAAATCGGCTCAAAGCGCCGCCGCGAACTGAACCCAACAAGCACGCTCACGTGAATCACGCGCATTCACTCACACACTTTACGTAAACACAGAACATTCACGTGGTGCTAAGGGCAAGCTCAAGCGAGCTACTGAAGTTTTTGGAAATTCAAAATCGTTTGTATTTGAAATTTGATTAAGTGGGCTGAAGCTGATACCAAAGTGGAGGGGGAGGAAGAGCCGGAGTACCCGGAGAAAGAACCCCCGACAGTCCGCCCGAATTAACGGTGACACTTACTAGAGGAGAAAAATCCGACGCCGGAACCCGTAATCGAACCTCGCACCTTTAGCATTGGTGGCAGGCGCCTTAACCACTGCGCCACGGACCGCCCCAATGTAGATTGTGTTTCTGCAGTTTGACGTGTGCTGAACTTGATTGCCCTGTGTCTAAATGAACCATAGCTAGATGGGGGTTCACGAGGATCTGTGCCGCTTGCAGTTGCATTGTGTTCACATTTTCTCGGCAGTGAAGGCGCGGGGTAAAGTAGCTCTAGGACCGGGTCCTATATCAAATGTTTGAATTTAAAATCGTATTTGTTCAAGTTCGGAAACAGGCCAATTGGATTATGCATCCTTACAATTAACTAACTAACTTACAAACTGTCTGACTCAGTAACTGACTAACTAAAAAGAGACAAAGTTAACTGTTCAAAAAAAAAGAATTTTATAAACAATTCAAGAAAGAAAGAACTCAAGTAAGAAACAAATATAACAAACAGGCGAACGAATAAACAACGAACAAACGGAAGAACGAACGAACAAACCAACCAAGCAACAAACAAACAAACAAGCAAACAACAAACACTCACCGGGCATCAACTGTGATTTCTGCCCGAACACTTGGCTAGAAAAAGCCAACACCGTGAGCACGAAACACCGGAACATGCTTACTCTGTGCGTGGTCACCTACCCACTAAACTTACAGTCAAACTTACAGCATTTTTGTACCTCTGCAGTTCCTAGTCAGACTCCTCCCATCTGCAAGAGACATAGATTCACATGAGCCCCTGCAGCTACAGAGGCGTATGTGAATATGTGCCTCTTGCGTCATTAGATCGGCCCTAGCTATCCCTCAGATTCAGAGCCCGGTCTGGACTGTTTAGTTTGTTGTGTAATTAACCCATTCAGCCCTGACGCACTACAGCAAGAGACGTGTCGACCATGATAATTCAAGGGTAGTGCCAGATTAGCTTGGCGCCGACAGGCGCCAAGCTAATCTGGCACTACCCTTGAATTATCATGGTCGATCCATCTCCTGCAACAGCTGCATAGTCGTGAGATGACGCCTCCAAAATTTGGGAAATACGTGCGCCGGGCTGAATGAGTTAAAAGCTATTCCTAAATGATCACTTATTGATCTTTGAACAGTCTGATACAAATAGGACCATCAAGAAGCATAGATTTTCATAAGCTCCCGCTTCCTGCGGGCTTACATGAAGATCTATACCTCTTGCAGTGCGGTAGACCTTGCAGCCACATTGGTCGGGTGGTCTAGTCATAGGGTGTTAACGACGACATTGATGCTGATAGGATTAAATATAAATAGAATTATTTGTTCATTATCTGACTGAAGGTTGCGCCATGGCTTTCCGCTTGATAATAATCCTTCGTCACATACGTGTATATATTAGATATTGTATTTATAATACACACTGAAACGGCAGGACATTTTCAAGTGACCCATTCTAATACTGTCCAAAATCTGTTACAATCAGCGATATGATACTGATTGTGTGTAAGTACAGTTTCTGTCATGATGTCATGCAAAAATCGACTCTTCGTTTCAAACGAATTGTGTAACCCCTTCCCTGCCACTAGACGTACATTGTACGTACATTTTTGTTTCTAAAATATTGGTTCATTCAACGACAAAAGCCAACACCATCCAAGAAACATGGATACAAATTGGTCTCAGCAAGAGGCATAGATCTTCATGAGCCCCCGCAGTCGCTTGGGCTCATGAGAATCTATGCCTCTTGCAGTTTGATCATGTTTACATTTATCTCGGCAGTGAAGGGGTTTACCCTTTGGCTGTCGTTGGTGCTTTTTGTCTAGATGATTCCTGCAACTTCTGCCGCCCTCAACTGCGTGGCTCATGAGTGTACCTATAGGTCTCTTGTAGTTGGATTGTGCTCACTATTTCTCGGTAGTGAAGGGGTTACATTTCTTTTCGACTGTGAGTTCGTCCTTAGAAAGAAAATTACTTTCTCTGTGTGATATCAGCTGTCCCATATCACATAAATAACCACTACTATTATCTTTGTCCTGAATTCAACCCGAGTGTCCTTTAGATTGCATCTATCATAATAGTAACATTGGCAGTTTGATTTTCAGCACTATGCTTGTCCAGTTCAGGGGTGGATCGGGGGGGGGGGGGCACGGAGGTCCATGCCCCCCCCCCCCCGACCCCAAATTTGTTAAAATGCTAAAACAAAGTCCCTTTTTGGGGGTGTTTGGGCCCCCCTCTCCCCCCCCCCCCCCCCCCCCCCCCCGCCCCCTGTCCCCTACCCGTCGTTTGATATTTTTTTGGAACGGCTGGCAACCCTGGAAGCAAGGACCAGTACCTTTTTCCCCTCACCCCTCTGGTAGATTGATTTTTCTGTCGCTTCTTACCCCCCCCCCCCCCCCCCCCCCCCCACTGTTTGATTATTTGGCGGATTTTTCTCGGCGGCTGGAACAGAAGCAAGGTCCGATGCCTACCCCCCCCCCCCCTTTTCCCCTTACTGTTTGATTTTTCGGCCCTCGTGGAAACAAGATCTAGCGGGGTGGAGGCCTTTTGTATGAGGTTCAAGGTCCCAAACAAGAAGTTGGGCCCCCCACCCCTCTCTGGAGCTAAGTGATCCGGCCCTGCAGTTAGAATGCCACACGTAATGATTTCGGAGCGGGGATGTTAATGAAACTAGAGGGAGCTAACTGCCGGGGCAAGGCGAACGATCAACCAGCTGCAAAGAGACATAAACCCTCAGGCGCTGCCGCGTTCGCGGGGGCTCATGGGGATTTATGTCTCGTGTTCGTCCAATGTTCTTTATGCCTGCGTGGGTCATATCGACATCTGCCTTCTTCACGCGAATGTCAGTAGCGGGGCAGTGTGCGGTCGTGTCGGACGAGCAGTTCGTGATCTCTGGCATCGAAGGGGTGAACACTCTTGTGGATGACGCCACCGGTGATGGTGATAATGATTCGGTTTGGTTTTACGTTGCTTTTCGTCATGTACCTATGTCCCGTTGTGTCCTAAGATTGAAATCCCCAACTTTTGGATTTATCCTCTGAAGACTGCATCATGACAGTTCAGGAGACGGATCCCACCATGATAGTTCAAGGGTGGCGCCAGACTAGCTTGGCGCCCACAGGCGCCAAGCTATTCTGGCGCCACCCTTGAACTATCATGGTTATGATGATAATGTCGACGATATTGACAACAACGACGACTGCAGTTATAATGATGATGATACTGATGGTGACCATGAGGATGATAATGCACTCAACAGACAGATAGATACAACGTGAAAAGAATGTTTTGAGTGCATGACGATAATTAATAACAATGCATGTTTTCACAGCCTGATATAAAACTGATTGATCTGTAATTTTCCATTACTACTCCCCAGTGCGTGAAGGCGATCGGGCCGACGTCCTTTTGCACATTGGGTCGTTAGCTGATATCAACCGCTGGCGGATTTGTACCCGCAACCTCGCATTCCCGAGTTCAACACTTTCGCAATGCCGTCAGCTGTTGTGGACTTAATACCTTCAGTTTGAGGATACAACTGGCGCTAATCCCGTGCCGGCAAAAGGCGTAGATTCTCACGAGCCCCTGCATTTTGCAGGGTCTCATGAGGATCTATGCCACTTGCAAAATATATCGAATGGGGTGCATACGAAATTGTCGTCACGTAGATACAGGAAAAATCTATAATGAGAACAGTCGGCTGACTTTTTATTTGGTTCATTGTAAAATTATCTCTTTCGAACCAGGCACGAAGCTTCCAAAATAGTCTGGTAATGCTATTCTGGGCGCAAGGTTAAGATAAATGGAAAGGTTATTGTGAAGCTTTGAAGTTTGTTTTCTGTACAGATTCATTGTGATATATTTATATTATGAAGTCCATTTTTGTTTTAGGTGGACTTTAGGCGGCAAGTGTGTCTGCACTGGTGGTTTAACCCCTTGACCGCCGGGAAAAAGGGAACGAGATCCAACTGCAAGAGGCATAGATCCTCATGAGCCCCCGCGACTGCGGGGGCTCATGAGGATCTATGCCTCTTGCTAAAGCGACTTTGAGTCTATGTCACCTTCGGTCGTTGAGTGAACACAAATTTCATAAACAAAACACATTCGTCTGCAGGGAAGGGGTTAACTCATTCGAGACGTACCGCATCCGGATACGCGGCTTATGCCGCGTATCCGGACGCGGCACGTCTCAAATGAGTTAAAGAACAAAAAGCCGGGTTGTCACAGTACAGGGCTACAACGCTAGCGGTTACATTTGCAATCAGTAGGCGGGGAGGAAACCTGAGGAAGGGAGGGTTCTAGGCTCCAACAAAAAAAGGACGTTGATATAGCATTTTAACCCCTTCACTGCCGAGAAAAAGTGAACGCGATTTAACTTCAAGAGGCATAGATCCTCATGAACCCCCCCTCGCGACTGCGTCCGTGTTCTTTGGACAGGTGTGACTCTAGGTCGTTCACAGAACACAGACTTCAGAAACAAAATGTACGTTGGCAAGGGAGAGGTTAAGTTTTTGCTTTTGTTTTTGGGGTGTTTTTTTTTTTTGTTTTGTTTTGTTTTTTGTTTTTTTTTGGGGGGGGGGAGTTGAGGTCCGGAACACTGGAACTCCCTCCTCCTCCCCCTCCTCAACTTTCACTGCTGCTTCATTGTTGATCCAGAGCGAAGCTAATCTGGCACTGCCTTTGAACTACCATGGTCCCTCCTTCTCCCGCTGCGGTTTGCCAGGTGCGAATGATGTAAGAACGTACTGTATAGGTCGACATCGGCGGACAACGTTTTTCTCCCAAATAATTATCTCCGCAAGGAACCACTTGTCTGTACCACTCAGTTTAAGAACAAATATCATAGTGCAAATTGACGTAACATGGTGTGTCAAAATGGTTGTTGTGATGCGTCTAGTGTGGTAGCGCAGTGGTAGTGCTTGTCACTTCTCGCTCTCAGCTTCCACCGCTGGCTAGCAGTATTGCGAAAAGGAGGGCAGAATGCGTCAGTCTCTCTCTGCCAGTACATAGCCGCCTCTCCAACAACAAGCCTCTCATGTAGTGCCTCCTCGCGGTGACACACGGTAACTGAGCACCTCATGGACTCAGGCTGAACTACAGGGGACTCGGAGGAGGTCTGGCCCCCAGACACACGGCATGCAGGCCCACCGGTGTGTGGATAGGCCCTGGCGGATGCCCGTGAACCTGACTCCCAACTATGGGCAAATAGCCCCACTGCCTTGTGGGTGCCTCGGGAAAGGCAAAGACTAGGGGAGCAAACCCCGACAGAAAACCAACCAGACCAACGAAGACGGAGTGTCGCTGACTATGCCATCTGGTATAGTGTGGAAACCCGTCAGGGAAACGACCACACACGCAACCCTCATGGATTATGCCTGAGGTGGATATTAATCTTGACATCTGAGGCAGAATTTCGGGAACGCTGAAGAAGAAGACTTAACATGGAATATTTTTTACTATGAAACTCCTATGATTTTTTCGTTTACTGATGATGCTGTACAGTCGGTAAACATTTGGTGACAAGAATAAGCCATTTTCAACACCCTAAATAAAATCTCGGCAGCCCGGATTTCAGTATCGCGGTCAAGCAGGCAGACTTCATGTATGCGTGAACTGTTTCACAGGTTTGAAACATTGTCCAAACTAGGTGAAAATGGATCTTTTTTTATACTAGGCTTAATTTTAGCCGGGGCATATTTAGGGATGCAAAATTAGTCATTTCCAGAAAAATTCTAAATGTGTACGACTGTTCAGCAAATCTGACACATTGTTTGAGTTTCTTATAAGCAAATCGTATTAGGTCAACTGTCACTGAATGGTATTTGTTCTATGATTGGTATAGAGAAGTGTCTCTTTGCGGAGGTATTTGCGTAAAACGTTGTGCGCTCTTATGTCAAACGGCCTATATACTAATTATAACAAGTGCAGTGATCAATATGTGTAACGTACAGCACTGATGTGATGTCTGCAACACTGACCATAAGGCGTACGTGCCGATAGACTGCATACCGTACAGTCATACCTGTATTATACGGTGTTATACCGTATATAAAAAAAATGATGCTATACAATAACGTTGCATTAACTCATTCGAGTCGTGCCGCCTCCGGATACGCGGCATAAGCCGCGTATCCGGAGGCGGCACGTCTCGAACTTTGGTACCGGTCTCAGGCCACTTTACAAATTTCAAATACAAGCGATCAAAAATCTCTGTAACTTCAGTAGCTGACTGGCCCTTCGTTTGTCTTGTACTGTGTTTGTCTTAAATGGCGTAAATCCGTGTCTGTTTCGTGAGTGTGTGTGTTGGGTTT
>BTPG01000007.1:21433166-21568166 GCA_036245525.1 Semisulcospira habei | reverse complement strand
ACACACTAGCAGACAGACGGACGAACAGACCGTTGGACAGACGGCCAGGCTGTCACACAGACATGCAGATGATGATGATGATGGCAATGAAACCTTATTAGGATACAGTTTTAGGCATTATATTGCCCCTCTTACAAGCTGTTCTCTTACAAACTACATAACATAATTATCATGGTGGAGAGAGAGAGAGAGAGAGAGAGAGAGAGAGAGAGAGAGAGAGAGAGAGAGAGAGAGAGAGAGAGAGAGAGAGAGAGAGAGAGAGAGAGAGAGAGAGAGAGAGAGAGAGAGAGATGATGATGATGATGAAACGTTTTATTGACAGGATAAAGTTTTAGGCGAAACGCCTCTCTTACAAACTGTCCGGTTAGAAAAGAAATATTAACAGCAAAGAGTAAGAAACACAATAACACAATAAATCGAAACATGAAGAAATAAACTGGAAAAAAGCAATGCAAATAATGCGCACACATATCAATAATAGTGAATAATATATATATATATATATATATATATATATATATATATATATATATATATATATATATATATATATATATATATATATATATATATATATATATATATATACATACATACATACATATACACACACACACACACACATACACACACACACACACACACACACACACACACACACACACACACACACACATATAAGTAGTCCGTTCAGGTAGTAAGTTACTGTAACAAGATGTTATATAAACGAGTTTTGAAGGTTCTAGAATTAGAAATAGATTTAATTTGGGGTGGTAGTTTGTTCCAGGCTTTGGCACCTGAGAACGAAAGGCTGGTTTTATATATATCGAGCCTGGCCCTTGGTAGCTGTAACAAACTGTTCCTCGTGTTTTGTCTTTGACTATCCAAAAATAACATACGAAGGTAAGATGGGGTTTTATGGTGAAGAATTTTATGCATAAGTATGCATCGATTAAATGTGAACTGTTTGTTTAGGTCTAGCAGTCGGATGGTTCTAAACTTTTCGTCGGTGGGAGAGGGACCAGGCACAGTTAACTTTACCCCTCGACGGTACAATGAGTTAAGTTTCTTTAAATGTACGTCACTGCATCCATCCCAGATAGTGGAGCAGTAATCACAGTGTGTCTTAATATGGGCATGGAGAAAGAGTCTTCTAGTCTCAGTGTTAACTATTTGACATAGTTTTGATAGCAGGAATAGATTTTTAGATATTGTTTTGCAGGTGTTTTCGATATGTGGTTCCCAGCTGAGCTGGTTATCTACTGTGACTCCAAGCAAACGGTGTTTTTTAACTTGATCAAGGGGCTCAGAGTTCAGGTATAATGTTAAGGGCAGGAGACCACGTTGATGTTTTTGGCGTGAAGTAATTAACATACTCTTTGTCTTTTGGACACTAGAGAGAGAGAGAGAGAGAGAGAGAGAGAGAGAGAGAGAGAGAGAGAGAGAGAGAGAGAGAGAGAGAGAGAGAGAGAGAGAGAGAACCTTCAACATAGATAGAGTATACACAAGTTGATGCGCTCTCACACAGTGAAGTCTTTAATTTTTCACTGTCCTGTCCCCCTTTCTCCCCTCATCAACCAGTCCACCTGCAAGAGGCATAGATTCTCATGAACCCCTGCGACAGCAGGGGTTCATGAGAATCTATGCCTTTTGTTTAATAAGCTCGGCTTCAGCCGTTCTCTCTAAGGAGGAGGGTCAACCACGTTTGAACTGCTCGTGTCCTCCTTTTCTTTCCCTATTCAGACGAGACAGACATTCTGACACAAGCGAACACTGCTCTATGTGTGCGAGAACTAAGTTTGGCTACTTGAAAAACAAATCCCTCTGCCACTCAGGCTACTTGAAAAAAAACGAACTCCCTCCGTCTAAAAGTGGCACGGGTCTTCATGAAGCTTTGAACCCTGCAGGTGGCTTTCCGGTTTGGCTTTTGGAAAACGGACCTGTTCAGTCCATCATCTTGAAAAACTAACCTCTTCAATCTGATAGTGACATAGATTTTCATGAAGATTTGAACCTTCAAGTGGCTCTCTTGGCTTCTAGAAAACAATTCAACTTCTTGGGGGGAAAAAAAACATCAAACCCCTTCAATCTGCAATCGGCACAGACTTTCATTAAATGAGACAGGTTTCTGTCTTGCCAACTTGAAATATTAAGTCCTTACATTTTAGCTTCTTGAAAAGGGAACGCCCTTCCATCTGACAGTGACACAAAATGCCATGTACCCCCAAAACACTGCAGGTAGCTTTTTTCACTTGAAAAAAAGGAACCACTTACATCTTCAATGGTTTCTTGGAAAAGAAGTCCCTTGCATTTGACAGCGAGGTTTTCATGACAACTTGAACCTGCGCCTGCAAGTGGATGTTTTGGATACTTCAGGAAAAAGTAATCTTAGCTTCTTAAAATCAAACCTCTTCTATCTACTTTATAGCACATATTTGAATTAAATGTTAACCCTTTGCGGGTCGGTAGCGATTTTATCGCGGTTATTCATGTAGGAATCATCGCAACAAAAACGACCGCTACCAACACGCAAAGTGTTAAATTAGGCCGGTTCTTAGTTCAGTTCTAAAACTGAGCTTGGCAGCTTGAATATTACAAACTCGTTCTGTCTGATACGGGCTCATTCATTTTCATAAACGGTTTAACCTTTTCAGTGCCGAGAAACTGAATCGAATGCCACCCAGCTGCAAGTGGAATAGATCTTCATGAGCCCCCTCAGTTGCGGGGGCTCATGAGGATCTATGCCTCTTGCTGTCACCACTTTGAATCTATATCTATGTTCCTGGGACAGCTAGGGTTTTCTGGTCTTGAATGAGCGAAAATTGCAGGAACACAGTCTACGTCAACTGGCACTGAACTGGTTAAAGCCAGCTAGGCAAGTTTTACTCTTCCTTTTCCGTAGGTAAGCGGCGCATATTTTCAAGGGGTAATTGTCACAGACGCCTGGCGAGTGCGCCTTCGCATACGAAATACCGTGTCTGCGAGTCAGCCTTCGCGCGCACGGCATAGCTTTGCGCACGGGGGCTGACTCGCAAAAGACTCATTCAAGAAGCACTCGTCAGGCGCCTGTGGTAGCCTAAAGCAGCTCACCGCCCAGCCTGGCATTCCATGTTGAAATATATAGTAGTACGTGCCCTCTGCTCAGCACATGAGAATATATGCGTTTTATATCGTCTGAAACATCAGATATTATCATAAAGTAATACAGAAGTTCATGACAGCAAGTAAGTAGCAAAGACTACCCTTGTTTACATTTAGTTCTCAAGCGGAGGAGTTCATGCCAGCCTTCCTATTCTTTCTCTTTGTGTGTGTGTGTGTGTGTGTGTGTGTGTGTGTGTGTGTGTGTGTGTGATGGTGTGTGTGTGTGTGTGTGTGTGTGTGTGTGTGTGTGTGTGTGTGTGTGTGTGTGTGTGTGTGTGTGTGTGATTTTGACTGACTTAGCTGCGCTGTGCTATAAGAGCAGCACATAATTTTAGGAAAGTAAATCTCTTTGACATACTAGTGAAAGGGTTAGGGACTGGGACCTACCAAAAGCGTGTCCTTACAATTTCTATGGCCTCTGCTACTTTTGCAGAGTAGGTAATTTCATTGGGGATTTCTCGGTCTTCGTCTCTTACGACAGTAGCTAACCTCTTTCACGGATAACTTATGATATATTTGTAGTGTATCATGAAGCCACTGTGTAGGAAGCGCGACAGAAGCTAGCGAGCGAATACCGGCCCACAACCCGGCCGTCTCAGACAGCCGGGTTGCGGGAGTTCGCTTTCTAGCTACTCACAGTGTGGCTCGCCGTGTCACAGTAGAGTGCTTTCGCCTAGGCGGCGCTCTCGCATCAGAGCGGTGTTTACAACCGCAAACCTGCAATTCTCGGCTCCTAAACGCTACGATTCAACAGGTGAGTGACCGATTTTATTATCAGACTACCTTTTACTGTCGTACAGTCGGTTTGCTGAACTGTCATAGGCTCACTTGAGCCACCATGCACGCGGTTTCAAATCGAAGCAGACGATAGATAGAGGCTGATCAGAGCAAAGGTGTGTGTCTGTGTGAGGTGGTAGGCCATATCGTAGCTAGCTAAGCTCTGCTCAGTGACTGACGGACTCGGCGCTAGCTTGCTGAATGGAATTCTTTGTAGATAGCTGATTCTAAACGACGCTGTATAGCACGGCCGGGAGATAGCTAGTCAGTCTCATGTACATGCGCACATGGTTGTTTCTCTAGAATCGTATCTTCTGACTGAGCTGTCGATTAGGTCAGCGCGGCAGGGCTGCTAACTCGTCTCTCTACGTGGGTGACGGTATTCGTTCTTCTGCCGCCGGGAGACACTGAGAAATCAAACCCAGATAACTTGACGTGATCGATGTCAGTAACTGACGTGACATAGGTGTCTATAAACTTGAACATTACAGATAACAAGAGGCATATATTCTGATGAGTCCCAGCAGTTGCAAGGGCTCGTGAGAATCTGTGCTTCTTGCAGATGGAATGTATTGACTGAAAGGCAACTGTAAGTGTGCACAGCCGAACTGACAAAAAATGTCGTCTGCTAAAGTCGGCGACTGCAGACAAGGGCAGACAAATCGATGAAAATTGTGCTAGAAGAGGAGGGGCCGGGGGGGGGGGGGGAGGAGTGTGTGAGAAGGGGCAGGGGGAGGGAAATTTGATCACACACAATTTGATCACACATTTACGCTTCGTCTCATAAAGGTACGACTCAAAAAGACGACCTTGAAATCGGCAGGTGCAAGAAAAGTAGTAAGTGGGAGCGGTGGTAGACTAGTTTAGGCATGTACAGTTTTCCGCAGACGGACACTGACGTAGGTACTGCGCGTCTGTGCATTCGGGATGCGGAGTGGGGTGGGGTGGGGAGGGGGAGGGTGGGGAGGGGTACTGCTTTCATCACATTTAATCGCTGCGTACATCAGAATGTTTTTGCGCGTGTGCGTTTAGTAACGCCTTCACTAAAAGCGGACGCAACAAAATGTCACCATGAAATCACGGCAAATTCAACGCCACGGCAAACACCCGCATCCGTCACAGGAACACGACCACATGTATAAATGGAGGCCAGCAAAGGCAAAGAACCTCATGAGGTTCTTTGCCTCTTGCAGTTGGGTGGTCGGTTCAGGGTTTTTTTTGGGCAGTAAACGGGTTACGCGCGAGGTTTCTTCCAGTTCGCAATTGACACCGCGTCCTCTGGGCACATGAAAGAGTCGGTGGCCGGGCCGGATTAGAGCTCGATGGCTACTGACTTGGACTCAATGGATTAGTCGAATGTTGCTACCTTCTAACTCTTTCGTACTTCGTATTAATTCACTGGTTTTGTTATTGGGATAGAGAAAGTTCATTCGGTGGAACTAGGCTCAGTAGTTTTGTACAGTTGCATACAGCTAGCGGCATTGAGACGCAATAAACGTTGTTTGGCAATCAGAATTAGGTCAAAATTGCACTTATTAATTCACTGGCTTCATTATTATTGGGACCGAGAAAGCTTTCGGTGGAGCAAGGCTCAATAGATTGTACACCTGCATACAGCTGGCATTGCGGAGACGTAATAGACTACCTTGTTTGGGAATCAGAAGTAGGTCAAAATTACAGGTGTTTCGACAGCTGAAAATAGTGGATTAAAAAGCCAGTACAATCATGCGATATCACATGTATGTCGGAGCGTTTCCAGTCCACTGTTTGCGTCGAAGACGTATGATGTTTGGTTTTGTTTTTTACCTACTGACCTCAAATGGGTTTGTAGAAATCAAGCTCTATTATGAGGTGCCATAACTGCGTATGAGAATACAGCCCAGAAGTAAGTACATGTAGGTAAATAGTAACTATATGTTGTTCAGTGCACACAGCTTTTTAACTCATTATGTCCCAGGTACGAAATACCCACATTTTGGAGTTGTCCTCCGAGGACTGTATTACAATTTAGGAGACCGCAGATCGACCTTGATAGTTCAAGGGTGGTGCCAGCATAGCTTGGCGCCTAGGCGCCAAGCTGTTCTGGCTCCACCCTTGAACTATCATGTTCGAGCCATATCTTGCTGTGGCGTGTCGAGACTAAATGAGTTAAGCTCTCCACCTTCAACTCGACAGCACCCCCATCTCCCTCAATAACTCGGCCAAAAACCTCGGCGTTATCCTCGATTCCTCTCTTACCATGACCAGCTTTGTCTCCGCCACGGCCCAGGCATGCTACTTCCACCTCCGCCGCATCAGTCAGATCAGAAAATACCTCACTATCGAAGCCGCCACCAAACTTGCTGTCTCTCTCATCCTATCTCGCATCGACTACTGCAACTCTCTCCTTTCCGGCCTCCCTCACTCCACCACTTTCACTCTCCAGCGCGTCCAGAACAATGCTGCCTGCCTCGTCCTCAGAAAGAAAAAAATCCGACCACATCACTCCCCTGCTCAAACTCCTTCACTGGCTTCCCATCTCAGTCACAACGCATCCAATACAAGATTCTGTCTCTCTGCTACAAATCCCTGAACAACTGCGCTCCTGCCTATCACTCCAACTTACTTCACCCATACACTCCTTCCCGCTCCCTCCGCTCCGCCTCCGACCCTCTCCGCCTCCACATCCCCCGCACTAAACTCAGCACTTTCGGCCCCGGTCCTTCTCAGTATACGGTCCATCCACCTGGAACATTCTCCCACTCTCTCTCTCCGTCAGAAACACTCTCTCTCCTCCTTCCAGTCCGCCCTCAAAACTCACCTCTTTCAACAGTTATAGCACTATATCACCACACTCCCCACCCCAAGCTGTCTGTTGTAATGTATTTCACTATTTGTGGTACGTGAGTCGTTGTCTAAAGCGTGCGCATGCGTGCGCGAGTTGTGAGTGCACGCTTAGAGTTATAATCATTATAAGATAAGCGCATTATAAATACCGTTATTATTATTATTATTATTATTATTATTATTATTATTATTATTATTATTATTATTATTATTATTATAAAATTAAGCATATTAGACCAACTGTTTTACCCAGTGACTTTTTCAGTGTGACCACACATATTCTGCTGCCATTACTTACAGTTGAGTGCTCCTACATATTGTCTTACTATTAGCACTGTTTGTGCAAGAGTCCCTTGGACATATCAGAATGCCACTGCCTGATTTTCACACTGTCTGTTAATTTAAAGATGTCCAGTCACCATTCAGACACGTGTGACTACAGTAATGCCGGATTGTTTGGTTTCAACTTCACCCGAACTTAAGTCAATCGTGTCTAGAGTGGTCAAACGTGTGCTGTTCTGTTATTTTGGGCTTTACGGCCTGAAGCCGTTGGGTCCAGAATCGTAGACCAACACATACAAACGCAGACTACCTCACAAACATGGATATAAGCGGCTGTCATCGACTCTACTGAATCGTGTCGTCTCGTCAGAAATTTCGTACGGTTAGTGGACATTTTATTAAGTGTATGCTGGCCTAGATTTTGGGCCGTTAAGGTTTAATGTCGCAGATCAACACTACACAGTTAAATAGCCTGATGTATTTAAGCCGTTTATTTAAGTGCCGAGAAGACTTGATCACCAACCAATAGCAAGAGGCATAGATCCTCATGAGCCCCCCGCAGATGCGGGGGGCTCATGAAGATTTATGCCTCTTGCTGAAACCACTTCAGTTGTATCCGTGGGTATCTTCGACCTTAACTTTACGATGATTTTAAACGCACAGTCTGCGTCCAGCACTGGCAGTGGACAGGTACTGAAAAGACAAATAGCCTGCTTCTATGCAGCACCGTCATAATTATATTACTACTACTGCTGCTTCGGTTTCTAATCAATAAAACTTTATTTTACAACGGTTAAGGCATTGACATCGTCGTTGATACAGCCATTTTACAAACCTGCCGTTGCTAATGCTACGGCTACAACCACTACTGTTGTCGTGGCAAAAAGATGGGCTTGTTGTGCAGCGTGGCCGCTGGAAGGGTCTGGTAGTAAATCTAAGTGGCGCATGCAGTTACAGTGAGTCTGAATTGATCAGTGTTCGGGTCGTACTCCATAGGCAACAGCGGTCCCTGTCCCACATAACCCGCGCGTTAGGGCCAGTCCGTTATCACTCCGGTGCCGTGGACGTTAAACCCCAAACTCACCAACCAACCAAATACCACAACTACTACAAACAACAACAACTACTACTACTAACTACTACTACTACTACTACTGCCACTATCACTACTACTCCAACTACCACGGCAACACCACTTCTACTACGTCTGCTGCTGCCATTTGTAGTTTGTAATAGGACTGTTGATCGTCACTCGTTTGGTTAGTTCTAAGCTCAGTTTTGCGATGTAGATCCAAAATCACAGACGACGCAGCACACTCACACTGCCATTACTTACTGTTAAAGTACCACTGATTACGCATCAATTGGAAGACACATTTCAACACCATTTGTGTTTGGTATGCCTTGTCGACACACCTAATGAACTTTAACAGCAGTTTGGACACGCAGCAAAACTCACACGCGCAATCGCATTTATTTATTATGCGCTGCCGTAAGCGTGTCAATCTATTTTTAGCTGTTTCTCGTACTGAAATCGTATTTCTATAACGGAGCGGAGTCATTGTCAGATTACTTGATATAAAGACGATGTGTGCTGAACTGGATTGTCCTGTGTCTAAATGAACCATAACTGGACCTGTGTGTAGCGTTTCGTAACCATCTGCTACAGAAGTGTATCTTTGAACAGTTACGGCGGTAGTGAGCCTTCAAGTACATAGGTATTGTATTACTATTAGCACAGTTGCCACTCGTGTACGGTTATGCATTGGCATAGGAAGATATTTTTCATTGGGGGGCGGGGGGACGGACCATTGTGTCTGAAGTGTCACTTTACAGCCCTCCAAAAAGTCAAACAAAGGGGGTTAGGTGGAGCGGGGGGAAGGGAGGGGGATGAGGTGGGGGGAAGGGGGATTGGGGGGCGGGGGGGGGGGGGACAACAGTCCAACCGCGAGAAATCAATAAGAAAGCCGCGACAGCCTTTCTTGCCGCGTCGGTATCAATCAGACACAACAACAAAAACGTTGAGAAATTTTCCTGTACAAAAGTATTTTATCTCCACTAAATATCAAATACAAATACATAATTTTGTTCAGTTTCCCTGCCCCCCCTCCACCCCATCCCACCCCACCCCACCCCACCCCACCTTCATTTTTATCCAGCAGAATACAAGTACTTTTCCTCTTAACCCCGTCCCTGCCGCTGTACGTACATTTTTATGTCTGAATTTTGTGTTCATTCAACGACATTCAACTATCTCAGCACTGAAGAGGCATAGATCCTCATGAGCCTCCGCATTCGCGGTAGCTCATGAGGATCTGTGTCTCTTGCAGTTGGGTCGTGTTCACTTTTTCTCGGTAGCGAAAGAGTTAAAACATTTGGGGGGGGGGGGTTGAGGGGAGAGGGGGGCAGGGTCAGCCCTCCGGTTCCCGTACGTCACTGTTGTGATCTTGTAAGCTTATGCGTTTCAACGTTTTGCTACATATATTTCGAGTTGAGTCAGTTGACCGACCTCACCGCGCGTCTGAGACCGCACGTTTACATAAATCACAGTGCTGTAAAGGCACTCTACATAGCGTACATGCAGTCTCATATGGTTGTCCACCTTTCTCTGTGTGTACACATGCATTATTCAGGTTTCAAGTCGTGTAAGCCACACTGACGTACAATTTCAACTCCGTTGTTGCGGCTTCCGCGGTGTACGACGAAAATCGGTGACGCCGGCCCGCTCTTCTGTTATCGCGGTGCCTTGCGCATGCAAACAAGTGGCATAGATTCTCGTGAGCCCCTGCAGGGCAGGGGCTCACGTGAATCTATGCCTCTTGCAGCCGGAATGGGATGAACGGAGGATTTGGAAGTGGCACGACCTCAGCAAGGTCAATTCAACTTTCCCACGACTGAACCACCCTTGTGAAGAAGAAGTAGATCCTCACGCGCCTTTGTACGCTTTGCAAAAACTCATGATATATTTCCCACTAATTGGCAGCAGGTGGAATCCATGAGCATCTGGGACGGAGTAAGGTGTTACGGGCGGGCCCGGCCTGCGATTTGCCATTCTCTCACGACAGACATAAACTAACCTGGGCCTATTTTCGCGGCTGAATGACTTCCATTGTATACACTCCACTTCCCTCCGCCCACCCCACACCCCCTGTACGCCCCTACCACCTCCCCCCCTACCCACCCCCTCACCCACCCCCCCCCCCCTCCCTCTCCCCGCCACCCTGTACAGTACCTCCAGTCCCCAATTAATGGCGGAAACCACACTGGCTGTTTTCCTCGATGATTCGCTGCGCTGAACAGTCTAACCTCCACCATTTGAGGAAACGAGATGTAGGTAATTATGTTCAGTCCACTTCGCTTAACAAGGTCGGACATAACAAAGTTCTGATATTACATCTCTTTTAACCCTTTTGCTGTCGGTAGCGGGTTTTTTTTTTTAATATCGAGGTGATTCATGCAGAAATCGCCTGGACAAAAACACGCTACGGGTAGCCATATGGTTAACCATTTTAGCCGGCCCCAAGGTCCCATTTTTCAAATTTGGGAGATGTTGCCTAACGACTATGTACCAGTTGTAGGAGATGGATTGATCATGATAATTCAAAGGTAGTGCCAGATGAGCTTGGCGCCTTCAGGCGCCAAGCACATCTGGCACTACCCTTGAATTATCATGATCAGTCCATCACCTGCTGCAGGGTCCCGGGGCTAAAAGGGTTAATGATGCTATTAATATTCTTTTGACGCCTATCACAGAAGTTTCCCCTTACAAGCGTCAGAGATATGAACGTATTCGCTTGCAGTGGGATATTTACATTCTCATCCATTTCTGTTAACCCCGTGGCCGTCGGCATTACTTTGGGTGGGTTTTTTTTCTTTTTTTCTTAGGCGATTCCTGCAAGACTCAACTCGACAGCTAAATGGTTAATGACGCTATTTACACTCTTTTGACACTTACCCCAGGAGTTTCCTTGAATATGTCAGAATATACACGTATTCCCTTTGGCCGTTGGCATTATTATTTTTATTTTTTTTTATTTTATTTATTTATTTTTTTTTTTTTTGGGGGGGGGAGGAGGTCTTCTTAGGCGATTCCTACAAGACTCAACTCGACAGCTGAATGGTTAATGACGCTGTTAACAGTTTTTAGACGTCTACCCCAGGAGTTTCCTTGCATTCGTGTCGGAATATACACGTGTTCTCTTGCAGTGGGCTAGGATTCATGCGGTAACACTGACTTAAAATCATGACACAGCAATGAGGCAGCATCGGTCTAAGGACAGAATGGGCTCATTATAGAACAGATGCATACGAACTAAATCTAAGTACGCGTAAAATACATATGACCAATTTTTTCCCCCCTTCAGCAGTCGAAGTTACAGAGAACGTTGTATTTTACATGTTTAACCCATTTAACCCCACGGCCGCATTTCACAGATTTTGCAGGCGTCACCTAACGACTACGTACCAGTTGCGGGACATGGATCGACCATGATAATTCAAGGGGAGTGCCGGATTAGCTTGGCGCCATCATCCGGCACTTCCCTTGAATTATCATGGTCGATCCATGTCCTGTTGTAAGGCGCTGGGGCTAAATGGGTTAAATGCACGAGAGAAAAATGTAGTCTTGTTCAGTAAAATACATGGTGAGGCGTTGTTGATGGTGTTTTTTATACTTCACGAGGAACGCCTGACACCCCCTGTGTAAAAGTAATAAAGAAACTGTAAGCTTAAAACGTCGGTCTGATTTATGTGTCCTGTTCTGCGCAGCCGGATAATGAAAGTTTCACAGGACTTCCGGTCGATTTGAATCCACTTCAAGTGCTTTAAACACGTTTTTTTTTTTTTTTTTTTTTTTTTTTAATGCACATTATAATTCTAAATCCCAATTGAAAATGAAATACAGAACGTGAAACGTTAAAAACGAGACCTGGTTCATGTACGGAATTCTGACCTTTGCAGTACAGTACCAGTTTCAACGTGTATATGCGCGGCCTTCCGTAGAATATCAGTATATTTTCCAGCATTAAAACCTGAACTCAATATTCTGCTGAATACAGCACAGTGTGTTGTTCCCAGTGAAGAACCCGCACACTGCTAAAGATGAAATTTAATCTGTGCAGAAACCAAAATAAAGTGGGAGAGAGAGAGAGAGAGTTGTCTATTTTGGGATTATGGCTTATATCCTTATTGGCTTGTTTCCCAACGTGTCCCTCAAATGAAACAACAAAGAAAAGCACACACAAGTAAGGTTAAAAGATCTAATATATGTACAGTAAGAAGGTTGCGTTTCAATTATAAATGAGTATAGAGAGTTGATGTTTTTAAGAAGGCAGAAGATGTTTATATAGGCATGCTATGAATGTTTTAAAATGAGATTTCTGACGGAGACTCAGAAATTTTGCAATCCGTTAATTCAACTAACAAACACTAGATGTCCCAGGAACATGGATTCATATGGTGTCAGCAAGAGGCATAGATCCTCATGGACCCCCGCAACTGCGGGGGCTCATGAGGATCTATACCTCGTGCAGTTAAGTGTGCCGTTCACATTTTCACGGCACAGAACGGGTTAAGTGGAAAACGAGTTCCATGCAGTTGCAGCAGAAAAAAACGAAAGCTAATTGTATACAGATCTTTTAAGTTAGGTTAAGTGTCGAGTTAGAATTTCTTGTATATATGCATATTTAAGCCCCAAAGACAGAAAGGGGGGGGGGCCGGGGGGGGGGGAGAGAGAGAGAGAGAGGGGGGGGGGAGGATGTGCATCTGGAATCTTGAAGGGTCGGCATATCTCATTCACAACTTGACTAATATGAAAGTTGCAATGCGTGTATAAACCTTACTTCCAGCTGTTGGAGATACACTATTACACTACAGGCGCCAAGCTAATCTGGCACTGCCCTTGAACTGTCACTGACACTCTAACCATCTTCCACTGTCGCATAGTAATATTGATTTTGCACAGGAAACTAAATCTTGCAATGGAAGCCTCATCGAATCAGTTTTCCTGGAGTAGTTCTGGTTCGTCTTCAGTTCCTTCATCTCTGCTTGGGATTACGAAGCCAGGAAGCCGCTGTCGTCTTTGTGATGGAAAGTGAATTAAACTACATGAAACGCCGCTGTTAAAGTACCATTACGCATAAATGTGAAGACACATTTCAGCACTATTTGTGTTTGTTATGCCTTGTCGACATACCTAATGAACTTTAACAGCAGTTTGGAAACGCAGCAAAAGTTGAGCACACGCGTAATTGCACTTATTTATTCTGAGCAGCCGTTAGCGTGTCAATCTATTTTTAGCTGTTTCTGGTGACAGATAGCGTTGTATTTATAAAACAGAGCGGAGTCATTGTCAAGTTACTTGATATAAAGACGACGTGTGCTGAACTGGATTCTCTTGTGTCTAAATGAACCATAACTAGACCTGTGTGTAGCGTGCTGTAACCATATGTTACAGAAGTGTATCTTTGAACAGTTAGGCGGTAGTGGGCCTTCAAGAGGAAACAAATTTCTAGTTTCATCTTCATAAGGGCCGGTAGGCATACGCTGAAAGGAAGAAGACAGACGTGAGAAGGACATTGACAGAACACAATGGACACATGCTTTGTATATCTTTGAAGGAACCTTCAGTTCGTGCGCTGTTCTGACACTAATTTGCACACCTTTTTTTCTACGTCATATAGCTATACATATATAGGTGTGTGTGGTTTTTTTTAAACAAGTTTAGTGCGAGGATTACCTATACTTGTGGCCACAGGAACCGAATATATCGAGGGTGTTCGCATGCAGCCTGGTGAGTGACATATTGGCGCGAAATCGTGTTTTTTTAATTTTATTTATTTTATTATTTTATTTATTTATTTATTTTAAATTTATTTATTTATATTTTATTTATTCATTTTTAAATTTTGTATTTATTTATTTTTTTAATTATTATTATTATCATTTAAAATCCGCTTGCTTTCTTTGTCAGTAGTGAGGTTTCGTTTTGCAACGAACGACTCCTAGCAACGAACGACTCCTAGCAACGAACGACTCCTAGCAACAAACGACTCCTAGCAACGAACGACTCCTAGCAACAAACAACTCCTAGCAACGAACGACTCCTAGCAACAAACGACTCCTAGCAACGAACGACTCCTAGCAACAAACGACTCCTAGCAACGAACGACTCCTAGCAACAAACAACTCCTAGCAACGAACGACTCCTAGCAACAAACGACTCCTAGCAACGAACGACTCCTAGCCAACGAACGAGAGCGAAGCACCATAAGCATAGCCTTTGACAACGCTCCAGACATCTCCAAGAGGAATAGATCCTCATGAGCCTGGAGGGCTCATGAGGATCTGTGCCTCTTGGCGATGTTTGGAGTGTTATCTATGCTTACGACAGACGAGTCGAACCTGTGGCTCAACAGGAAATGCTCATAACCACCCTTCGAAAAAAAAAATCTCGGCTCGTGCATTCTGCCCGACATGTACACAATATGTTTCGGGTTTTTTTTTTTTTTTCTTCTGTACCGACAACATTAATTGTTAGTTTGCGTGCAAACATCAGCGATATGCTTCTTCGGCATTTATTGCGAGTCACGAATCGGACGTTAACCCTTTTCGCCCTGACGCACTACAACAGGAGAAGGCGCAAGCTAATCTGGCACTACCCTTGAATTATCATGGTCGATCCAGCCCTTGCAGCTGGTACATAGTCGTCAGGTGACGCCTCCACAATTCAGCAAGTTAACCCTTTTTGCCCTGACGCACTTCAACAGGAGACGGATCGGCCATGATAATTCAAGGGTATTGCCAGATTAGCTTGATCGCTTGAATTACCATGGTCGATTCAGCTCTTGCAGCAGGTACATAGTCGTCAGGTGACGTCTCCAAAATTCGGCCGTGGGGTTTAACTGGTTTTAAAACTGAATCGACAATTGATACGTCGTACAGTTCTTGTTGCACGGTTATCCATCGTGGTCTGTGCGGTCTGGTATTTCTGGAGATCTTTCCTGCTGCCTGAGAATGGTGTCTGCACCTTTTCCGAGTCAGCTCCTCGATCAATAACTTCAGCTCATAAACACTCGGTTCACTTAGATGAGTGTACAACTGAACTTCCTTCGTCTACGCAACGAATATATACTGACGAGCTAACGAAATGCGACATTTTTGGAATCACCGGAAACACTTTCGTGTTTCCGATGATTCCAGAAATATCGTATTTCGTTTGCTCGTTAGTATATAAAAGGCATTTGCCTTGACTCGTAAGAAGCACATATCCTCATGTATCCCTGCAGGTTGCAGGGTCTCATGAGGATCTGTGCTTCTTATTACGGATCAGTTTGCTGAACACGGACAGAAACATTTTTCAGGCGGAATAGCATTGTAGCTTACAAGTTACATTCTAGAAGAACTTGTAATGGCAACACTTTTTTTTTTTTATGGTATCAGACTATCATTAGCCGGGAATGCATTTTATGCAAATACTGCGTGTTGTCGTTGTTGTCGCCGTCTTCATCGTCGTGTGTGTGTGTGTTTGAATTTTATTTATTTATTTTATTATTTTTTAAAATTTATTCATTTATTTATTTATTTTTGGTTTGTTTTGTTTTTGTTTTGCTGATGTCGTCGTCTTCGTCGTTCTTGTTGCTGTCCATCGATTGCATGATAGGCTGTGGAACTAGTGTATTCAAAATATGTGCCGGGAGGCTCCCTTTCACGTTGGTGTCGGCCCTAAGACCTTCTTCTTATTTAGTATAGATTCTGATGGCAGCGTCACAAGATGACCCCTACTGGTACAAGATCGACTCTAGTTCTCACAAGCAGAGGTCGACTGACACAAACAATCATGCCTTGAAATTTAGTTTACCTCGATTTTGATCTCGGGGTATGGGGATATACATCTGTGACGAGCACTAAGAAATTCGACATTTTTGGAATCACCGGAGACACTAACGTGTTTCCGATGATTCTAAATATGTCGCATTTCTTTTGAAATTTCTTTTGACATTTTTGGAACCACCGGAAACACTAAGAAAACATGTGTTGCTCTTCAGCGTATGAGAGCGACGCAAGTATAACATTTAAATCATTCGTGTCAGCCATAGCCTGTGGAAGGTTACACTATATTTCTCCACTTGTCTGTATGTGAGAGAGAGAGAGGCAGAGCTCAATCAGCTTAGGTTACAAGCGGCCGTTTCTCAAACTACGCTGTTTGCGACACGTTGTAATTAAATGCTTCTCGTTAGCACTTCACGACAGAGAGAGAGAGGATATGAATGAATGAATGAATGAATGAATGAATGAATGAATGAATGAATATTTTTCTCAAGGATGGAAACAACACATCTCTTATTACATCCATTTAGGGGGACAGAGAGAGAGAGACAGAGAATTCATGAGTGAATGAAGGAAGGAATGAAGGAATGTGTTGTTGTTTTTTTTCTCAAGGATGGACTAAGCAACACGTCTCTTATTACATCCATTTATGAGAGAGAGAGAGAGAGAGAGAGAGAGAGAGAGAGAGAGAGAGAGAGAGAGAGAGAGAGAGAGAGAGAGAGAGAGAGAGAGAGAGAGAGAATGAATGCCGGAGTGAATGAATGAACGAATGAATGAATGTGGGAATGAGTGATGATATTTGTTATCTCAAGGATGGAAACAAGTGGCGCACATGTCTCTTGTTACACTCTGTTTGGCGAGAGAGAGGGGGGGGGGGGGTGTGTTACATTATCTGACTTGTCGTTTAGAACCCTTGAATCTGCGTTAGCGCTGCTGCGAATAGGAACCTCATCTACTAAAGTAACATTTTCTGTTGCTTTTCCCCCGGGCACCGTGAACCCCTTAACTGCCAAGGAAAGTGAGAACGCCACCCGACAGCAAGAGGCAAAGAACTTCATGAGCCCCCGCATTTGCGGGGGCTCATGTAGTTCTTTGCCTCTTGTAGGCCCGCTTTTATAGCCATGTTCTTTAGATGGGTAGGCTTATGATTTAGCGTCCAGATTTCCGTGGTCTCAAAATCATAACCTGTGTCTACTGGCCACGCCGGAAAGGGTTAACGCGGCAAGACTCTTAAAGTATGACAGTGCAATGTCAGTATAGTGATGTGTGTTGTGTGTTTTACACAGCCGAGGATGTTTGCCCTTGTAATTATGCTACCTGAGAGAGATATCCAAGGGACGCGTGTTCAAGGCAGATGAATATGGATTTGCCGCGCCCCAGCGAGCATAGGTCCTCGGGCCGACGTGGACAGAAGCTGGCCCGGGCACAGCCGCCAACGTCGGCTCGAGGGTCTCGCGCTTAGTGGGGTATCACGTATGAGTATCCATCCGCTGATCATGACTGACGCTCCAGTGCCTTTTTCCAGCTGTGAAACACAGATTGTACCGGAAATGACGCATGTCGAGAAAAAACCCGCAGAGTTGCATTGTTCAGTAGTTGAATGAACCGACCCTGGCCCCCGTGGCTGCCAAGCTTGTAAATTGCAAAATGAAAAAAAAAAAAAAAAAATTAATCCTCAGAAAGAAAAAGAAATGCTTACAAAGGACAATTACAGTATACTTTGTTACACATTTTGATGTAAGTTTCCTTATTAAATGTGTTTTCTTTCTTTGTGGGGATTTTTCTGTTACCAAGGTTTGTTAGACTAAATGTGTGCTAGTGTGTGATTTTGGGCCTTAAGGTCCAAAATCACAGACCAGCACAGAAATTGAAACTGGAATTCATAACATCGTTGCTTCAACCTATAGCAAACGTGCAGCAAATGTCACGACAGACAAAGCGCAAGCCACATTTTGAAATTAAACCTCAGTCTGTTTTTACGTCAGTCGATAGAATGCTCTATGTTCACAAAATACGTCATAATAAGATTTCTCATGTCGTTCTTAGCGAAAGTAGCATTTTCAGCCTAGTGGGCGTAGATATCGTTTAAGATTTCAGTATGTTTATGTTACATCAGACCATGAAGTAATCTGTCACGCTGAGTTACCGAATGAGTCGGCCACATTTTCAATTAGGTTATTTATGACGATAGCATGTTCATTTTTAGCTAAGCCAAGGTATCATTTAAAGCGACCTGCTCCAGGCAGTAAATGGTTTATAGATCGCCGCGGCAATGTCATCTTTATAAATGAGAGATAGTATGTCTTCGAATAATGCTGTACTGAAGGGCAAACTTAAATTGTGAAGTTTGGCTGTCGTAAAATGAAGGACTTTTCTGCTCTTATTCTCCTTTGTGCGCGGGAGAGTTCCGTCCATTACGCTGAAAAGGCGGGCCCTGGACTAAAACGTCTGGTATGGGTGCCTACTCACATGGATTATGAAAAGAAGGGTAGATACAAGTCTTTGTGAAAGCAAGACAACATTGATAACCTGTTGTATCGGCGAATTTTAGCAATCAAACCCCGCGATGGCGCAGGGGATCGCTTTAACCCATATCATACTGAGGCTAAAAGCTTCAAATTTGTATACTGACATATGCAAGCTACATTATAGTATTTACAGATAAGGCTATAGACCAATGGCATTAGTTCAAGGGTGGTGCCAGAATAGCTTGGCGCCTAGACGCGCCAAGCTATTCTGGTACTACCCATGAACTATTTTCGTCAAACTTATTTATCAGTCGACGAATTGATCCACCTTCAGTCGAGTAGGCGTAGACATTATTCGTCCACATAACTGAGGAATTATTTTTTTTAAACACGCCCAGCGCGTAGCACAAGGGTCCTCTTCTTAAGTTCTTGATCAGTTTTTGTCCATTTCTTTTTCCAACATGTAGACCGTCCGTGTTTGCACAGTCAATTCTAACTCTGGCTATCTCAGTCGAAAAAGTGCAAACACAACCCAACTGCAAGAGGCAAAGAATTTCACGAGCCCCCGCATCTGCGGGGGCTCATGAGGTTTTTTGCCTCTTGTTGGCCTCATTTGTGTCTGTGTTCCGCGCGTGTAAGAAGAGATGGGATTATTGTGGCGTTTAGATGTGGAGGTTCATGATGTTTTGTGGCTTTTGCTGGCCCGTTTTTGTTTGTTTTTGTGTGTTTTGTTTTTTAAACCGTATTATCTTGCACGCATCCGGTTGTGTTGCGTTGAATTTGCCATGGGTTTTGAAAGACATCATTTGTGCCCCCTGGCATTTAAAATGGTTAAGTTTATTTAGGGTTCCGTTTCATCCATACTCATTTGCTTATCAGTGGAAGAGTTGTATGGCTCCCTCAAGCGGCAGTTCTTTTTTCTTTCTTTCTTATTGTGTGTGTGTGTGTGTGTGTGTGTGTGTGTGTGTGTGTGTGTGTGTGTGTGTGTGTGTGTGTGTGTGTGTGTGTGTGTGTGTGTGTGTGTGTGTGTGTGTGTGTGTGTGTGTGTAAAGCAAAGTTAATTCCATTAGTCAAAAGCCGATTTGTTTGGAGAGGAAATGAATCGACCATGATAGTTCAGGGTGACGCCCTAGAGCGCTTTTTTTTTTTTTATCTTAGCGCAGTTTAACTCTTTCTGTCCAAGGGCCGAGTAGTTCTTTCTATTTTCGAGGTGCCGTCAGTGTAGCGGCTACAGGCAAGGTGCAAGCGACGGATTGAATATGATGACCTAGCTATATGGCTCAAAAGTAGTTCTTGAATAACATGTAAAAATTCGGCTGAAATGCCTTTTGACAAGGGCCTTAGAGACCTCGCACAAACGGTCACACGAACGCAAAAGCGAGTGGGCGATTCTCGGAGTAAACTAGCAAAGCGGGGGTCGGGGAGGGGATGGGGGCGGGAGGGGGGGGGGGAAGACACTAGCTGACGCTTATTTTAAATTTGAAACATGCTGAATGGCATCTCATTTTTACCGCCCTTTTAGGAAGATACTCAGTGATAGTCTACAACCATATTATAACCCCAGTAGCAAAACGTCTTTGGGCTCACGACGGCCGCAGTGGGCCGTGCGCGGGCCCACTGCGGACGTCGTGGGCCCGAGAACCATTGCTTACTGAGAAACAATTCAGTCATTCTTCCCAAACCATTGAGCTCTAAAAAGCGTGGTGTACGGTTCGGCCGGCTCAGTCACAAGGATCTATATACAAACCAAGGGGAATCATAGCGCAGGACAGACATACAGTTAGATCCCCTGCCCCCCGCCTATCAGGCACCCAATCGCCAGCCCACAGAGAAATACGCAGGTATAGAACGACGATCATTTCCATCCTCAAATAAGGATCTATGCCTCAGTCTTGCACTGAGTTGGATCGTGTTCACTTTTTCTCGGCCTAAGGGGTTAACCGTGCGCCTGCTTTTTGAGTAGAAGTGTTGAATGAGGTGGGTCTGGCTGGATATCTGACATTTTGTCTTCTGCACTGATCTGAAAGAAGCCTTTGTGGTCTGTCCAGACGCAGTCATCTTGGCTTCCTTTCTTCACACGCGTGCGAAATTTGACTCCTCGTCTGGCTCGCGTACAACGCATCAGCGAGACTCGGCTCAAATGGACTATTCACCATGATCAGTAGTGCTTAGTGTTCAAGGTAGTGCTTAGTGTTTGATTAACTCGGAGACTTTCCAGTAGGCAAAAGAACATCGGGCCGACGTCGGCCGCAGTGGGCACGACGACCTTTGTGGCTTAGTGAGTACGGCGCCAAGTTAATCAAGCACTACCCTTGAACTATCACGGTTGAACCACCTGCTACAGCTGGATGTACTCTCTCTCTCTCTCTCTCTCTCTCTCTCTCTCTCTCTCTCTCTCTCTCTCTCTCTCTCTCTCTCTCTCTCTCTCTCTCTTATTTTATTTTATTTTATTTTATTGGAAAAGGTCGTCTTCTACATTTGGAAACTCGGCCGCAGGCTTGAAAGCGTTAATTGAATTTTATGGTGTACTCAAGAAATGTCAGAAGCCCACAAAAAATATATTATTTACTCGTCGGGAGAGTGGAAAAGCGATAAAACGAAGCCTCTGTAAGGATTCACTGAAGATTGAAAAGGGGAGGGAAATACGAAAAAGGAGGAGGGGGAGGGGGGGGGGAGGTTAAAGGGACCTGCTTCAGGCAAGAGAGGGTTAATAGTTCGCAATATCTCCTTTATAAATGTTTTATTGCGTCTTATAATACTGCTGGACAAAATGGCTAATTTAACCGTCGCATTTGTGAAATTTTGGAAGTGTTTCCTAATGACTATGTACCAATTGCAGGAGATGGATTGACCATGATAATTCAAGGGTAGTTCCAGATTAGCTTGGCGCCTTCAGGCGCCAAGCTAATCTGGCACTACCCTTGAATTATCATGGTCAGTCAATCTCCTGCTGTAGGGACTCGGGGCTAAATGGGTTAACTTAAAGTTTGAATGTCTTAAAATTAAAGACTTTTTTTGTTCTTCTTCCTTTTTACTTAGAAGAGAGTACCCCCGATTTGCACGTGGGACAGCAGAAAACCTATGTTGCGTGTGCCTACTCAGGTGGATTGTGAAAAGAAGGGTAGTAACGTTTTAGTAGGGGCAAGACAACATTGAGAACTCGTTGTACCAGCGAATTTTTGCAAGCAAAGCCCGCCCTGGAGCAGATCGCTTTCAAAGTTTTGGTTTTTCTTTTGCCACCACGAAGGTAATCTCAAAGAGGTTATGAGGTCACCAGCGAAAAGTTATTTTCTGCCTGATCTTGATCAGGGAGGAAGAGGAAAGAGGAGATAACGACTCGTAAACTATATAGCACGGTATTATGTCCCTTCAGCCATCACACTGCCAGCAGGAGAATTCTCTATTACGTGTACCTACTCACTTGGCTGTGTGAAAGATAGCTGAGGAAGTCTTAATTGAGGCTAGACAAACAGTGAGAACACGTTTTGTTTTCGAATTTTAGGACACATAACCCGCTCAGGAGAATGTCGCTTAACCACCTCATCCTCCTCTATTCGGCTTGAAAAGTGAATTTGACTGTACAAGTTGAAGAGTAGTGCCAGAATAGCTTGGCGCCTAAGGCGCCAAGCTATTCTGGCACCATTCTTCAACTAAAATAGTTGTTCTGTCTCCTAATCTGTAATATATTCTTCATAGGATAAAACATTTTTTTAAAGTAAGTTTCGGGATGTCATGCCTTAAAACGCGCTGAACGTAACGCGCATTTTACCTACAGAGAAAACTGAACTTAAAAGAACGCGACTCTCTCTTTCCTGTCGAATATGAACATTACAAGAGCCGCCGCGACAGTTAAATAATTTAGACATTGGCAATGATTAGTTTTGTTCCCCTCGGAAAATGAGTGCGAGCATTTAGAGGTCAGTTTTCTCGGGTGAAATTCATGGCATGCTCCGCGCACTTTAAGACAGAAGACACAGTACGACACACATGCACACGACCAAGGTACGATACACCATGAGACAGTGATATGTCTACGAGGTACAAGCTAACACGGCACGTAGCTAGTACGCAGAGGCAGAAGTCGACCGATAGTCTTACGCGGGCCTGCCATAGCGGCCAACTTCGGCCCGATTGCCTTTTGCTTTCTTTGCAGGTCACGACAATGTATCTACCCTGTCAAGCATCTGAACTCACAGCCTGAACCCCTCTGTCCTCCCCTGCCTGAGGAGCAGGGGGTCACTATATCACTCAGATTATTTTTTTTTATTATTTCAACAAGAGGGGTGGATTCTCATGAGCCTACGCGCCGCTTAGGGTCATGAGAATCTACGCCGCTTGCAAATGGTTGTAGTTTCCATGACCGCTACCTGACAAAGACAGGTGACAAGTTTAATACGTAGCAGTGCAAGACATTTCCGTCCGTTCACCGTGACAGGATACGCCACATAAAAATAAAAAAAAATAGTTTTCATGTGCAAATTAGAATTGCAAGAAGGGCGGATCGTCGTGAACCGTGTAACACTGCTACACAATTTGTTTTCTCGTGCAAATGTAACGAAGCCAGGAAAGTTGTATAACTTTTGTGTAAATATTTGAGCCCTGCAACGTTTCTACAGTATTGCAGATTTTCAGGGAGAACTTTAACCCGTTCATAGCCGAGAAAGCGTGAACATCACCAAACTGCAAGAGGTGTAGATCCTCATGAGCCCCCGCAGTCGCGGGGGCTCATGAGGATCTATGCCTCCTGCCCACACCACTTTGAATCCATGTTCCTGGGACATCTAGGTTCTTTGTGGGGGTGTTGAATTAACGAAGTTTGCAGAAACACAGTCTGTGTCAGCTGGCACAGAACGGCCGATTAAAAAAAAAAATGTCTAGTGCATATGAGGCCAGCTAGTTGCTCAGCTTCTCGTGTTTGCTACCATGTTGATTTTCAGCGCGCACACACACACACACACAAATAAATAAATAAATACATTTCAGATGAAAATGAAGCCAGCGAGAGACAGGTTCACAGGCACGGGCTGATAGTTGGGAAATGACTACCTTTATAACATGAGTAGTAGGAAATGGTACATTTGTGCTGTTTCTTACGGCCCGTTTTACAGAGTTGGTATATTTCGCAACGATCATCCAATTCATGTGCATAGAGCCCCATAATAACAACAACAACAATAATAGTAATAATCATAATAATAATAGTAAAATAATGAAAGCTTTTTATAACTTCAAAGGAGCTCTAACATTGCAACACAGTTCTTCCTCGTTTTTAACCCATTCGGCACTGCCGAGGCGGAAAGTGAACACAGTCAAACTGCTGAGAGAAATAAATCCTCAAAATCAAACTGCAAGAGGCACAGATCCTCATGAGCCCCCGCGACCGCGGGGGCTCATGAGGATCTATGCCTCTTGCTGTGACCAGTCTGTATCCATGTTTCTTGGACGGTTTTGGATTTTGGTCTTCGAATGAACAAAGATTCAGAAACAAAAATGTACGTACAGTGGCAGGGAAGGGGCTAGATGTTTTTCTGGGTGCAAATGTAACCTCAAAATAAATTACAGGTGCCACTGAGGCCAGCTTGTAGCATAGCTCTTTGTGTAATGTGCCTTGCAATATTATTACACTGCTACAACAGCGCCAAATATTGCCATCTCGGTGACAACTCTTTTGTCAGCTGCAGATGAGGCCTACTAACTAGAAGCATATTTTGTCATGATCCCCTCAACACTGCTGCACGACTCAAATTCAGTAGAAACAAACTAATTTCAGGTGCAAATAACACTAAAATTTGGATAGATTTTCTAGTGGCCTACAGCACTAATAACGCACGATTCCTTTCGTTCTACACGCACCCGGGTCTGCCCTGGGGGACTTGGGTGGGATTAACTACTTTTTAGTTCCCAGGGTCACCCTGGTCAGGCCCACAGGGTGGGTTTTCCCCTCTATTCTGGGGCATGTTTTTCTGTCCACCCTTGGTCCATTCACCTGTATTTTCCTTTTTTAGACTCTCCCTACTGTCTGCGCTGCCTGTAGCTCTTGATATTGGATGTGTGTTGCTAAATGGTCTTAGGTTTATTTAGCGTATTAGACCGGCTGGCGACATGCATTCAATATCATGATTCTGTTTAGTTTTGGTTTTTTTTTTTTTCACAAGCAGTGCAGGCACGTCCTGAGAAAGTCTTGTTGCTGTCGGGACGTTAAGCAATGTACAACCAACCTTTTCGTTCTAAAACATTTTCTTGGTGCAGATGAGACAAGCTCTCATGAGCCCTGGAAATCTGCTACATAACTGTAGCGTACTAAGTTATTTTCTTTTCAGGTGCAAAAAATGAGGCTGTTTACTTTTTGTTAGCTCAAGGCTAACAGACACACACACACACATTCTCCATCAGTCCTAATAAACAGATCCTTTAAAGTGCGAAGCTGTGTGCTGTTCTGTTGGTTTTTTAACCTTACCGTCTCGGGCCGTAAGGTCCAAAATCGCAGAACAGAGCAATTGAATAATTTTGCCCTCTTTGGCTTGTATTACCCATTCATGATGTAGTGCTGACTGCCTTCTTTGTCGGGTATGATTGTAGAACACATGCATTCGCCGGTACTTCGGCGGCATGGTTAAGAATGTTAAATAACGCAGCCATGGTTGAACTGAGCCTAAAACTAAGTCTGGTCATTAGGCATGACGCTGTTGAGTAACGCAGTAAAGACGTTGTTTTATGGGTTGTGTATGAAGTACACGCTTTCATGTGCTGTTGAGTGGCCTATCGCCGCCATAGGGTTGTGTGTGTGTGTGTGTGTGTGTGTGTGTGTGTGTGTGTGTGTGTGTGTGTGTGTGTGTGTGTGTGTGTGTGTGTGTGTGTGTGTGTGTGTGTGTTTTATTTTCGCCTACAGCGTCAACTGCTGTGAGAGAATGAGTGTTCATTTTTCTTGCTCAATCTGTGGACATATGAACCGTGATAGTGCAGGGATAATACCATAACCCTTTCCCTGTCGAGAAATAGTGAAAATGATCTAACTCCAAGAGACATGGATCCTCATGAGCCCCCGCAGTTGCGGGGGCTCATGAGGATCTATGCCTCTTGCTGACATCACTCTAAATCTATGTGCTTAGGACGGCTGAGCTCTTTAGTCTTGCACGAACCAAATTAATATTTTGTAGAAAAAGCAATCTGCGTCAAACTGGCAGTGAAATGGCCAACCGTCCTCCGTTTTCATTCAGTATTTTTCTGTATTTTTTTTTTTTTCAGGCACGATGAAACCTAAAGCCTGCTGATGTGGGAAACGTGGGCGATCTTTTCACCGTACTGCACTGTGTCATTCCTTTTTAGGTGCGCTTGCTTTCTTCTTTGCCTACACGTGACACCTATGACAGTCGCCAAACTCAACAGTGGGTTGAGCCTGGACAAAGGTTATAGACGTGGAACAAAGGGATGTAAATGTGGGACAAATGACGCAACCACGGAACTAGCGGAATAAACACAGAGCAGCGTCCATAACCGAATGACAATGGGCAAAGCCATGCGGTCAAGACCGTCTGTGTGTATGATAAGATTCGCGCTCTGTCTTTTGGTCTCCCTTGTGGCAAGGACTGTAGGTGGCGCAGACACGTGTCCTTCACCTTGCAGATGCGAAGGAGGAGACGTCTCGTGCAGTGCCAGCAATCTCACCGTGCTGCCAGAATTCCCCAGCAATGATAATGTAACGGCACTAAGCGTTCACAGGAGTGAAATCACAGTCCTAGACGACAAAAGCTTTGCCGGTCTGCGGAAACTGACTGTCATCGACTTCAGCAACAACCACCTGGAGAGAATAGCGGACGGCACTTTCGCCGAGCTGACTAAGCTGGACGTGCTGATCCTCCGGAGGAACGTCATCCGGGAGCTGACGGACCGCACGTTCGGCGGCCTTGAGAAGCTGACGTTTCTGGACCTGAGTTACAACCATTTGACAAGCCTTCCTGACAACTGCTTCCTGCAGCTGAAGAGCCTGCAGAGTCTGGACCTGGCCAGGAACCGGATCGAGGATACGCCGTTCCAGACCTTCAGTGGTCTCGGTGAATTGAAGACTTTAAATTTGTCCAGGAACACTTTCAAGTACTTGGAACCCAAGGTATTCGAGCCACTTGTCACTTTAGAGAAACTGATGCTGGAGGACAGCAGTGTGGACCACATCCCCGCCAAATCATTCACATCGCTGGTCGCCTTGAAGCAGCTATCTCTCAACGGCAACAAATTGATTGATTTTGACGAGAAAGCTTTTCGGGATATGTCCGACCTTACTTCAAAAGAAGTCCCTTTAGAGAAACTGTCACTGAGGGGAACTCAGCTGGCGCAGCTGCCTGTGCTGACACTACAGACACTGACGAGGCTGCAGAGTCTGGACATCAGCAACACGAGTATTACAGTGGTAGATAGCGCGTCTTTTAGCCAGCTGGGCCAACTGCGCAATCTCACTATCGACTCCTGTCCCAGTCTTAGGAACATCAGCACGGGAGCGTTCAGGGGACTCCACAGTCTTGAGAACCTCATCATTACCAACAACCCCGTCCTGCAGGAGATCGGATGGGGCGTGTTTCAGAACCTAAGCAGCCTGAAGTTTCTGGATGTAAGCCACAACAGGTTGGAGGTATTCAGGGCCAGCATGGCGCACTGGAGCGAGATAGCCCTCGTGGATCTCAGGTTCAACCCGCTGCGCTGTGACTGCCATACCAGGTGGATGATGGATCTCCTCTCTGACCCTTTCAACGTCACAGTGCATCCCACAAGCGCTTTGTCCTCAGACGCTACAGGATCCGGAGACACGGACAATGGCTTCAAGTATCTGCCCTCCACCACCACCATCACCACCAGCAGCCTCACCCGTCAGATCAACTGCACCGCTCCACCCAGACTGCAGAACACCCCATTGTCCGCCCTCACGCCTGCCGATTTCACCTGCCCAACTTTCCAAGATGTTACCTCCAAAAAGGACTCTGACAAAAACAGGTTCAAGGTAGGCATCATTGCCGCTAGTATCACAAGCGTGTTACTCGTGGCCTTTGCCCTTTTCATCAAATTTCGAAACCGGATCTGCATTAAATGTCGCCGTCAGTACCGCTATAAGGCCTACCACAGCAACGGCATCAAAGGGGCAGACGGGATGGAAATGGAGGACACTCAGTTTGAGGACCTGGACTCGGACGCTTTTGAGACCCAGATGAAATGAAACGGAAAACTGGAACGCTTCCAGGACCAGGAGAACACTGTGAAACGAAAGACTAAAGTCTTTCAGTTCACACTTTCGCCAAGCATGCAGATGACAGTACTCATTGAACGAAGGACTCGGACGCTTTCGATCCAAGTTAACCCCATCACTGCCTAGAGAAAAAAAAATGGACATCACACTACTCAGTGCAAGAGGTATAGATCCTCATGAGGCCCCGCATTTGCTGGGGCTCATGAGGATCTATGCCTCTTGCTGAAACCGCATTGTATCCATCGTTCATGGGACGAACGGCTGGAGCTGTTTCTCTCTGAATTTATACAGACTTAAGACTGCAATGCACGATCAGTGGCAGTGAAAGGGATGAAATTATTAAACGGAAGCACTGGGACGTTTTTGAGACCCGGATGAAAGTGTGACTCTCTGTCACTTCCGGTGAGAAAGGAATCGACCATGTCAGGCTTGCTCGGGAGCATTGAAGTAGTCCAGAGCTGTACATATACATACTAGATTCGACTAGCGATAAGGGCTCGGGATCAGTGTGCGATCAGTATGTTCGTGCGCGGTACAGCAGAGGCCAAACGTCAGCCCGAGGGTGTTTTGCTCACCAGGACTGCAAATGCAATGCCAGATTACCTCGGCAACTGGAGAAGAAATTCCGCATTGACTTCAAGAGAGTAATCAGAAGATGCGTCGTTGTTATATCAGTAGAAGCTTATTCTGGCGTCCGACCTGAGTTGTATGAGAGAGCTTAAATCCTGCGCAAACCACTAAGCAAGGTGCTCCGCTATAGCGGAGCACCTTGCTTAGTGCCTTGCGCAGGTTTTAAGCTCGCTCATGCCATGACGTCTCCGGACTTACTTGAGCCTGTACGAGCGAACATGAAATGTTATTCCCAGCGTGCATATGAAGTACCCCACTCCCCAGGGAAAGAAATCGGTCAGCGAGGGGCACAGATCCTCATGTATCCCCGCAGGCTTCAGGAGCTTATAACACCGTACGCCCATTGCTGGCACCATTTATGCTGGACGTTCAGACTACGATTGGCTGTGAAAGGTGTGTGGAGCTTTTTAAGAACACTATGCTCAGTGTCTCGACGAGACACAATTTTACACTTAGGTACTAGGTTTAATGTTGTTGAAGTTTAATGCAATTGTTGTTGTTGTCGTTTTTTGTGTGTATTTGTGATTGTGCATGTTTCTGATTGATTGTGGATCGCGTATGTTCTAATGCTGTTGTTATTGTCGTTGTTTTTGTACCTTCATAAGTCAAGGCTACAAGACTTTTTCACGGAGTTTGTTTTGAGTGCTATTGCACGCTTTAAGTGCCAGCTAATGTTGGTTAGTAGCAGTTAGTTCGCTCGCCAGACTCATTAATAAGACAATGAAAAGAGTACACTGTCAGACTGTGTTACACATTCTTGAGTCGAAATTTCGTGAGTACAACGAAGATTCTCACTTTGCTTATAAACCACCCTGTCCTAAACGACACGCCATTTTGAATTGTGTTAACCCTCTGGCTGTTGGTAGCGTCTTTGGTCGAGGTGAATCACCTCGACCAAACACGCGACCGACCGCCAAAGGGTTAACTCCTTTGTGCATACCAGCGGCTGCGTGCACGAAGGCTTGGTGAATTTTCAGTCACTACCGACCACTACTGTTTTACTGTCAAACTCTATCGCGCGTGCGGCCGTGTGCGCAAAAGTAGACGTAGATCCAAATTGCAAGCGTTTGGATGAAAACAGTGGATTAAAAGCCCGGTCGGGCGTGCGATTTCGTATGTTATGCCGGGGCCTTTAATCCTCTGGGTTTTTTTTTTAATTCGTTTATCCCAGTCCAGAAATTAGGCGACCAGCGTGTACAGTGCACGAAAAATAAACCAACAAAGGGAGAAACGCGCATAATCCTTTTAACCCCAAGGTCCCATTTCTCAAATTTTGAAGGTGTTGCCTAACGACTATGTGTACCAGATGCAGGAGATGGATTGACCATGATAATTCAAGGGTAGTGCCAGATTAGCTTGGCGCCTTCAGGCGCCAAGCTAATCTAGCACTACCCTTGAATTATCATGGTCAAGGGTAAAATGAAAAGAAAAGGGGAGACTGCCAGTGCTAATATTTTAGGAAGGTTACAAAGTAAAGTAGGTTAAAGCACTGTCAATAGATCTATGATCACTGTAAAGTAGGTTATAGCACTGTCAATAGATCTATAGATCTAATCTATGATCACTGGTCGATCATGCACATTTCTCTCCCCTGACAGTGCTATAACCTACTTTACTTTGTAACCTTCCATGGTCAAGGGTAGTGCCAGATTAGCTTGGCGCCTGAAGGCGTCAGGCTAATCTGGTACTATCCTTGAATTATCATTGTCAAACCATCTCCTGCTGTAGGGACTCGGTGCTAAAAGGGTTAAGAAAGACTAATGCACAACGTTTTGTTTTGTCTAATTTTTTTTTTAGAGGGGTGGGGGGGGGGGGGTAATAGAAGGAAAGAAACACTCTTAAGAAATTTCTGTCTTTTTTTTCTTCTTTATTTTTAAGCGTGTTTCTTTCTTTGTTAAGTACGGTTGTTATAGGAATATAAGAAATATCAAACATTTTATATTGAAGCACGTCACACACAAAAAAGGCGTCAGTTTTATACTCAAACCAAGGGGGAAATGATCGTCTTGTTCTATACCTGCGTATTTCTCTGTGGGCTGGCGATTGGGTGCCTGATAGGCGGGGGCAGGGGATCTAACTGATTGTCTGTCCAGCGCTGTGATCCCCCTTGGTTTGAGTACAATTCTGCCAGCGCTAGCCTCACCTATCTGGTTTATGAGAGTCAGTTTTATAGCGTAGCCTGCAGGCAGAACCATGCGAGCATCGTATTGTATTGTTGTTGCTTTGGTCGAATGTGGACATTGGGTAAATGTGTGTTGTTTTGCGAGTTTGTTGGCTGGGCTTCACATGTATGCTTCCTGCACATGTCGACTTCTGATTTACTATTGTACTAGCATTTACAAGTGCAAGCCGATCTGCAATTTGGATAAAGCGCCCGCATAACATAGTGCGCTATATTATTATGGTATTGTTAGTATTCCTGTTGCTCTTTTTTTTTTTTTTTTTTTACAATAAATATGTGTGCTGGTCTGTGATTTGGACCTTACGGCAGTAGGCCGTTAAGTCCAAAATCACAGGTCAGCGCACACCGCTTATGGCGTTCTTATGATCTTCAGAAACAAATGGTGAGAAATCGTTCTTTCTGACTGACTATTACATTTTAGTGTCCCTCTGCACTATTAAGTGATCGGGGACTTTTTTTTCCCGAAATTTTGATCGCTTGTATGTGAAATTTATAAAGTGGCCTGAAACCGGTACCAAAGTGGAGGGGGGAGGAAGAGCCGGAATACCTTGAGAAGGAACTGAACCCCCGACGGTCCGCCCGAATTCCGCAACGGTGGCATTTACTAGAAGATAAAAGTCCGACGCTGGAACCCGGTATTGAACACCGCACCTTTAACATTGGTGTCAGGCGCCTTTTTTCCACTGCGCCGCGGACCGCCCAATGTTTCTTTCTTTCTTGGCATTTTTTTTTTTTTTAATCAACACGCATTCATCAAGCGCCTACAATGAATGATTAGAGACATCATATATGGCCACTGACTTGCTGTCAAAGGATATGTACACAGTATGCACATACGTACGAAACACGTGTAAAAATAACATGAGATTGATTTGTAAGCCTTTTTTGTGTCGAGGTTGTTACATTTCAAGCTGTGGCACGTCCCAGCCTGTGCCGCACAAGAACCTATCCGATCTCGAGTAGTCTCGTAATGGAGGCGTGCCCCTTGGTGAATGGCTGAGCATTTGGGACGGCACCATTTACCAGATCTTGATCTAGATCTGGAAAATTAAATTACGTTTTCATGGATCTTAGTTACAGAAAGCTGTCTCAATAATAGCCGTAAGCAGTGAAAATCCGCAAAAGGCGCGCATTCAGAAAGTCCGACTGAAACGACTTCACTGATAAAGACAAAAAATTACGTGGGCACTTTTCTGGCTTATTTTAAAAACAAACTGATCTTTAAACGGTGAAATCTGCACCACATGTTTTTAAAATATTTTTCACGTATTTCCACTGGTCACGTGATGAATTCGAGCCCGGAAGACCTTGCTGGGGTGTGCCACAGCTTGGGGCCGCCGTCACATTGTGCTTGTTTGTGTTGCGGACTTGTCTGTTATGTCATTGTTTGTACTTAATCCTTTCGTGCATGCAGCCGCCGGTAGGGTTAACGTTACCGATGGCTGCATGCACAAGGGGGTTAATTCATTCAAGGCGCTGCGCATCAATCGCTGCTGAAGTGTCGTATAGCGTTGCCTTCGGCAAGCGGCTATCAGTACCCGACACTTTTGCAGCTTTGATACGGGGTGCCTTGAGTGGGTTTTATAAAGGTCTGTTATTCAGTATCTGAAAATTGTTACTTAGTGATATTAATTGACGGTTTTAAAGATGGTGTTTTTGTTGTTATACCGTGGCTTATGTACTTAAACATTCCATGATCAAATCGGGCGGTTACCACGACTAATTTAATGTATGTTTCGTTTCGTTGTTCTGTTTTTAATGATATTTTTTGCTGTCGTATTACTTTTTGTGTTAGTAATTGTGTTGATAATTTGGGCACACACACACACACACACAGTAAGAATATTTATATGCTAGTTCTCAGTAAACCACGTTGGCGGATCTCTTGTATGTAACCATCCTGAGATAGCCTTAGTTGCTTGCTCTGCGTTTAAATTAACTCACTAACTGACTCTTGCGTGTAAGCTTACGTACAAATAAATAATCTCTTTCTTGTACTGTAATTTGTAGCAAACCAAGTTTCATATGAAATCTGATGTGACACGAAATGATGGTTCAGGAAAAATGAAAATATTCCCCACTTTCTGTACGAGTTTTTATCCACTCACATGAGTCATAGTCAAGCTTTAAATGGTTAACTATTGCCAGTTACCAGTATCAGTCATGTTAACCCTTTCAGTGTCGAGAAAATGTGAACACTACCCAACTGCAAGAGGTATAGATCCTCATGTGCCCCCGCAGTTGCCGGGGTTCATGAGGATCTATACCTCTTGCCGACACCACCTTGAATCCATGTTGCCGGGACATCTAGGGTGTTTTGGGTGTTGAATTAACAAAGATTGCAGAAATACAATCTGCATCTAATGGCACTGAACAGGTAAAAAAAATAGCAAATGTATTCTGTATCAGCTCATGTTTACTGTGCACAGAAAACTGTACTTCACATATGTATTTTTGAACAATTCACTACTCCATTTTTCATAAGATTATGCAGAAATTAGGAAATATATGTTCAGTAGTTGCGTAGTATTTACTGAGTACACACTTTTTGACGCCCTACAGTGGGACATCGATCGGTCAAATTGGCCCAAGGGTATTGCTGTAGTTTAGCTCTGTACTTCTGTGGAAAGATTTTCTGTTTTGGTCCACAACATACGATGACTGAAGAGCTTGCACTCTCAAAGCTTTGCTAATTCTAATACATCAGTTGCTGTGACAAAGCCTTAAACCCCATTAATCCTTTGGGTGACAGTAACGGTTTTAGTCACGATGATTCCTGCAGGCATCATCGTGACTTTAAACCGCTACCGTCACCTAAAAGGTTAAATATACTCTCGATGTGACAGTCTTTGGCTGTCGGTAGCAATTTATTTCTCAAGTGATGATTCCTGCAGGAATTACCGCAACAAAAAGCGCTACCAACGGACAAATGAATTAAAAAAAATAATAATAATAATAATGTCATGCTGCTGCTCTTGTGCTGTTTTCTCGTGTGTTTTGGATTTTTTACCTGTTTTTTTCTTCTGTTAAATGCCTGTTAATACCTGGGTTAAAGCATTTAATAAAAAAAATCTTTAGAGCACCTGCTGTAGGCATGTGGGCCTTAAAGTGGGGTTCACTGATAAAATTATTATTTTGTTATTAAAATTAATATTATTTTTATATATATATGATTATTATTATAATTATGTACCTTTTTTTTTTTTTCATCCTTGTCTTGCACTTCGCTGCTGTACATCTCAGCATTCAACAAATGTGAGCTGGTCTGTCATTGTGTACCATATGACCCTAAGCCGTGTGGTCCACAATCACAGACCATGGCTCAGTTGCATGAGTGAGCTTAGTTCTGCGCCAGTCACAAAGCAAGGTGCTCCGCTACAGCGGAGCATCTTGCTTAGTGGCTGGTGCAGGACTACTCTCACTCATGCAACTGGCCCCCAGCACACTGACATTTTATGCAGCTTTGACTTCTTGTTCCTTAAAGATTCATGCTATGAACTATAGCTTTAAATTTTTTTTGTTTTTGTTTTGTTTTGTTGGGTTGTTGTTGGGTCTGACGTTGTAAAGCGGACTGGTCACTGTTGTGCATATGCGCGCGTGTGTGGGTGTGTTTGTGCATGTGTGTGTGTGCGTGCTCGCACGTTAAGAGAGAAAAAGAGTCCCTCATGTTCCTGTGAAAATTGAGTTGTGCGCTTTGAAATACCCTGTTCTTTATAGTTGACTGAACGTGTTGTGCATAATAAAATCTTGCTTTTAAAGCGATCTGCTCCATGCCAGGCTTTGGTTGCTAAAATTCGCCGATCCCACAGGTTGTCAATGTTGTCTCTTGCTCAACTCAGACTTTTCTACCCTTCTTTCACAAAGCTGTGAGTAGGCCGCACACGCACGAGAGGTTTTCCACTGCCTTTTGAGCCTCGCGTAACAGAAGAACTCAAAGAAGAGCAGAAAAGACAGGGGTTTACATTTTATGAAATTCAAACTTCATAATTTATGTTAGCCCTTTTGTCCAGCATTATAGTATGACATACCAAGAGCATTAACCCATTTAGTCCCGAGTCCCTACAGCAGGAGATGGATTGACCATGATAATTCAAGGGTAGTGCCAGATTAGCTTGGCGCCTTCAGGCGCCAAGCTAATCTGGCACTACCCTTGAATTATCATGGTCATCAGTCCACCTCCTGCAACTGGTACATAGTTGTTCAGTAACACTTCCGAAATTTGGGAAAAGTACCTGTAGGCGGCACGTCTGGAATGAGTTAATTTTGCGAACTATTAACCCTTTTTTACTGCATGGAGTGGGTCGCTGTAGCAAGTGCAGCATTACTGTCTTTTTGAGCAACGACGGATATTATTACTTTTTTTCAAGCTAACGCAATGCATGTGCTGATGTTTGATTCTGGACCTTACGGCCTAGAACCGTAAGGCACAGAATCAAAGACCGGTACACAGACATCGTTACCATGCCTAAAGTGTGCCCCAACTGTGCATCGAATCTCAATCATGTATACAACGTTCAATTTTATATTACACTTGTGTGCAAGAGCTTTTTAAATTGTATTATTCAAAATTGGGTTATGTTTCCAAGAAGAACTTGAACGGGATCCAGCTGCAAAAGGCATAGATCCTCTTGAGCCCCCACAGTTTGTTTGGGGCTCATGAGGATCTACACCTCTTGCTGAGACCACTTTGTAAGTGTGCTCCATCGATGGCTGGGATTCTGGTGTTGAATTAGCGAAATGTCAAATGTCAAATTGATTACAACTTCAAATTCGATATTCTTAATTGTGTGCAAGAACTTTTTGAAATTATATCATTCAAAATTGGGTTATGTTTAACCCCGTCACTGCCAGGAAGAACTTAAATGAGATCCAACTGCAAAAGACATGCGGGAGCTCATGAGGATCTATGCTTCTTCAAGGTTTATATATCCATGTCCCTTGGACAGCTGGGACTCTTTGACGGTAAATTTAGCAAATTGTCATTGTTAACTGTTGTAAAGCTAGCAAAAGACCAATCTCAGAATCCTCTCAATTTAACCCTTTTAATGCTGATATACTACTGCTTGAATTAATTTGATAGTGATAGTTCAAGGGTGGTGCCAGAATAGCTTGGTGCCTGAGGTGCCAAACTATTCCGACACCACCCTTGAACTAAAATAGTTGATCTCTTTGTTAATATGACAATAAGCAAATTTAAACAAATCAGCCTGAAGATGTAATGGGTTAACCAATGGCTTGTATATACATATCAGACACAGCAGAACCTGTTTTGAGTGACCAGCCTTACGAGAGATCACCTGTAGCAGCCTAAATAATGGTCTTGAGTAATGACAGGTGACACTTTTTGTGTCATTCAAGACACCTTTTGAGAGAGCACCTGTCTTAAAACTTTTTACATGTTAAAAAAGGTGCTTACTCAAGGTTTTCTGTTCATGTGTTAACCCCTTCTTTGCCAGTAAAAGCAGACTGATTCTGCAGTCTTTGTTAATTGAATGCCAAAGAGACCCAGAAACACAGATTAAAAGTGGTATCAGCATGAAGCACACATCCTCATGAACCTCGCAACAGCAGGGGCTCATGTGGATCTGTTTCTCATGTAGTTGGGTGGTGTTCATGTTTCTTCTGGCAGCAAACAGGTTAATGATCAATCAACACGTAGACATGCGTACATCTTTCACTTCCACTGGCCCCAGCTGTGAGAAATGAGTCGGTTGAACTGTGACAGTCATTCGGCAGTGCATCCTTAGCTCGATACTTGTTCAGGCGCCAAGATAATCGGGCACAATCTTTGCGCCATCACAAGGGATCAAAGCAGGTGATTTTACAAGGTGTGTGCCACTTTGCTCATGAGGTGAAACTTACATCAACTATTAGTGTATATATCATTATATGATGATAATGTGATGTTCTTAACAGAGATGCCGCAACTCAGAACTCTGGCCATACCTTCCCCTGCAGCCACTGCGGTCGAACCGCTGTCCGGATTGGCTCCGCAGCCACGAACAAGCCTGCAGACGTCGTGGGCAACTCCTATAAAATCTTCGTTCGCGAAGTCCAGCCAAGAGAGAGAGATAATGTGATGAATCACAAACTTTTCGCACCATTGTGGGGGTACCCCCAGCTAGACTGTGCATGCCACAAGTTCACTTCCATTCAAATGAGATTCTAATAGACACACACAAGGAGTACGCCATAAGTACACTTCTATTCAAATGAGATGCATAACCCATAAAGCCCCTACAGGCTACAATAGCATGTGGCTCAAACCATCACAGTTCATGGGTGGTGTCAAAATACCACTCATGAACTATCATGGTTTCCCTAACCCATAAAGCCCTGACATGCTACGTTAGGATGTGGCTCAAACCATCACAGTTCATGTGGTGTCAGAATAGCTTTATGCCTGTAGGCACCAAACTATTCTGACACCACACCAACTATCATGGTTGATCCACCTCCAGCTGTGACAATTTCATATTCAGGATGTAATGGGTTAAGAATCTCATTTCAATAGAAGTGCATGTACTTGTGTACACCCCAATAGGGTCAATCTGGGGAACACTCCCACAAAGGGTACGGATTCTTAAAGAAATGCTCAAGTGCTATGATTTTCTCAACATACATGTGCTGCGGTGTATTGTCATGCTTGTTATATTGTGCATATCAATCAAAAACTGTTATTGTACCTGATGTTAACAATGTGTTATGTGAGTAAAGTTATTTTCTCGCAGACCTTGGTGTCATATTTGTTTATATGTCAGCTGAGTAAGCCGGATATTTGTTTTTGTCAGCTGGGTCAGTGTACGCAGATGTTTGTTTGTCAGCTGAAGTCTGATGGGCGTTTGTTTATTGTCCTTCAGTTGGTTCAGTGTGCGTGTTTAGTTAACTGAGCATATTAGTCGAGTGACAAAGACTTGCAGATCATATTGAAAAAAGTCCTTGAATTGTGTGTGCACATAAGTGGGAACACACATGCACACACACACACACACACACACAAATGCTCAAAACACACATATTCAAAACATAAAACCCAAAAGTAATGCAGCACAAACACACAAACACTGGACTAAAAGAATTAACCCATTTAGCCCCATGGCCACATTTCCAAAATTGTGGAGGTGTCAATTTTGGATTATGTACCAACTACAGGAGATAAATTGACCATCATAATTCAAGGGTAGTGCCAGATTAGCTTGGCGCCTTCAGGCGCCAAGCTAATCTGGCACTACCCCTGAGTTATGGTCCACCCATCTCCTGCTGTACGGCGTTGGAACTGAATGGGTTAAATATCTCTTTGTACCACCTGTCTTCCAGAAACAGCAGGCTGAAGTAGGCAAAAGCTGTCCCATGCACTACTATGCCTTCGGGGTTTTGGTGTAAAAATCCAAAAGGTAAACCTGTCCAGCGCCTCTAGGAAAATGTGAACACCCAAATAAAAGAGGTACAGGAGCCCCCGCAGTTGTCAGGGGATCATGATCTATGCCTCTTGCTGACACCACTTTGAATCCCTGTTCCTGGGAGATTTAGGATTTGGGGGTTTTGAATTAGTGAAGATTGCTCTGAACAGGTTAAGAAAAGGAATAAGATTTACTGCTGCTTCATTTCATAGTGATAAGGAAACCACAAATGGTTCTTTTATTATTATGTTAGAGATAACCAGCAAACAAAGAAACAGGATACTTTGGAAAGACGAGCACAACACAGTTTACTGAGTAAACTGATTTTGTGCTCAAAATCCAGACCAAAAAGGTGACTGACATTAAACCCTTGAACACGACCCAACAGTAAGAGGCATAGATCCTCATGTGCCTCCGCAGTTGCAGGGGCTCATGAGACCAATTTGTATCCATGTTCCTTGGACGATTTTGTCTTTTGGTCCCTGAATGAAGATTTCTGAAACGACTGGTGGCAGCGAAGGGTTAAATGCAGAGAACAATCCCATCAAAGAAAGAAACATGCTTAGAAAAGACAATTACAAAACAATTGATTGATAACAAAACCCTTTTACAATACAGACATACAAACAAGTACACAATTTGCAACTTACCTTTTCATGTTGCGAAGATTCAACTAAAGATATAATGTGAAACAATCAAGAAAAATAGTCTGCTTCTGTAATTAAAGAAAACATGTTCGTCGATTCTTTAGTTTGTTTATAGTAAATGTAGTTAAGTGAAATTATAGTTGACGCAGTAGAGTGAAATTATATGTATGTATGCTTATTAGAGATTGCTATGTTCAACCATAAAACCCTGAAAGACGACGACAGGATGTGGATCGACATGATATTTCAAGGTTGGTGACAGAACAGCTGGGCGCCTCTAGGTGCCAAGCTATTCTGACACCAACCTTGAAATATCATGGTCGATCTGTCTCCAGAACTGTGATATATACCTCAGAGAATATCTGCAAAAATCTGATAATTTCATCCTCAGGGTGTAAGGAGTTAATGTTATAAGTTTGTATTAATTAGACTTAGTCACGCACACAATGACACACTTCGTCACATAGTTCTACACTGTTCTCACCTGTTGCATGCATTCATCACAATCAAGCGCAATACAATCCAAACACACACCTGTACCAAAGAGTTATATTTGTCTGTAGTAGTGTGTGAATGAATTATGTATGAGCCTTTATTGTTTACAAGGTGTCTTCTTCTTCTTCCCTTATTCTTCTTCATGGTAAAACTGAGTCACAGAATAAAAAAAACCCAAAAACCTCAACCAGGTTATTATTCTGCTGGCCTTGAACCCACAATATAAAAAAAAAAGAGCAGGGCATCAAAGACATTTTTTGGCATGCATTGCCCTGGGGAGGACTCGGGACAAGGAGTACCTGCCTGGCGTTCTCCAGATCAACAGCCATCTACACGAGAATGGTGGCCTTCTCTTCACTGATAAATCCACAAAAGTCTTACCTGGCAACTTTCAAAAAAATAAAGAAAAACATTTTTTTAAAAAAACAAAAGTTTGAATTAAAGGAAAAAGGGAACAACAGTGGTTAACCCTTTCATCCTGATACTCTACTGCTTAAAATTAATTTGACTATGATAGTTCACAGGTGGTGCCAAAATAGCTTGGTGCCTCAGGTAGATCTATTTCCTATTATGTAATATAGCCTTCACAGAACAAGCACATTTTTTTAAAATCAGCCTCAGGATGTAATGTGTTAAATAGCAAATAGCAAAACTGAAAAAACCAAAAGAAAAGAGTCCGATACGGAAGATCAAACTGCCAACAAAACAACTGCATGCGATATGGCTCTCCACAGAACGAGTTTCCAAGGACACACATTAAACACACGCACTTTCAAGCCAACTAGTTCAACACTGTTCTCACCACAGGAGATAGTGCATCAGGATGAAAAGGGCTGTTCTGGCAAGAGTTGTGCCCCCGACTGAGGGTCAATAAAATACTAACCTCTTGTATCCTATTGACCCCCGACGCTGCGAGTCAGAGGAACAACTCTGCCATAACAACCCTTTTTATCCTGACACTCTTGCTTGAAATAAATTTGACTAGGATAGTTCAAGGGTGGTGCCAGAATAGCTTGGTGCCTCTGGTGCCAAGCCATACTGACACAACCTGTGACTGACCCAAAGAGGAGCAAACAGAACGAATGCACAGCGTGATATGGATCTTCGGTCTGAGGGCTGATCTGTCATTGTTGACCTACTGTCTTAGATCTGAGGTACCAAACCTGAGCGTTCTTTCACCTTTTTAGCCCCAACTGTGTGGAACTCCTTGCCAACTGAAATGCGGAATCTGCCCACATTGTCACAGTTCAAATCTCACTTAAAGACTTTTCTTTTCTGTCGGGCATTTAACACTTAGCTCATCTTTAGCTAACTGTTGACTGCCTTTTATTCTGATCCTAGAGGAAGTGAATGTAAGGTGTTGGGAAGAGATGGGGTGGTTTAAAGTAGTGTATAATCGTGCGTGTGTCTGAGAGAGAGGGTGTGCTGTTGTGCATGTGCAGTGAGTCCAGTGTTTTCCTGGAGAACAGCGCCATACAAGAATTATGTATTAAGCTATGACAGCTGAGACGTGACAGTGCCTAAACTTGGTCCATGGGCTTGAGGTCAACGCCATGAGGTCTTGAAATGGATGTTGTTTGTTTGTTGTTTGTACATTGCTTAACATCCTGACAGCAACAAGACTTTCTCATGCATGCTTGTGTAAAAAAAACTAAACAGAATGTTGAATGTATGGCGCCAGCCGATCTAATATGCTAAATAAACCTAAGACATGATAGGGACGCTGAACCTTCATGCTAATTTATCATACCATAGTTTACAAAAAAAGAGTAGAAGATCATTTCTTAGGTGCAGCAGACCATTTAGCAAAACACATCCAATATCAAGAACTACAGGCAGTGCGGACTGGGAGATTTTAAAAAGAAAAATACAGGTGAATGGACCAGGGGTAGACAAACACATATGCCCCAGATAAAAGAGAAAACTCACCAAGTGGGGCTAACCAGGGTGGCTCTGGGAACTAAAAAGTAGTTAGCCCCACCTAGGGCAGACCCAGGTGGGGGCCTGACACGGAATGTACATGTATGTGTTTCATGCCGTTCATAATGATTATTACTTATTACTTAAATATTTGCTTACAGAGTGTTTTCTTCTTCTTCCCCTGTTCTTCTTGTTGATAAAACTGTATTGAGGAATAAAGAAAAGCACCAAACCTCCACCCGGTTGCTATTCAGTGAGCTTGCGAACCGTAGTTTCATATTGACCCATCTGGTTACATAAATACTTGAGTCACATAATGGGATGAACATTCGCATAGGAATCACCTCGACAAAATGTGTACTGACAGTAAAAGGGTTAATGAGAAAATCATTGAACATTTAACCCTTTTAGCCCCACGGGTGACATTTCCAAATTGTGGAAGTTTTACTTAATGACTGTGCACCTGTTGCAGGAGATGGCTTGCCCATGATAATTTAAGGGTAGTGCCAGATTAGCTTGGCGCCTTTTGACACAAGCTAATCTGGCACTACCCTTGAATTATCATGGTCAAGGTATCTCCTGCTGTAGGGCACTGGGGCTAAATGGGTTAACAGAACCAACTATCATTAACCCCCTTGAGCATTTAGTCATGGGTACTGTGTACAGTACCGATGGCCATGCAGCCATAACAAAATATACAGTTTTTAACCCCTGGACTTCTACTGTTCAATGGAAAAGACGTGTACTGTCAGGAGCAGTCAAGAGGTTAAAGGACATGTCGAAAATATACCATTTGATAAATTTTTAAAAAATTCGAAATTCCCAATGTCAAATTGGCACCTATTATTCACATACATGGCAAATCACAGAAAGTGCATCAAAAGCAAACATATTTCTTTGAATAATGATAAAATACTTTCAAACGCAAGTCAACATATCCATGATAGCAAATTATGCCATTTCGTTCAGACACAAGTCAACATACCCATGATTGCAAATATTGCCATATCGCATCAAACAACATATCCCATGAAAAAAAAACTGGCTCTGCACTTACTCGTAAATCAGACAAGATTTCCAAGGTGAATGAACACACACATGCTTACACATTGCATACCAAATCAAACATAACAAACTAGTTCTGTACAAATGGCCAGTCTGATCAGCTGAGCAACACACTGGAAGATGATCTAGTATACAATAAGAGAAAGGTCTTTGGACCATCATCAGCTTCATTTGGCTCACTCACAGTCATGCGTGAGCCAGGAAAGTCTGATGTCAAACCAAAGACCTTTTTGTCATAACTGGGGCATGCCACTGCTTAACGCAACAGCACACGAGTTGTCTCCCTCAATTTGTTACCATGGATCAGTGGCAGCAAATAAGGGAGACAACCAGCGAGATCCATTGGACAACTTCTGTTTAAAACCCAGTGGCTTGTCATTATCATTATTATCATTTCTGTCATTGACCCATTTAGCCCTGATGTACTACAGCAGGAAATGGATTGACCACCATAATTCACGGGTAGTACCTGATTAGCTTGGCACCTGAAGGTGCCAAGCTAATCTGGCACTACCCTTGAATTATCATGGATGATCCATCTGCTGCCATTGGTACAGTCATTAATTAGGTGACCCCTCCAAAATTTGGGAAATGTAGCCTGTAGGCTGTCAGTAGTGTTTTCATCATGATGATTCCTGCAGGAATCATCATGACAAACAGCACTACGACCACCCAAAGGTTAAGCTATCAACTGCAGGGGCACATGAAGCTTGTTGCTACTAGCTGCCAGCCAAAAGGTTAAGCTGGCAACCACAGAGACTCATGAAGCTGAAGGCACTTTCAGTTTGCCTCAGGTCCGCCATGTACATCTGGCCACATTTTGATGGTGGGGTGCTGCTGTTGTTTCTGTTGTAACAAGGGTGTCAACCTCCCATCAAACAGTCCATACACCCCACCTACGGAAATTTTTAAAAAATTTATATGAAAACAAATTCTATGACATGAAGCTTTTATGTTACTATGTTCACAAATCATTGCTATCCTGCACAAACCATGCATCATACATATGTTTTAATAGCAGCTCTGAGGTTTGCGCAGGTCAGCAACGAAACACTGAAAATGCTAAAATTTTCAACAAAGCACACAACCGTTTGGTTGTTAGTAGCGCGTTTATCGAGGTGATTTCTGCAGGAATCAACCCGACAAAAAGCACTACAGGCAGCCAAAGGGTTAACCCCTTTGTGCATGCAGCCACTGGCACTGTATCCTGTATACAGGGACAGTAAACTGCGAAATTGTATTGCTATTTATAGAATTTACACTGCCCTGTAGAACTAGCAATATCAGGTTGATCAAAACTGTTTTACCATGGATGAAAAAAAGAAGAAGATAAAACTGGTATAGAAATTACCCCCTTGTGCATGCTGCCACTGGTGCTGTTTTTAGTATCAATTCCAGACAAAAGAGGTGACTATCAAGCGTGTAAAATGCAAACACAACAATTGAAGAAAGCAGCACGCTCTATAGTCAGCTATTTGGAAAATCTGACCACCACCCTACTGCAAAAGGTATATATGCAGACACCACTTTGAATCCACGTTCCTAGAAAAGCCCAGACATTTTGGTGTTGAATTCACAAAGAATGCAGAAACACAATCTGAATCACTTGGCACTGAACACGTTAAACTTCAATGTTGAGGATGCTTCTACAATCATCTCACAGCAGAAACAGGCTTTGAAGGAAAGGTACAACACAGCAAACTGTTCTGTGATTTCTTTTGAAACATATTTCTCTCTTTCTTGGTCATTTATTTGATCTTAGTATTGATGACTGCATGCACATGGGGGGCCTGAACTTACCAGTGTGCAAGAAGAGAATGCGTTTGCCCTTGAAGGCTGTTGGGTTGTCTGAGAGTTCTCGTACCATTCCTAAGGCACCTTTTCCACAGTAGGTGGGATCTAGCATGACTCCACTACTGCTGGCTACTTGCAGGAGGAACTCTGAAAGCAGTAGAAAACAAGGACTGACTTCACTTTTGTCCAACAGATGATTCATGGAAATCAGAAGTAGGTCAAAATGGCATGTGTTTTCATGAAAACAGTACTTTTTGGATTGACCCTTTAGCTGTTGGTAGCAGATTTTGTCGCGATGATTCCTACAGGAATCGAGACAAAAACTGCTACCAACAGAAAAAGGGTCAAAAGCCATGACAAACATACTTCATCACCTTTGTCTGAGCTTTCCACCGCTTTCGTCGAAACACCATGCATAATCCGACCCACTCCTGATTTCTGAACAATGTCAACAGTGATTGTGGTACACTTAAAAACGTATTTTTCTTTAAAATAAGTTTTTTTGAAAAATACTTACCGATGGTATTACCACTAGGAAATGTTTCTTAGCTAGTCTAATTTTAGCCCAAAAATTGTTGTGTACGATAATGGCCATGATGGCAGGAGAGGGGCGCCATAGGTTAGGCGGAAACCCGGTAGCCTCCCTTCCGGTTCAACCACGCATGTGCTCAGTGCTCAAACAACCAGTCAGTTTCTTAGCGGAGCAGCGGCGAGCGGGGCAGGTGGGAGGGACCTTCGAGTAATACCATCGGTAAGTATTTTTCAAAAAAACTTATTTTAAAGAAAAATATGTTTGTTTTCTCAAAACACATTACCGATGGTATTACCACTAGGAAGAATCCCGAAAAGGAGGTGGGTGCCGCTAACCGCCCCTACCCCTGCCATCGAAGCTACTAGAAAAGTCCACCCCAAGCAACCTCCCTCTAATTTTAGTGAAGATACTTACGGCGCCTAGGGCGCCGGGAGGGAGTGTTGCGCCGCCACGATGTCTCCCACCAGCGCTAGGTTCTGCCGCTGGCCGGAGAGGTCCCTCAGATAGAAGCGAGCGAAGGTGTTCTCTGTTCGCCAGCCCACAGCCGCCACGATGTCCTTGACCGCACAGTTGCGTTCGAATGTGAGGCTCGTGGCCATGGCTCTGATCTCGTGCGCCCTGATCCTCATGCGTCTTGCTGCATCAGGGGCGAGTTCCTGGTAGGTGGATCGAATCACCCACCGAAGCCAGGAGGATATGGTCTGGGCTGAGATGTCCTGTCTACCTGGGGACAGAAGAAGAAAAAGGCGGGTGCGTCCCCTGCGGAGGGGCTTGGTCCGGCGCAGGTACACACGTAACGCTCAAACTGGGTCCTGCTGTCTGGACTCTCGATTGGAGCGTGGTTCTCTGAGTGGTAGTATGGTGACCAATTGTGGTGCCAAGAGTGGAGATCTGGTCTTGGCTAGGAAGGTCGGGTCGGGAAGCAGCTGCACCGAACCGTCCGTCCGGAACTGTAAACACGTGGGGCGAGTAGAGAGGGCGTGCAGCTCACTGACTCTGGAGGCTGAGGCGAGGGCTAGCAAGAAGCAGGTCTTCCTCGTCACATCCGGTAGTCTCGCCAGCTGTAAAGGCTCAAAGCGGGCCGAGTTGAGCCAAGTAAGGACCCAAGGTAGGTCCCAACGTGGCAACAGTGTACGTAGAGCGGGACGATGCAGACCGAAATGGCCCATCAGATCGGCGAGGTCCTTGCAGGCGCCTGGGTCAGGACGTCCCAGATGCCTGTAAGTATCAGCGATCATGGCCAAGTAACCTCGAATGGTGATGGGAGCTAAACGCTGGTCGTGAAAAAGCCAGAGGAAGAAATCCGCCAGCTGAGGGACTGTCAACTCGGTAGGGGAGAGGCGTCTGTCATCACACCAGGTGCTGAGAACTCTCCACTTGCCCTCGTAAACTCGTCTGGTCGAGGCTCTGCGGGCTGTAGCGATCGCGTCCACTGCCGCACCTGAGAAGCCTCTAGCGGTGAGGGCTTGCCGGACAACCTCCAGGCGTGGAGGAGGAGACGTTCTGGACAAGGGTGGTACAGAGTCTGCCGAGGATGCTTGAGCATCGTTCGTGGAGTGGGTAGCTGTAGTGGGGGGGCCGTTGCCAGATTCAGGAGGTCGGTCGTCCATGACCTGGTCCAACAAAACGGGGCCACCAGAAACAGGATAGTGTTGCTGCCTCTCAGCTTGAGAAGAACCTTGGGGATGAGGACCGTGGGTGGGTAGGCGTAGGCGACCAGTCCATCCCAGGAGATGGAGAGGGCGTCCACTGCCCAGGCTAAGGGGTCTGGAATCGGCGAGACGAACAGCGGGAGTTGGCGATTCCATCTCGTGGCAAAAAGGTCGATCATGGGTGACTCCCAGGTAGCGCCGATCATCCGAAAGATGTCCGGACGCAGTGACCACTCGGTGTGTAGTAGTTGACCGCGACGGGAGAGGGAGTCGGCCAGCACATTCAAGTGGCCCGGGATATGACGAGCACGGAGAGAAATGCCCCGATCCTCGCACCACCGGAGCACTTGGTAAAGGAGGATGCAGAGAGATGGGGAGCGGGTTCCGCCCTGCTTCTGGATGTAGGCGACGACCGTAGAGTTGTCCGACAACACCAGGAGCTCCCGGTGAAGCAGGCGAGGTTCCCACACATGAAGGGCTTGCCAGACGGCTTCCAATTCCAACCAGTTGATGTGTCGGTCCCGAAGGTCCAGGTCCCACCGGCCGGAGGCCGTCTCGAAGGAGGGTAGAAGGTGTGCTCCCCAACCGGAGAGGCTCGTGTCTACGCAGATGGAGAGGGATGGCAGTGGCGAGAACAGCGGCACTCCTGTCGCGAGCCAGAGGGGGTCCGCCCAGCGTAGAAGGTGAGGACGGAGCAACGAAGGAATCGGAACCGGAGACTCTAGGTCGGAGGTCGATGGTCGTCAGTGTAGCAGAAGGTGCAACTGCAGCGGCCGGGAGTAGAGACGCCCTAACGGGATAAGGTCTGCTGCAGCGCTCATCAACCCCAGCAACTGAAGCCACTGCCTGGCGGGGATCGAAGGCTTCTGGGACACCTGCCGAGCTAGATCCGCCAGCTTCTGAATGCGGGGTTCGGGCAGCCGGACGATATTGCGGTCGGTGTAGAACTCCATGCCTAGGTGAACGAAATGGCGCGACGGAACGAGGTCGGACTTGCCGAAGTTGACTATGAAGCCCAGCGTCTTGAGGAGCTGAAGCAAGGCATCCCGGTCCACCTCCAAGGCGGCAGGGGTCTGATTCTTCAGGAGCAGGTCGTCCAGGTAGTTGGACGTGGGGCTCGTGGAAGTCCGTCGTGCCTTGGCCACCACGCGTCCATGATGCGTGTGAAGACCCATGGGCTGAGGTTGAGGCCGAAGGGAAGTGCGCGGAACTGGTATACCACACCCTCGAAGGCGAAGCGTAGATAACGTCTGGACGCTGGGTGCATGGACACGTGAAGGTACGCATCCGCGAGGTCCAGGCTGATTGCAAAGTCGAAGGGTTGCACCGAGGCACGCAGGGCCCGCGCTGTCTCCATGCGAAAACGTGGAGCTACTATAAACTTGTTGAGCGCCGACAGGTCGATCACCGGACGCCACTTGCCGCCTGGCTTGGGAACTACAAACAGCCAGCTGTAGAAGGCTAGGGAGTCGAGTCGTGTCACCACCTCTGTCGCTGCTTTTCGAAGTAAGGCGGCCACCTCGTTGCGCAGAGCGTCTGCCTTGAGCTGGTCTGTCGGAACCAAGGTCCACGCCAGAGTACGTCACAGTGGGGGCGGGGAGCGAAACGAGATCCGCAGACCGAGGGAGATGGTTGAAAGAATCCAGGGGTCGTCTGGAAACAGCGCCCGCCAGGCGGCGCTGTGCCGTGCGAGCCTCCTGCCGACCGGAGGTCCCAGAGCGGTCGACGGGGCCCGAAGGTGGAGAACGTCAGTAAGCCCTGCCCCGCCCGGGGCGTCGGGCAGGCTTGGGCCAGGTTCTGGAAGCGGGAGCCGAAGAGGATCCTGCAGTAGGACGGGTACGGGGGAAGGCAGGGGGCCTGGGGGGGAAGACGTCCACCTCTGGTGTAAGGCCGGGAAACGGGTCTAGTCGCCTGCAGGGGGCGACCCTGGGTCCTGCGGGTATGCTGAAAGGGAGTAGGAACTGTACGACTTGGCCAGGTGTCCTTATTTGCCTCCTTAACCGCCAACCACGTGGGGCCGAAGAGAAGTTCTCCGCCAAGGGGCGCCTGACGAAGTTGAAGCTTCAGGTCATTGGGGAGAGGGCAGGAGCGGAGGAGGAAATCCCGACGCAAAAGGTCACAGTTGGCCGCCGCAGCCATAGCGTTGACACAGGTGTGGTAGGAGGCACGGTTACCAGAGACGGCTAGAGCGAGCAGATCTCCCAGCAGCGGCGTAAGGGACGGATGCCAAGCCTCCTCTACGCGACGAACCATGGCTTGAGTCAGAAGGTCAAGAAATCCCGCGGAGGCTAAGGCGTTGCGTATGAGATTACCTGTCTGATCGATTCCTGGAAGCAGAGGGGTCCGTGCCGGAATAGCCGCCAGGGCCCAAGCAGCTGGGTCCGGTTTGGGTAGTGCGCAGGTAAAGCTCTGGGAATGTCCCGCGTACCAAGATTGCCGGCCACTTAGTCATTGAAGAATCCAGCGGCGCCCAAGTGTCCCTGAGCGAGTCGAGCCGAGAACGCGTCCCGTAGGCTGCTGAAACCCGGAGGTTGAGGAAGAGTCTTAAAGGTCTTGGTATGGAGTTCCGCATCTACATAGGCCGCGGCCTTCTTCTTCGCAGGCGGAGAAGGAGGACAGTCTTCCGGCGGTAGACACGCCGAGATGATGCGAGCTGCCTCGTCCAGGGCACGCAGAGTCTCCAACCTGTGTCCCACTGCTGACGGATGTTGTTCCTGCTCATCTTGATCCCCGTCAGGGGGCGCCGGGATAGAGTGCGCGGGGCTGTCGTCCCGAAGTAAAACCGAAACTGAGTCCTCAGGAGCAAGGCTGAGTGCGTCATCCTCTAATTGCAGAGGGAGGTGGGTGGGGCCGGTTCGAGCTAAGAGTGTGGGCCCAGCCTCCGCGACGAGCCGGGATGTGACCGAGGCCTTGGCCGGAGAAAATCTCTCGGAGCGGTGACGCCACGAACGGACCGGGGAGGTTACTTGAGACCCAGACCGAGAACGATGAGCGTAGCGTCGAGGCGATCTCCTATCCCGTGGGGAGGGCTCACGGCGAGAGCGGGGACTCCTAGAACGGGAGTGGCGGCGGCAACGTCGACTGACTCTGGACGACGATGGCCTAGAGGGTGGAGTAGATGATTGGCGCGTTCTCCGAGTAGAATGTCTCATAACTGGGGAATGCGGTCTGGACCGACGAACCACTTGCGGAGATCCGACCCCGGACACCGTCCGCGATGGCCGACTGGTACGGGAAGATCTGGAGGCATGCCTATGCCGCGGTGTCCTGTCCCTAGAATGTGAACGGTGGCGAGAAGAGCGGGAGACCGTCCGGTGCTTCTGCTCTCTGGAACGAGGTGAGTCACGGTCCATACCTAAACGCCGAACTCTGTCGATGCGTGGAGGAGGAGAATCCTTCTGCTGGGAAGCGGGCCTCTCCTGAGTCGAGACCGCTACCGGAACTGAAGCCTGTAACTGTACTCTCTCTCGCACCGATAGAATCGGCGGAACCGGACAGCGTGCACTAGTCGGGTCTGTGCCTGCTGCCGGTGTAGTAGAACGAGCTAGCGACCGAAGTCGCGATGGAGAACGTTCTAACGTCTGATAAGCACCACTAGTCGGGTCTGTGGTGATTACCGGCGTGTCTTTATTGTTCAAAGAAGCGGGCCTGACTGAAACTTCAGTTCTAGTCTCTGCTACCGGACAGCGCGCACTAGTCGGGTCTGTGTTCGCTGCCGGCCCAGGAGGACGGGCTCGCGGCGGAAGGCGCGGCGTAGACTGTCCTCTCACCAGGTAATACCCACTTCTTACCGGTGTATGGCCCTGTATACGTGCTGGTGTCGGAAGTTCACGACGGTAGAAACCCCATAGCTGAGTCCATTGTTCTTCCCGCCAGGGGGCGCAGACCAGGCACGGTTGGGAAGAGGTACAGGTTGAACAGGGCAGGCACACCTCATGTCCATCACTCGGCCACTGGAATTGTCCACATCTGATACAGGTGCGGACTTGCCAACTGCAACACAAAGCAGAACCATCTATTTGAAAGTAATCGAACCTGCCGCAGCCGGCAGGCAACGAAACGCGCGAAACGAAGGAGATACGGCGTATGCTGGCGTGCGGTGCTCAAACCCTCCCTGAGCGCCGTACGGAAGCAGTGACCGAGATTTTACCTCGCCATGTTGGGAAAAGGAGAGGAACGAAGAGCGGTGCCAGCGGTGAAGCCCGAAGCCGTCCTACCAAAGGCGCCAACCGACTCCGACAGGCCGCGAAGGGACCGGTGCCAGGCGCAGAGACGACAGTCACCCGAGTCGACCAGGAAAGCGCCGCCCGCCACAGAACAAGGCCTTCCCACGAGGTAGGCCCAGGACGAACCCCAAGGGCACCAGAAGCTGAAGGCGACCGGCCAACAGTGAGCACAGCTCACCAGCGTCGTTAGGAAGTCCTCTCGAAACAACGCACACACGAAAGCGTCCCAGCCCAAAGGCCACAATCCCTCCCTCACAGTAGAAGTCGAAACCAGTGAACGATAGCCAACGTCGAAGGAGCCACAGCGTACACAACCTCACGCGACTAGCGAAGAAACTGACTGGTTGTTTGAGCACTGAGCACATGCGTGGTTGAACCGGAAGGGAGGCTACCGGGTTTCCGCCTAACCTATGGCGCCCCTCTCCTGCCATCATGGCCATTATCGTACACAACAATTTTTGGGCTAAAATTAGACTAGCTAAGAAACATTTCCTAGTGGTAATACCATCGGTAATGTGTTTTGAGAAAAAAAACATTTCTGCTCTTTTGCTCGAAAGGTACATGGGAGGGTTCCCCAATGCAGGAAAGTGCAGTAATGCCACATCTGTTATGTTGTCTACTCACATAGCTTGTGAAAAGAAGGGTAGGCAAGTCTTATGTTAAAGCAGGACAAACATAGGAGTCAAAGCACTTTCTGTTCAATATCCCTTCAAAATAACATACCTAATTCATCATCAGTGGAGATGCCGTAACCTTTGCCCTTGTGACCTTCAACCACGTGCAATATGTCCTCTGAGCGTACATCACCCAACCCGGCCTCTCTCAGGGTCTCATTACAGTGGTTGTGAAAGTACTTTGCATCATCACTGACAGCAATGCCATGCACTCTGAAATGGACATGAAAAAGTGACTATATGACCCTTGCACTGCCAAGAAACAGTTACATTTGTATCATTTCGAATACACCAGTGTGTGAAATAAGTGTGACTAAAATAGTTCAAGGGTAGTGTCAAAATAGCTTGGTGCCGCTAGGCGCCAAGCTATTCTGGCACCACCCTTGAACTAAAGCCATTGGTCTATATCCTTATCTGTAAGTACAATAATGTAGCTTGTATATGGCAGTGCACAAATGTGAAGCTTTTAGCCTCAGTATGATTTGGGTTAAAACTATGTTTAGATAAGTGCTGGGACTGGCTACGCCTCCGCTCACAGCTATGACTGATTTGACCGAAGGGTTGAAGATTTGAATTTTGAAAATGGTTATTTTCTAAAACACTGTGATGCAGCGGTTTATTTGCACACTTTTTGTTTGGCGGCTACAGTCACTGTGTTGAAACTTCTCAGCCAACGTGTGGAGTATCTAGGTACCTGGCGGTTCTGATTACCACCTTATCATGGTTGTCATAAGAACTGTTACGTAGTCTTCAAACTGTTCTTCCCTCACCTCAGTTTGGAGCCTGTGAGATAGTTTCCAATGGAAAGTCCTGAGGCTGTGCCCCCACTGCCGCAGGCGAACACAATGTCATCAAAGTTATCCAACACCCCCTGTCCATAATACAACTACAAGTTATTCGTAATTGTCTCCACTGGAAAGCAATACAGGTCATCATGAAACTTAGCCTTCGGGGTACAATGGTTCCTTTGACCTCCCTCAGGCCTACAAGGGTCCGTGTAGCAAACCCCTGCGACCAATAACTTATATTATCCAACTTCCCTTGTACACAAAGAAAAATACATGTCACTAGCACCATCCGTCCACACAGAAAAATGTTAACCCATTTAGCCCCACTGCACTACTGAAAGAGATGGATTAACCATCATGGTAATTCAAGGGAAGTGCCAGATTAGCTTGGCACCAGCTAATTTGGCACTACCCCTGAATTATTATGGTAGATCCATCTCCTGCAACTGGTACATAGTCGATAGGTGGCCCCTCCAAAATTTGGGAAATACGACCTTGGGGTTAATTGAGTTACATCAAACTTATCCAACACCACCTGACCACAGAGAGAAAACATTTCAATGTCTACCAACTGCCTGGTCACCAGTAAGTAATAACACCGATCATACAGAGATACCTTACCTGTTGCCGCATCTCCTCAAAGACGGCGATGTATCCAAAGAGACCCACAACGGTTGAACCACCAACTGGGATGAGGTAGGACTCTTCACCGCTTGAAGTTCTGAGGGGGGAAAAAAGCTTTTAGCTTTGATCTGAATTCATATGCAGTACATGTAGAAGTAAATTTTCAGATTTCTGCATACAGGTGCCTCCAATAACCCAATTAGCACTACAGCAGGAGATGGCTCAACCATAATAATTCAAGGGTATTGCCAGATTAGCTTGGTGCCTAACAGTGCCAAGCTAATCTGGCACTACCCTTGAATTATCATGGCTGGTCCATCTCCTGCAACTGGTACAGTCATTAAGTGACACCTCCAGAATTTGGGAAATGCAGCCTTGGGGGTTACATTGGTTAATCAGAAGCTTTTGCCCCATGATGCCACCCCCCCCCCCTCAGCCCCCCATACCCCCCCCCTCCCCCCAGCCCAAAAAAAAAAAAAAAAAAGTTGTGCATTTTCTTTGCCCTTTGAAGTACATCTGAACCTTGTATTTTTTTTAACACATTCAAGAAATACCACATCTAGATATGCTGCAGCATAAAGCCACACATCCGGGATGTGGGATATCTTCTGGGAGGTCAAAGTGTTCCTGGAAGCAAGCAGTCATTGGGGCTATGATCCAAATGAAATCTGGGAGCCCGGTTTTGTTTCTGGTGGCCCAAACAATTTTGTGTGTGTGTGTGTGTGTGTGTGTGTGTGTGTGTGTACGTGCGTGCGTACATACATGTGCATTTTTGCTGTGAAATTTGCATTTAATTTGGGTTGGACTTAAAAAAACATGACTGTCTCGTCCGACAAGAAATCTCACATTTGGTGACGAGCGAGTGGATTTGGTTCTCCCTGACATCTTGCATAAGTGAACAAGCATAGCGAGGATTACTAACCAACAAACAACATGTGACTAACTTGATATCTTGAACCAGTTTCTCCATCCTGGGCTTGAGGTGTGTGAGGTATGGAGACTGTCTCGGCACCAGATAAATGTGTGATCCACACAGTCTGTCTAGCAGCACATTGCCTTCACAACCTAAACCTCCAACATCCTGGAACAACACAAGATAAACACAGGTCAGGAAATAATCAACAGTTAAAAAAGTAAGCAATTAGCACCACTGTGGGAATATTCCCCAGATACACCCAATTGGGCGGTATGCCACAAGTGCACTGTGATTCAAATCAGATGCTTACTGCGGTACTGGTGGTTATACAGTTACACTTAGTTGAGTTAATTTTGTTACGCTGATCTGCAAGCGACAATGGCCATGTCACGACAAGCAAGTCCACATCTGACAAGTTGTAAAAGATACACAGAGACAAGTTGTACATCAGTGATAAAAATAGTGAGATAAGTATCTATATAGGTCGTTTGACATGGAGTGTACACTTTTTGGGCAAATATGCCCGCAAAGAACCACTTTTCTATACCAATCCTAGAACAAATACCATTCAATGACAGTTACCCTAATAGGAATTAGGATTTACTTTTAATAAACTTGAACAATGTGTCAGTTTTGCTGTACAGTCACAAAAATTCGGATTTTTGTCATGAAATGTCTGATTTTACACCCCTAAATGTGCCCCATATATATTAAGCCCAGTATAAAAAAGATCCATTTTCATGTGAATTGGCCAAGATTTCAAACCTGAAACAGCACAGGCATACATGAAGTTTGCATGCTTGACCTTGATATATTGAAATCTGCTGGGGCTCTATTAGGGTATTGGAAATGGCTTGTTCTTGTATTTTCACCAAATTTTTACGACTGTACAGCAAAATCGACAAATCACAGGAGTTCAGTAAAATTATTCCATATTTGGTCAATTGGCACTAAATGATATTTGTTCTTAAAGTGGTACAAAAAAGTGTTTCTTTGCGGAGATATTTGAGAAAAACAATGTGCGCTCCGATGTCAAACAGCCCATACCTCTTGCAGCTGGCTGGTTTTCAGATTTTCTTTGCACTGAACAGGTTAAGGCTCAATGTTTTCAAATCTTAGACGTATAAATAACAAACGAAACATACTTTTGCATCTGTCCGCAAAAAGAGGTGAGGGGTTAGACCAAGCTGCCGAGCACACACCGCCACAGCTCGACAGTGATTGGACTGGATGGAGCCGCACGTGATCACATGACTGCACCCTCTGTTCAGGGCATCTGCCATGACAAACTCCAGTTTCCTCACCTGAAAACAAAGTCAATTATCCCTTAATGCTTGCAACTTGCATTTGAAAAATCTTCACAATTTCAGTACCAAAGAACCTTACCTGTCCCAGAACCATGGACACAAATGGAACAAGCGAGAGGCATAAATCCTCATGAACCCACACATATTACATTGCCGAGTTGAAATCGTATGTGGCTGGAAAGTTACTTTCTCCACTCTCTGTGTAGGCAAACCTAAACAAAAAAATACCAATGCCCTCATGGCAAACTGATGCTTTTTTAACCCATTTAGTCCCGAGTCCCTACAGCAGGAGATATATTGACCATGATAATTCAAGGGTAGTGCCAGATTTCAGGTGCCAAGCTAATCTGGCTCTACCCTTGAATTATCATGATCAATCCATCCCCTGCAACTGGTACATAGTCGTTAGGCAACACCTCCAAAATTGAAGAAATGGGACCTTGGGGCTAAATGGTTTAATTGGTGTCAATGACTGTTACCTTGTTCCCTGATAATGTGCTGCCAGTCATGTCATCTCTCTTGATAGAGACAGAAAACCCATCTGGCACTCCAGGTACTGTCCAGGCATGGATTGGGGTGTTTGGCATGGCAAGCTGTCAATATAAAATGGTGTAAATTAAGGAAGGTTTACACACACACACTATATATATATATATATATATATATATATATATATATATATATATATATATATATATATATATATATATATATATATATATATATAAAATTTTTCATTAAATTCTGAGAATGCTGTGCTAATGCCATGGAATTCCAGGCTGGTATGCTTGCATTGTGTCATCAGGACATCAGCTGCCCTTTTTTGTGACTGCATCGCTTATTAAATCTTTTGAGCCTTCCACTGAACACCTACTACATAAAATAATAGGGACTACCCCCAGGCACCCCGCCATCCGCTGGAGAATATCCATTGTTTCCCCCCCCCCCCCCCCACCTCCCACCCCCTAAATGCACTTAATCAGAGTAGCTCCAAGGGACGTAATTTTTCATTAAATTCTGAGAATTCTGTGCTAATGCCATGGAATTCATGGCTGGTAAGCTTGCATTGTGTCATTAGGACATCAGCTGCCCTTTTTTTTTTTTTTTTTTTTTTAGGGATGCAATCCACGTTGTGCTGGCGGTGCTACCAGTAAATTCTAGAGGCGCCTTCTAGTACATGCGTTGTGTTTGCAATTTCAGGTTACGCCGTATGCCTACCTGAAGAGCCCCCCCCCCCCCCCCCCCCCCCCCCCCCCCCCCCCCCCCCCGGGGCGAAACCGGTCGTAGGCGGCAAAAACTTTAAATCTACTCAGCAGGTCCAATATCTGTTTGGGAATATTTTCTAGCATCCCCCCTCAGGGGGAACACTGGATATTCTCCAGCGGATGGCGGGGTGCCTGGGGGTGGTCCCTATTACTTTTTGTAGTAGGTGTTCAGTGGAAGGCTCAAAAGATCTAATAAGCAATGCAGTCACAAAAAAAAGGGCAGCTGATGTCCTGATGACACAATGCAAGCTTACCAGCCTGGAATTCCATGGCATTAGCACAGCATTCTCAGAATTTAATGAAAAATTACGTCCCTTGGAGCTATATATATCACCACAACAGCAGAGCAAATACTTTAAATAGTAGTGACGGTGATATGACAAAAAATTTTAAATAAAGAATATGTGTATCTATACCAGTGATGCAAAAGCAGCAATTAGGCAGAGTGGCAGGAGACAGAGCTGTGACAAATTTGTATCACCCCATGGAGCAAAAAACACAATTCTGCAGAGATGGGAGCGTGTCTTTCGGTTCTTGACAATTTTTTTTAACCCTTTTCATCCTGATACACCATTGCTTGAAATGAATTTGACTGATAGCTCAAGGGTGGTGCCAGAATAGCTTGGCGACTCAGGCGCCAAGCTATTCTGGCATCACCCTTGAACTAGGGCAGTTGATCGATCTCCTAGTCTGTAATTTAGCCTTCATAGGACAATAAGCAATTTTGACAAAATGAGCCTCAGGATGTAATGGGTTAACAATTCGAAACTCAACCTGTCCAAAATTTGCCAATGATGTGTGTACACAAACACAGAATAGTGAATGCCACTTTGACCCTGACATTATATATTACATGTATTGGGATTATACTGAGTATGAACAGTTGGTATATGACAAAAGCACAAATTCAGTGTATGTTCATTATCAACTGGTCTGTGTATGTGTCGATGGATATGGTTGTGCGCATAGGATTCTTAACTCATTTAAGATGTGTGTCCTCCGGATACGCGGCTTAAGCCGCGTATCTGGAGGCGGCATGTCTCGAATGAGTTAAAAGACTATCCTCCCCGGACAAGTTAACACCTTCACTGCCCAGAAATTTAAACAACACCCACCTGCAAGAGGTATAATCCTAATGAGTCTGCAGTGGCTCATAAGGATCTATATTCCTCTTGCTGAAACCATTTTGTATCAATTAAGGTTTTTAATGACAGCTGCGGAATCTCTGACAGAATTTTAAATGATTTCAAAAATGCTAACTGCATTCAAATTTCAATAGCAGTGAAGGGGTTACTGTTGCATCAGTGCAAGTGTGAGTTACAAACCTGTACTTTCACCGTTGGTATACAGGTCAGTTTCTTGGCCCATTCTGGCGGGTGATATTGCACCAAGGCACACGACCGACTAGACGCCTTTGCACTCATGTGTCTTTTCAAAACAATGCTGAATGCACTCAATTCATTGCGAGTTGTGTTTAAGTTTGCACAAAAACCAACAACAATTTTTTCTAAAGAAAATAGCCTTTTACCCATCAATGCCGAGATAAATGAGGAGGTGCTCGGTAGGGAAAAAGTATTTCGTTGATGTTAATCTGAAAACGTTATTCTTGTGTCATGAAACTTGTCACCGTCCCCCTTCTGATAATTTACTGATGGCAGTTGACTAATGCACATTTGTAGAACAATCAGACAGTTCATGTATATAAATGGCCCTCTACATTAGCATCGCGACTAAAAGCGCTACCGACATTCAAAGGGTTAACTATTCATCCCTGTCGCAACTTACAGCAGGAGATGGGTCGACCATGATAATTCAAGGGTAGAGCCAGATTTGCTTGGCGCCATCAGCACCAAGCTAATCTGGCACTGCCCTTGAATTATCATGGTCGATCCATCTCCTGCAATTGGTACATAGTCATTAGATAACGCCTTCGAAATTTGGGAAATACGGCCGTCGGGCTGAATGAGTTAAAGAAATTGGCTATTCTACTTCGACACACTTCACTGACCTTTGCCCTGATGGCACGCCTGCTTCATAACTTTGCATTATGCCTGTGCACAACGCACAGATTTTCAGCATTGAATATGGCGTGGATTTTGTGTTTAAGTCTTCGAGTATGCATTTATGCAGAGAGCAAACAATATTGTATGTTTATAATAACAGCTTATTACAACACAATCCCAAATGCATAGTGTCTGCACAAAAGTAAGCCGGACTGACGAGGGACAACAGTAAGCAGTTGTTGGGGGCAGAAGAGAGTAGCAACTCGCTAGCCACTGAAAAAGTCTCGAAAGGGGATTATCGAGTAATATGGTGAACCGAACGTGCTAAAATGAGCTCCTGTAATATCATGACTAGCGTCGCAAAGTAACACAATAATATTTAACAATATTTAAAGAACAATAGCGAATTAATCTTATCAGTCGCTTGTAAGTTTGTTTTTTTTTTTTTTTTTTATCCAGTGTAATTGTATGTGGCTTCTCCTAGTGGGTGTCGCAATAATACAATTATATGTAGTGTGATTAATCATTAATACAATATTTACCGCACGAATGGCACCAAAGACAATACATTATAGTTTACTGTCTTTGATGGCATGTATTAATCTTTTCTCTATAATCATCTTACACTGACGGCTTCGACGAGACTATGCTATCCTCAAGCCTAGGCATGAAATGAGTTCTCTTTTCTTCGCAACTTAGACAGAGTACTCTCCCATGGTCCACAGGACGTTGACCCTCTTGGACTTGGTTACAAAAATTGTGATTTTTACACGTCTCAGCGGTCTACATACCGTGGAATTTAACGGTTTGTATGTATCATCAACACAGCTATCGGTAGTATCTTCAGTTCATCAGAATAAGAGAATACTGTAACCTTTTACTTATGGGGATTACCATCGTTGATCGCGGCACCTTTATTCACTAATTCAGGCTGATGGGTTCTGTGATCTCACCGTTGACTCCCAGCTCATTCGCACCCATGTGGCACCCAGAGATTTACGTTCGGTCGTCACGACACCCGAAGTGCATCAGTAACGAGTTTTGCACCCGCTTTCAGCAAGTAATTTAGTGATTCAAATCTTGTGACAACTTATTTGTGAAAACATGTACCACAGTCACACAGTGTGGGAACATCACTTAAACGTTACACTACCTTTCCCTCACACATTTTATACATCACGTACACAACGTTTCCCCTCAGTGTATTGGTATCCCAACTTAACTGGAAGTAACCAGCTCGATCGGTACTGTTGGGTGTCAAAATACCATTTACAAGTAAAAACACAATATACTGCCAATCAGCCCTATTCAGTGTCACTGATCAGTCTATTACATTGTGGTGCTTCAAATTATATTGATGCGTTCACAGTCATATCATGCAGGGTCTTTTAATTGTTCTGACACAGGTTGGTTTGGTCTGACTGCCTGATGGCAACACTGTTTGTTGTAGAAATCACCACACTAAACAAAACAAAAACGCTACCAACACCTAAAGGGTTATCATAATGAAATTAACCCTTGGCTGTCAGCAGAGCTTTTTGTCCTGATGGTTTTTGTATGAATGATTGCACTTCAGGAATCATTGGGACAAAAAGCACTGCTGACAGGCAAATGGCTAACATCCGGAAGAGTGGTCTTCTCTGTTCATGACCAGGCCTCAGTTGCATGAGTGATCTTGCTTAGTCCTGCACAAGCCACTAAGCAAGGTGCTGCGCTGTGGCTGAGCACCTTGCTTAGTAGCTTGAGCAACACTAGACTCTAGCATCTGAGCCCTGGTACCCCCCCCCCCCCCCCCAAAAAAAAAAAAAAAAAAAAAAATAAATAAATAAATAAATAAATAAAATTAAAAAAAAAATTAAAAAAATAAAAAATAATAATAATAAAATAAAATAAATAATAATAATAATAAATAAATAAAACAATAAATAAATAAATAAAATTTTTAAAAATCATACTTTTCTCTGGTTGCAGATTATCTGTCAAATTAATTGGAGGCTTCCTGAATGAATCTTCACTGACATCAGGCAGATTTTTGGTCCTCCCTTACATCAACGATCACCATGATGCGCATACGGCGACCTAAACGATGCTACTTCATAGTCTTTGCCGCTGTGGCTACCTTCTTCAGCATGCTTTACATGACAGGTTACAGTGTGGTGCTGTGGGGGATGGATCCCTCAGTGACACGACCCAGAAATTACTTTGAAGATGTTGCACACAGTATCGACCCTAAGAGATCTAGAATAATGGTCTCATGGTATGGACGCACTGGCAACCACATGTTTCAGTATTCTGCCTTGATCGGTATCGCCAAAATGAACAACATGACGCCCATTATTCCCCCAAACATTGATCTCCTGGATATTTTTAATCTGCCTACACTACAGGGTTCAAAGTCTTTACTTCGGAATCCAATAATTTACAAGGACCCACCAGGGTATGTGGGGATATATGACAAGACGAATGAGCATTTGGATCAAACAAGGGATGCTTTTTTGGACGGATACCACCAGGCATGGAGATATTATGAGCCAGTCCGCGAGGAGCTTCTCACCAAGCACTATATCTTTCACCAGCCGATAAAGAACAAGGCTGAATCATACATCAAAGATGCCAGGGACACCTCAGGCAAGCATGATGCTGTCACTATTGGGGTTCATGTTCGACGCGGAGATTTTGTACGACAAAGGATAAAAGGCTTCACCGCAGCCCCCATCCCTTATTACTACAAAACGATGAACTATTTTCGTCGTAAATATGGCAACGTCTTGTTTATAATGATAACAAATGATTACTACTGGGCAATTGATAACTTGGACATTGGTCCTGATGTATATTATTCAACGAACACAGACCCAGCGGTTGACCTGGCTACGCTTGTGTCATGTGATCACGTCATCATTACCTCAGGGTCATTTTCATGGTGGGCAGCATTCTTGTCTAGAGGGGAAGTGATTTATTACCATCTGTATCCTGAACCTAACACCAAAATAGGACGACAGTATGTGCTGACAGACTACTACCCACCACACTGGAAAGCAATGTGAAAGTTTTTTTTTTCAATTGATGCTCATTAATTTGTTTGTATGTGGAGGGGTGTGACTGTGTTTGTGTGAAACATATTTAACCATTATGTTCAAGGGTGGCATCAGAATACTTGGTGCCATGAAGGCGCCAAGCTAAACTGACACCACCCTTAAACTATTCTGGTTGACCTGTCCCCCGACTGGTAACATAGTGTTCAGAGGACAACTCCAGAATTTGTGCATGTGTGTGTTTATAAGAAAAACACCTGTACCCCCCCCCCCCCCCCACCCATTTAATGGTGGTCTGTTTGTGTGTGTGTGCACACGCGCTTGTGTGTGTGTGTGAATATTTTTACAAGCCATCATGTCAAAATGTTCTAATTTCGGAGTTGTCAGCTGGACACTATGTTTCATTTCAGAAAACATGTTGACCGTATAGTTCACAGGTGGCGTCAGTTGCCTGTCATCTAGAGGCACCAACCATTACCTTTTCTGACACCACCCTTGAACATGGTCATTAATATTTTGTTGTAATTCCATCATGGCTGAATGGGTAAATTAGCTGATATTGTTTCATGGTTCAGTATGATGAGTGTGCATTATGACCATATTGCTGATGTGAAGAATTTTTGTTGTAAAAGTTGTTTGTGTTTTATTGACGGTGTACAGGACAGCCAGATTCACTCGCTGAACGCCATATGCGTGGAGATTTCTTTTTGGGTGAGGCAAAATCATTTTTCAGGGAAGGCTCATTTTGCAAAATGTTGTATTATAATATATATATTTCTGTTGTGAAATTTGCCATTTGGGCAATGGCGAATGCAAATTTCACAGTAACACACCAAATTGTTCAGACTACCAGCAGAAAAAGATTCCCATATTTTACTTGGATGGTAGTCAGAATTTCTATTGGGGTCATAGAAGATTTTGTCCTCTCTGTGTGTGTACACATTCTGATTCTGCATCTGTATGAATTAGTACTTTTATTTTTATTGAAATGTCAGTGTTTGCGTATGTGTTTGTATACATGTGCATGCACTCAGGCATGTGTATCAGTTTATGATCATCACTTAAGGTCTGTTATTGTCAATGTATATCCCAGTAAGCAAAATATCCTTTAACTAACATCAGTTGAGTTGGCCCACATTCATTTGCACGTCTAGGCTAACAATCTAGCTGTTGTCGGCCCAAGGACCTTCAGCTCGCTGGAATTACCTGTTCAAAATTTGATCTTGTATATGTTCTGCCTGTTCATGTCCATGGACCCAGTTACAGGTGATTTCTTGAGTAAGTTATAACCAGTAACTGCCAATCATAGAGCTAGTGGTGACATTTTCAGTCCAGTGCTCACCACTAGCTCTGTGGTTTTACTTGGTACCAAACCTGTTTAAAAACTGACAGATGTATTATTGTACTAGACTGCTGTAGAGTTTGGCACTGTACTAAGACTATGACTATGAAGAAAAATGTGATCATGTATTCATGAAGTCCATCATGGCAGCGAAATTCAACAGCAGTCTGTTGTTGTTTACATTCTCTTTTCTTCACCTTAATGGGTTTTCATTTTCGCATTTTTTTTTAAAATTACTTTTTTTTTTTTTTTTTGCTGTTGTGGATGATTTTATTTTTGTAGTACATATAGCATGAAATTCCTGTAAAGTTTCACCATATCTTATATTATGCAGCCTTTTCAAAAGAGTGATTACATAAACATACGCAATAGAAGAAAGTATTGAACAAAAAAAGCTAAATGTGCTTCAAAATAACCAGGCAGTACATTTTACCTTTCTGTCTTTATCATTCTGAAGCATCTCTTTCATTATTATTTAAGATTAACCCTTTGGCTGTCAGTGGCGTTCAGGGTTTTTTTTGGGTTTTTTTTTATCACGCTGATTCATGCAGGAATCATCACAACATAACCCACTACCAACAGCTAAAGAGTTAATCTTTCATGTTTTATGCTGGTTTAACCCATTTAGCCCCAAATCCCTAAAACAGGAGACGGATGGACCATGACAATTCAAGGGTAGTGCCAGATGAGCTTGGCGCCTTCAGGCGCCAAGCTCACCTGGCACTACCCTTGAATTATCATGGTCGATCCATCTCCTGCAACAGGTACATAGTCCTAAACTAGCACCTCCAAAATTTGGGAAATGTGGTCTTGGGGTTAAATGGGTTAAGTTGACTGCATAATACTTATCATCAAGGACGCTGATATTATGACAGTTCAAGGGTTAGTGTAGCACCAAGCTATCATTGTCACCATCTTTGAGCTGTCATGGTTACCAGTAAATCCATTGCCTGCAACTTGTATGCATTGCATACAGTGACGATTTTAGCTGCGCGTCATGTATGCTCAGGGGCAATAAAAACCGCGAAATGTGTCGGTAAATGTACCTGCAAGTGAAGATCCATCTATACAACAAAACAAGAAATTATCTTTTTTGTTTGCTTTAGATGTTTAGCCTATTTGTCTGAATACCTGCGCACACTTCTGACATTTTGAAAAAAAGTAATCGCCCTTGACTGCCTTGGAAGACAGGGTTATACTTATGGTGAAAATAAGCAAAACTGTGCACACCTTGACCAGACGTTTCCTGTGAGATGTGTTAACACACATGTTTTGTAGACTGCTTATGATGTTGTAAACCGCATCAAAAGAAATTTGAAACGTAAAATTCACTAGAAACACAGAACTTCTGGTACACATCATTTTCTTAAACCATAATTATCATACTGAGGCTAATATCTTCAAAATAATTTTGTACATTGCCATTTGCAAGCTATATTATAGTACTTACAGATAACAATGTAGACCAATGGCTTTAGTTCAAAGGTAGTGCCAGAACAGCTTGGCGCCTAGAGGTGCCAAGCTATTCTGGCACTACCCTTCAACTATTTTAGTCAAATTTATTTCATACACTAGTGTATTCTGAATGATAAGGGTTAATAAATCAGTTGCGATGTGAGTTACTTTCAAGCCATTTTTTATGCTCCAGTGGTTGTCAAAGAGATGAACACACACAATATATCCATTTGATCAGGTAAATATGTCTTCTACCATATAATTATGAACAAACAACTGTTTTTTTGTGTGTGTTTCTAAGTCATGTTAATTTTTTAGATGCCTTTGACAAATGAAAAGTCTCTTGGCTTGACTTCGCGAACGAAGATTTTATAGGAGTTGCCCATGACGTCTGCAGGCTTGTTCGTGGCTGCGGAGGCCAATCCGAGACAGGCAGGTTCGACCGCAGTGGCTGCAGGGGAAGGTCTGGCCAGGGTTCTGAGCTGCGGCATCTCTGTTTTTTCTCCTGAGCCGCTTGTCCTTAAGGCTAGCTCTGCGAGAGTCCTCAAAGGAGACAGCTGCCTTGTAAATGGTGGAGCGCCAGGTGTCACGGTCCGCAGCAAGCGAAGACCACTGGTGGTGGTCGATTTGGCAGGCACTAAGTGACTTCTTGAGACAGTCTTTGTATCTCTTCTTTGGTGCCCCTCTGTCACGGTGTCCAGTAGCAAGCTCGCCGAACAGGGTGATCTTTGGTAGGCGATGATCCTCCATCCTGGAGACATGCCCCGCCCAGCGGAGCTGTGTCCGCAGCAGCAAAGCCTCGATGCTCACAGTTTCAGCCTGTTCAAGGACCTCGACGTTGGTGACATAGTCACTCCAGTGAATGCCCAGGATGGTACGCAGGCAGCGCTGGTGGAAGCGTTCGAGGAGTCGTAGTTGGCTGCGGTAGAGGGCCCAGGACTCGGAACCATACAGCAGGGTGGCGAGGACCACAGCTCTGTACACGCTGATCTTGGTGCCTGTTTTCAGCTGTTGATTGTGCCACACCCGCTTGAAAAGTCGCCCGAAAGCACTGTTCGCTTTTGCCAGCCTGCTGTCAAGCTCCTTGTCCAGCTTGGCGTCCGACGTGATAATGCAGCCAAGGTAAGTAAACTGGTGCACTGACTTTAGTTCAGACTCGCCAATGGTGATGTGAGGAGGGCGATACACTGTCTTGGGTGCCGGCTGATGGAGGACCTCTGTCTTTTTCAGACTGACCTCGAGTCCTGACCTCATCCTCACATCTTACACACTGCATCACTCATTTATACAGTCACTCCTATTACTTCCATACTCAATATATACATACTTAGTCAAACATGCAGACATTTAATTTCAATATCCAGTCGCATGATATAACGTTAATAACATGCAGCCTGACAGATAAAACCCAATATGAAGTATACATAACACGCTGCACATGCAGATTTCCCAAAAGTAAGGAAGGCAGTATCCAGTACTGAAATGAAAAGTAGGTCAATACCAAACAGGCCGGATATTCATTCACACTGGCCCTAGTGACACTGCACGCTATTTGGTTTACAGCTGTGTCCTCTGCAGATGCTCCCCATTTCGCTTTCAATATCCCGCAACGGTATGGTCATTGATGATGTCATAAGTCATCAACATGAAAGTTTTAGGACTGAACACCCTCTTGACACAAGAGAAAAGGTTGTGGGTTCGAACCCAACTGGGGTCAGAATTTGTACAGACCTCATTTCGGTGCCCCATCTTTGAAATCACCTTTGTGATGGTCAAAAGATGTTAGGCCCTAAAGATTAACGTTTTCTTTACACAAGACTTAACACTCCTTTGAAAATATTCTATGACAAAATGTGTCAAAATGAAACAAAGTATATTTACGAAGGAAAACACTGCGGTGAAAAATGAGCGTTTTTATTGCCTCTTGTTTCAGTACAGTATTATTTGTGTGAGAACATATTTGTGATGTTCAGAAATTCCAAGTGCATGTCAGTTAAATTATTCTGATTAGAAGAATCTAGTCTGGAAGATAATTTCATTAAGAAATTCATCTTGTTTTATTTATATTGGCATCGGCTTTAACCCATTCAGCCCTGACGCACTACAGCAGGAGATGGGTCGACCATGATAATTCAAGGGCAGTGCCAGATTAGCTTGGCGCCTGTCGGCGCCAAGCTAATCTGGCACTGCCCTTGAATTATCATGGTTGATCCATCTTCTGCAACAATTGCATAGTCGTTAGATGACGCCTCCAAAATTGGGGAAATATGTGCGCAGGGCTGAATCAGTTAACCCTGAATGCGTTCCAGCAATGTGTCTGTTTATGTGTGTCCTGTGGACAGCACTGGTGACCACATGCACAAAGGGATTAGTCCTTTCACTACTGAGAAAAAGCAAACATGATCCATCTGCAAGAGACATAGATCTTTGTGAGCCCCTGCAGTCGCAGGGGCTTACGAGGATCTGTGTCTCATGCTGAGACAAGTTTGTATATATATATATATATATATATATATATATATATATATATATATATATATATATATATATGTTCCTTGGATGACTGCAGCTTTTGGTGGTTGAATGAACAAAGATTGCAGAAACAAAGTATGCGTCCTGTGGCAGGGATGGGGTTAAAACTGTGTATGAGGTCTGCCTCTCCCCTCCCCATCCTTCTGACAGCAATATGTTTTAGCTGTCTACTGCTTCAGGGCATTATGTCATTGCTTTTGTAATTGTGTATATCAATTTGGGTGAAGTACTACATGCAGATAATCTACCCTTATTTTATTTAGCCTTGATGCACCACAGCAGAAGATGGATCGACCGTGGGAATTCAAGGGTAGTGCCAGACTAGCTTGGAGCCTTCAGGCGCCAAGCTAATCTGGCACTGCCCTGGAATTATCATGGCTAATCCATCGTCTGCAACTGGTACATAGACGTTAGGTGACACCTTCAAAATTTGAGAAATGCAGCCTTGGGATCAAAATGGGTTAATGTCAGACTGATGTAGGTATGTTTTCATGAGCTGCTAAATGGGATACCTTTGATTTTAAGGTGACATTTTGAGTCTTGGCAGCACACTCATGGTGTGTAGGTACTGACGTCCTGTAAATAGATCAGTTTGCTATTTCTTTTCCTTACAGTGCAGTAGTGGTCACAGCATCATACTTAGTATGTCTTACAATAATGCATGACAAAAGTGCTAACATAAACTATGAAGTTTGAATGTCGCAAAACGAATGACTTTTCTCTTTGGAGGTCTGGTCCCATGTATTGTGAAAGGCAGGGTAGAAAAGTCTTAGTGGAAGAGAGACACTATTAGTAACCCATTTTACTGGTAAATTTTAGCCATCAAAGCCTGCCATGGACTGGAGTAGATCACTCAAGTTCACACCTGGATTGCATTTCACTATGTCTTCATTGAGTTCAGGATTTTTTAATATACAGTGTTCATGTTGCAAACTTGCATGCATGCTTTTCATTCATAAATCCAAACTTTTATAATTATATACTGTATGTTTATTGTCACATTAAATTTGTGTTCTTGTCAGGTTGGATGGGTTGAATTTTTTTCTGCCCATGCTTTGGTGTAGATATTTTATTGTTGGTTTTTAAAACTGTGCCAGGTCAAAACTGTGTTCAAACTACACCTTAATACATTGAGCCATAGATCAAAATTTCCAAATTTGGGAGTGGTCTTCTGAAAATTAAATTACCATTCAGAGGCACAGTGACCATGATAGTGCATGGTGCCAAAATAGCTTTGCGCCAGCAGGCACCGAACTATTCTGGCACCACCCTTGAACTGCCATGGTCAGTATGTATCTGTCAGGTTGAATGGGTCAGTGTCTTATGTATTGTTTGCTTAGGTTGGGTTGGTGCATGCAGGTACACATGCAGGTGTGTGGACGTTGGTACATGTACAGAACTATGTATATGTCATTTACATCAGCGCGACGTGTGTTTGTTATCATATGTTACGATATCCAGTGCACTTCCATCACTTCCATGCACAGCCCCTCGTTACTCCCTGCTGAGAAAGGAGCGAATGCAAGAAGTGAACACAGCTCGCCCCTTCTCAGCAAGAATAAAAGTGGGGCTGTGCACGGAAGAGAGTTTGCTTCTTAACCCCTTGGCTGTCAGGAGTGCTTTTTGTCATGATTCCTGCAGGAATCATCGCAACAAAAAATGCTACCAACAGCCAAAGAGTTATATTGATTTTGGTGTTGGACCATGTGTATGAATGAAATAAACTTATATGAATAATGCCTGAAGTATACATGTATCTTGATCTGAATGTGTGAAATATATATGTATATACATGTAGGTAGGTAGGTATCGTACATATGTATGTACATACTTGTGTATGTATGTATGTGGACAAGCCAGGGTCAGTCTGCCCCAGTAATACATTTGTGTAGTATAACAGTTCAAGGGATTTTTTTAATTTTTTTTTTTTTTTAGTTAGTGCTTTGAAGACAGCACAGCTATGTGTCACGTCTGCTGAACGCTTTTACCAGTAGCTGTCAAGAGGTTGAGGTAACTTTGTATTTAATTATGTTTGAGCTGAACGTTTATAAACACAGTTTCATTAATAATAATGCATAGCATTTATATGGCGCATTTCTCATATTTATAATATAACTCAATGCGCAGAATGTAGCCACGAACTGAACCCAACATGCACGCTCACGTGAATCACACGCATTCACTCACACACTGTACGTAAACACAGAACATTCACGTGGTGCTAAGGGCAAGCTCAAGCGAGCTACACGGTATTTGGAAATCGTTTTGTATTTGAAATTTTATTAAGTTGGCTGAAACTGATACCAAAGTGGAGGGGGAGGAAGAGCCGGAGTACCCAGAGAAAGAACCCCCGACGGTCCGCCCGAATTAACGGTGACACTTACTAAATGAGAAAAATCCGACGCCGGAACCCGGAATCGAATCTCGCACCTTTAGCATTGGTGGCAGGCGCCTTAACCACTGCGCCACGGACCGCCCCGTTGTGCTATTTTTCTCCCTTTCCCCACTCATTTTATTTTGATTTTTGTTCATTTTCATGTTAACATATATGCTTTTGACAGACTCTCATGATCATCTGCAATTTTCAGGGCTCATGGGAATCTGTGCCTCATGCTCGTAGACATTTAACAGTCAATTTGTTTTCGTGGGCAGGAGAAATAGCTTGCTGCAGGTCACAAGAGCGCCTAACTCATTGTACGAATACCCACATTTTGGAGTTATCCTCCGAGGACTGCATTACAATTCAGAAGACAGATCGACCATGATAGTTCAAGGGTGGTGGCAGAATAGCTTGGCGCCAATCTATTCTGCCACCACCTTTGAACTATCATGATCGAGCCATATTTTGCTGTGGTGTGTCACGGGCAGAATGAGTTAAGGATCTGTGCATTTTGCTTGCAGGCAATGGTCACACTTCTGTGATCTTTCAGTTGCTCATGACTTATAGTTATTTATGGACAAAATTGGATGGGAATAGATGATTTCAGAGATCAGAAATAGGTCGAAATTGCATTTGTTTTGATGCAAACAGTGGATTAACAGCCTGTACAAACATGCTATACTGCATGTTTGTCTGGGCTTTTAATCCACTGTTTCTGTCGAATTACATGCAGTTTGAACCTACTTTTGATTTCTGAATGTCTGTTACTTAGTCCACATGAGTTTATTGGCCACTGCTGGCCCATGCGCAGGTCAGCTGTGGTCGATGTGAGCCCAGTAGCCTTTTGCACTCTGGTATTTGTATTTATTATTATAATTATTATCAACCTTCATGACTGCTACTTAGGAGTTTGTTCTGCGAAAAGACGTGGTTTTTCGCCCTCGGTATGGTCAGTATGGTCGAGGAGTGTAAAGAATAATGGTGAAGTTGTTGTTTCATGCCCCCCCCTCCCCCCCACCCCCAGCCCCCAATTCAGAGATAGAAAAGAGACTGTTCTGTAAGTTTTGTGATAAGGTGTTATGTGTTCTTTGATTTTGCATTTTTTTTTTTTTTTTTTTCCCACAAATCTAGCTCTCTCCATGTTTGCAGTTTTATTTTTAACTTTCCATTGTATTTATTATTATTAGTAGTAGTAGTATTGATCATAGTTATTTTTTCATTATCACTGATGTTTGTGTGTGTGTGTGATTCTGGTTTGTGGATGGAAGTGAGAAAATTAAATCTTTTGTATGAAGTCCAAAGTGATCTAATGATTTATGTGTGTGTGCATGCATGGGTGCGGGCCTACGTACGTGCATGCTACCTGATTCTAATTTGAGAATAACCCCTTTTTCTAGAACGTTGATAGTGCCACAGCAGTAACCCATAGAAAGCTATTGGGAAAAAACAAACACAAGACGCCGAGAAAGTGTCCAATGGGGATTATTGGGTATTATGGTGAGTCAAACTGCCTAAAACGCACAGTCTTTGTGCGGTATTTTCTGTAATAAAACACGCAATCATGTGTAGTTATAACACATGTCCTAATTTTATTAGTATTTAAAGAAATTGTCGAATCCAGTCAAATTCCAGTAAAAACTGTACACTGTTGTAATTGTGACGGTACAGTGGAAAGAGGGGGGGGGGGGGGGGGGTTAGGGGCTGCTGCAATAACATTAAAGCACCCCCTCTTTCAGGGACCATGTTGTGGACTGGCAGTGAATGATTTTTCTTTTTAAGCCGGGGATGGGGGGGGGGGGTTCTGTAGTACCAAAACACCCCACACACACACACACACACACCCACTGTATCCGGCCCTGGTCAGTCTCAGCCGAGCTGCACTCTTGTCGGTGTCACCAAACTGGTCAACTAAGTACAACAAACCAAGGGGAATTACTCAGCGCTGGACAACAGTTAGATCCCCTGCCCAAGTCAAGCCTTACTGGTCATGTAAGTACTTGACTTTTTTTTTAAGGACTGCAAAAGACAGAAAAGGTTCCAGTATTTCCAAATGAGATGTTATTACAAGGATGCTGCACAAAAATATTACATACTTTGTTTAACTAAGAAGTTTGAAACTAAACACGCGAGTGTCGCAGTGAAAGTTTATCAGCTCTTCTTAATACGTGGGCATAAGGAATGTCACCTGTGTACTTCTAGATTTCGCGTTTGACCATACACATGCATAGCTTGTTAAAAAGAAGCTAGTACCATTTTTCATGGCGAATTTCTGCAGCAAAAATGTAAATTGTTCTAAATCGCTGTAACTCGGTACATCCTGAGGATGAAATTATCAATTTTCAGAAAACCTCTGAGGTCTATGTCACAGTTCTGGAGACAGATCGAAACCCTTGACTGACTATCATGGTAGATCCAAATCCTGTCATAGCACGATTTGAACCACTGACACAGAGACCATACAATTGATCTAATGACACAGATTGATTGACACTGGACACTGGTACTAGTGCCACATTAGGTTTTTGTCAGTCTTAGGTAACACATCCATTACGACTGTCCGGAGACCGTTAATAACTTTGGTTCCTGCAGGAATCATCAGTGGTGACAAAAACCGCTACGACAGCCAAAGCGTTAATCCGCTTGTGCATGCAGTTCTGGTGGAGGCAGAACGCGGTTGACATGTCAGGGGAGGCAATGACAAATGTTGAGGCCGTGTGAAAACTGTCTTGCTGTTCTCTCAGGATAATGCTGACATCGTTGACCGTTAAGGGTGGCCGGGCGTCCCAATGCGCACAAGGTCATCGAGCCGACCTCGGCCGCCGTTGGCCCGCGCACGAACGTGCGCGGGCCAACGGCGGCCGTGGTCGGCCCGATGATCGTGTGCGCATTGGTGGGGGGGGGGGGGGGGGGGGGGGGTTCTGACTGAGGGGGGAGACAACCACAAATTGAGGTATGTCTTTTATGTTATCAGAAACCGGGTCGCCTCCCTTTGAACGTACCGTCAATCGACCAGTATTCCGGCTGGGTATCTTTTGTGGCGGGATGATCGTTACCTTTGGTTTTACATGCGGCACAGACCTCGGTCGGGAAACGCATTTTTCGCGGTGTAGATCGATTCTCACGATCCAGTTCTATTGTTGCATTGTAGAGAATATTTTGTACAAATATTCCTCAGTATCAATTAACAACAGAGATCGAAACCTGACACTAAGTCGTGACTTAACTCACTGTTCTGCCCGCGACACACGGCCACAGCACTGAAGATGTGGCTCGACCATGATAGTTCAAGGCCGGGTGGTGGCAGAATAGCTTGGCGCCTACAAGCGCCAAGCTATTCTGCCACCACCCTTGAACTATCATGGTCGATCTGTCCCCGGCCTGAATTGCCGTAATGCAGTCCTCAGAGGATAACGGCCAAAATGTGGGTATTTCGTAGCCGCTCTGGCACAAAAAGAAAACTGAAGTGCGTTCTTCGGTGGAGCCACGTCCTGGGGCCGAAGTGGGACCTAGTTGGCCTGTGCACAGCTGTGCGCGGACCAATTACGGCCTGTTGACCTTGAGTGCGGGTCCCATGGGTATAAGCTTTTCCTATTCCAAGAACTTGATTTAGGCTGCTGGCTAGTCAATCCGAGGTTTTCCGCCCCCTTTCGGAGCGATGACCGCAGCGGGTAAGGAAAAATCATGAAAATTTACCAGATTTTGAAGGCAGTTTTCCCAGGCTGTATCAGGCTCAGGCAGGTCAAATTGGGTCCTTTGGATAGGTCTTGGTGTCCCCAACTCGAATCCATCACTTTCAGGCCCGGAGCTGTAACTTTGGCCGGCGACACTGTAGTGTGTGTGTGGTGGGGGGGGGGGGAGGGGAGAGAGAGAGAGAGAGAGAGAGAGAGAGAGAGAGAGAGAGAGAGAAGAAGAAGAAGAAGAAGACAGAGAACAGCAAAAGTAAAAAATGACACAGACTTTCAGGCTCGCTGGCGGGCCGTCTACAAGGCCAAGGCAGCTCAAATTGGGGCTTTTTGAGTAAATCTGGGTATCTCTCTCTTGGCTTGACTTCGCGAACGAAGATTTTATAGGAGTTGCCCACGACGTCTGCAGGCTTGTTCGTGGCTGCGGAGGCCAATCCGAGACAGGCAGGTTCGACCGCAGTGGCTGCAGGGGAAGGTATGGCCAGGGTTCTGAGCTGCGGCATCTCTGTTTTTTCTCCTGAGCCGCTTGTCCTTAAGGCTAGCTCTGTGAGAGTCCTCAAAGGAGACAGCTGCCTTGTAAATGGTGGAGCGCCAGGTGTCACGGTCCGCAGCAAGCGAAGACCACTGGTGGTGGTCGATTTGGCAGGCACTAAGTGACTTCTTGAGACAGTCTTTGTATCTCTTCTTTGGTGCCCCTCTGTCACGGTGTCCAGTAGCAAGCTCGCCGAACCGGTAGGCGATGATCCTCCATCCTGGAGACATGCCCCGCCCAGCGGAGCTGTGTCCGCAGCAGCAAAGCCTCGATGCTCACAGTTTCAGCCTGTTCAAGGACCTCGACGTTGGTGACATAGTCACTCCAGTGAATGCCCAGGATGGTACGCAGGCAGCGCTGGTGGAAGCGTTCGAGGAGTCGTAGTTGGCTGCGGTAGAGGGCCCAAGACTCGGAACCATACAGCAGGGTGGTGAGGACCACAGCTCTGTACACGCTGATCTTGGTGCCTGTTTTCAGCTGTTGATTGTGCCACACCCGCTTGAAAAGTCGCCCGAAAGCGCTGTTCGCTTTTGCCAGCCTGCTGTCAAGCTCCTTGTCCAGCTTGGCGTCCGACGTGATAATGCAGCCAAGGTAAGTAAACTGGTGCACTGACTTTAGTTCAGACTCGCCAATGGTGATGTGAGGAGGGCGATACACTGTCTTGGGTGCCGGCTGATGGAGGACCTCTGTCTTTTTCAGACTGACCTCGAGTCCAAAGAGCTGGGCAGCATCTGCGAAGCAAGACGTGATGCGCTGCAGGGCTCTCTCTGTGTGTGCAACGAGGGCAGCATCATCAGCAAAAAGCAGCTCACGAATCAGTTGGTCTAGGGTTTTCGTGTGGGCCTGCAGTCGTCTAAGGTTGAACAGGCTGCCATCGAGACGATACCTGATGTACACTGCATCGTCATCATCGAGGTCCACTGTGGCCTGCTTCAACATCATGCTAAAAAAGATGGTGAAGAGGGTCGGTGCCAGCACGCAGCCCTGCTTTACGCCGTTGAGAATAGGGAATGGTTCTGAGAGATCATTGTTGAGTCTGACCTGGCCTTGCTGGTCCTCGTGTAGCTGGACAATCATGTTGAGGAACTTTGGGGGACAGCCAAGTCGCTCCAGGATCTGCCACATGCCTTGCCTGCTCACAGTGTCGAACGCTTTTGTTAGGTCGACAAATGTTACGTACAGCCCTTTGTTCTGCTCGCGGCACTTCTCCTGTAGCTGTCTCAGCACAAAGACCATATCGGTGGTGCTCCTGTTTGCTCTGAAGCTACACTGGCCCTCTGGGAGTTGGTCTTCAGCGATGGCAGGTACCAGCCGATTCAGGAGCAGCCTTGCAAGGATTTTCCCAGCAATGGACAGCAGGGTAATTCCCCGATAGTTGGAACAGTCAGACTTCTCGCCTTTGTTCTTGTACAGTGTGATAACGACTGCATCACAGAGATCTTTTGGTAGTGTTCCTTCCTCCCAGCAGCAGAGAAAGAGGTCATGGAGCTTGTTGTGCAGTGCTGTGCCTCCATGTTTCCAGATCTCTGGCGGTATTCCATCAATGCCTGCTGCTTTGCCACTCTTGAGCTGGTGGATGGCTGTGAGGGTCTCTTCAGCGGTGGGCGGTTCGTCCAATTCAACCTTTACTGGGAGGTGTGGGATTTGTAGGACGACTGCTTCTTGAACAGTGCGCTCAGCGCTGAAGAGGCTCTGAAAGTATTCCGACCAGCGGTTCAAGATGGAAGTATTATCTGTGAGGAGTGCCTGGCCATTCGCGCTTCGCAGGGGACTTTGTACCAGGTGCCTGGGGCCATACACTGCTTTCAGTGCTTCGTAGAAGCCCCTGTAGTCACCATTGTCAGCACAAAGCTGGGTCCTCTGTGCAAGTCTGGTCCACCACTCATTCTGGAGATCTCTGAGCTTGCGCTGGAGACTGCTGCAGACGAGGCGGAAGGCAGATTTCTTCACAGGGCAGGAAGGCTGGGCTAGGTGGGCCTGATGGGCGGCTCTTTTTTTTGCTAGGTGTTCCTGGATCTCTACATCGTTTTCGTCAAACCAGTCTTTGTTCTTCTTTCTGGCGAAACCCAAGACTTCTGCAGAGGATTTTGCAATAGCAGTTTTCAGTTGTTCCCAAAGTGTTTCAGGGGAGGAGTCTACTGGGTCCGCTGTGTCTTTGAGCCTGCGCTGTAAATCTGTCTGAAAGGCAGCTTTCACATCGTCACGCTGAAGGCTGGCAACGTCAAGCTTTTTCTTGGGGGCCCCCATTTCTTGGGTTTTGGCTTGAAGTGGAGCCTGAGTTTGCAGCGGACAAGGCGGTGGTCAGTGTGGCACTCTGCGCTGGGCATCACTCTGGTGAGGAGGACGTCACTGCGGTCCCTCTGACGCACTAGGACATAGTCGATAAGGTGCCAGTGTTTGGAGCGAGGATGCATCCAGGTGGTCTTTCGACTGTCCTTTTGCTGAAAAGTAGTGTTGGTAATGACCAGTTGCTGCTCCGCACAGAACTCCAACAGTAGGCGGCCATTGTCATTGCAGTTCCCCACGCCATGCTTGCCGAGGACTCCTTTCCAGGCTTCAGAGTCCTGGCCCACTCTGGCGTTGAAGTCGCCAAGGATGATGACTTTGTCGTCTGCAGGGGTACTCTGTAGGAGGCTGCGCAGGTCAGTGTAAAACTTGTCCTTTTCAGCAGGCTCTGCCAGGAGGGTTGGGGAGTACACACTGAGAAGGGTGACGTGCTGCTGGTGTCTCAGTGGGAGGCGCATGGACATGATGCGGTCTGAGTGGCCCGTTGGTAGGTTTTCCAGCTTAGTCGCAATGGATGTCTTGACCATGAAACCCACGCCTGAAAGCCGTCTTTCTGATGCAGGCCTGCCTGACCAGTAGAGGGTGTACCCAGCACCAAGTTCTTGGAGGCTGCCTTCGTCCAGAAGGCGTACTTCGCTGAGCGCGGCGATGTCGATGTTTAACCTCCGCAATTCATGGGCAATGAGGGCGGAGCGACGTTCAGGGCGTCCGCTGTCTGCTTTGTCGAGCATGGTTCGGACGTTCCAGCATGCTACGTTGAGTCCGGTCGTGGTCGTCATGAGAGTGGATCCGTTATTCTTTCTTGTTTTTTGACCGCAGGAGAAGATGCCCGTTGACCGCGGCTAGCCAACTGGGGTTGCGAGGGGACGAGCTTTGGTTAGGCCACCTTTTCTAGGCCCCTCTCCGTGTGGAGCAAGCAGTGCTGTCCCTAGAGAAGGCTGCTTGGTCGTTCAGGGTGTGCCGAGTGATGTTGTCATCCCCAGGTCAACATCAGGCGACCAATATCCTGAACCGCCTGCATGCAGGTTTGAGACTGCGGCTTCCAGTGACATCTTTCACCTGCCGTTTCGCCCCTCGCCCGTCGCTACAGGACTTGGAATGGTCAGTGTCATGGTCCGTGGACGTTTCCTAAAGCCTGCGCGGTGGAGCTTTTTGGTGGAGTGCAGTGTGCGCAGTACTGGCCCCACCCTTTAAACCCTTGGTTCATCTGCCATGGCCTAGCAAGCTGGGACGATGGCATCGAGGTCCTCGGGTCGTAGGTTTTATATCAGACTGTCCTTGTCCTAGTCTCTGGCTCAAAAGCCTTCCCCGGAGACACGGGGGCTTTGATGTCAGGGGTTTCCTCCCTTAGCCTTTCCGCAGCCAAGCGGCCAGGCCTGCAAGGCAGCAGGCGACTCGTGGAGGGCGTGGTCGTCTATGTCCCGTGCAGATGTGAACATCTGCCCACTGCCCACTGCCCTCTCGTGGAGGGCGGGGTCGTCTATGTCCCGTGCAGATGTGAACATCTGCCCACTGCCCAATCTGGGTATAAGCTGAAAAGAAAAGGGGAGACTGCCAGTGCTAATATTTTAGGAAGGTTACAAAGTAAAGTAGGTTATAGCACTGCCAGGGGAGAGAAATGTGCATGAGCGACCAGTGATCATAAATCTACTGTGGCCAAAGCACACCAAAAAAAAAAAGATAGGAAAGAGAGGGGGCGCTAAGAGAGTGACTGAAAGCAATGCATATGGAAGCCCCCCCCCCCCCTGAAGGGGGGCGTATCACATATCCACTGTTCCAGCCACTCAGTGCATGGAAATTTAAATCTAGGTCGCCCAAGGGGGGTCCAGATATTTAGCCGGTGTGGACAGCTGTTTTGGTCTTGGACCCCCCTTGGGGGACCTAGATTTAAATTTCCATGCACTGAGTGGCTGGAACAGTGGATATGTGATACGCCCCCCTTCGGGGGGGCTTCCATATGCATTGCTTTCAGTCACTCTCTTAGCGCCCCCTCTCAGTCTTTCCTATCTTTTTTTTGTGTGTGCTTTGGCCACAGTAGATCTATGATCACTGGTCGCTCATGCACATTTCTCTCCCCTGACAGTGCTATAACCTACTTTACTTTGTAACCTTCCTAAAATATTAGCACTGGCAGTCTCCCCTTTTCTTTTCATTTATTACTACAATATCGACTGCAACCCCTTCCCCCCTTTTGGTAGGTTCTCTTTTAGGGTGCATGGAAATTTAACTCTAGGTGGTGGCATCAAATGTATGCCCCTGCAGACACCACAGTAAAATGTGTTTGTCTTTGCAGGTAGGCAGAATTTCCTGCCTCCTCCAGTATTGCCGATGGTGTGCTGAAGAGGTCGCGAAGACCGAAACAGCTGTCCACACCGGCTAAATATCTGGACCCCCCCTTGGGGGACCTATTTAAATTTCCATACACTGAGTGGCTGGAACAGTGGATATGTGATACGCCCCCCTTCGGGGGGGCTTCCATATGCATTGCTTTCAGTCACTTTCTTAGCGCGCCCCCCTCTCTTTCCTATCTTTTTTTTTTTGTGTGTGTGCTTTGGCCACAGTAGATCTGTGATCACTGGTCGCTCATGCACATTTCTCTCCCCTGACAGTGCTATAACCTACTTTTCTTTACTTTGAAACTATAAGCTGTTCGATTCCAAGAATTTAGGCTGCTAGTCGCTCAATCTTCAGGTTTTCTCCTCTTTCGGAGCCGGATGACCGCGGGCTAAGGAAAAAATCATGAAATGTTACCAGATTTTGAAGGCAGGTTTTTCCAGGCTGTATCAAGCTCAGGCAAATCAAATCAGTTGGGTCTTTTGGACAGGTCTTAAAGGAGAGCCCGGGACAGAGACTCTTGGAGATCCTTTGTAGGCGGCCTATGCCCCAGTAGGGGTGCAAAGCATAAATAAGTAAGTAAGTTGGTGTCCCCAACTCGAAATCATCATGCAACTTTGGGCGACAGTGGATTTTGGGTGTGGGGTAAAAAAGAATAAGACAGCAGAAAACAGCAAAAATGACACAGACTTTCAGGCTCGCTGGCGGGCCGTCTACAAGGCCCAGGCAGTTCAAATTGGGCTTTTTGAGTGGGTCCTGGGAATAAGCTGTTCGATTCCAAGAATTTAGGCTGCTGGCTCAATCTTCAGGTTTTCGCCCCTTTCGGAGCGATGACCGCGGGGTAAGGAAAAATCATGAACTGATTTTACCAGATTTTGAAGGCATGTTTTCCCAGGCTGTATCAGGCTCAGGCAGGTCAAATTGGGTCCTTTGGACAGGTCTTGGTGTCCCCCAACTCGAATCCATCACTTTCAGGCCGGGAGCTGCAACTTTGGGCGACAGTCGAATTCGGCTGTGGGGCCGGGGTGGGTGGGGGGTGGGGGGTGGGGAGAAGACAGAAAACAGCAACAAGATGGAATGAACTGTAACTCACAAAGTTCCTTCTATATGCGAGCTGTCCGCGCTGTCAATGGTCTCTACCTTTTGTCTTTGACCTGATTCTGATGTTGAATTATCTCCTTTTGAAAAAGTCTCGCAGACCTGCCAATACGTCAGTGAGTCCTATAAGGGACGTAGGACATATGCGTCATTGATTTGTCAAACGTCATTTGTCATGACGTAAGTTTTAGTTTTTACGTAATTTTATATTTTAGTGATCTGAGTTTCACTTTCGTTTGATAGGCTTGAGAAAATGGTGACAAAACTAGAATTTCACGGTACAATTTCAGTCTAGCTATAATTTGTGTGAAAGCAGGTTGACATTACATGATATACTAAGTACACGGGTCAACTGCATGCTCTTCTGAAAGCGCATCGATGTGTGTGTGCTTGTTAATGCGTGCGTGCGCGCGCGCGCGCTCCTAACATCTACAAGAGGCATAGATCCTCATGCGCCTGGAGGGCGCATGAGGATCTATTCCACCTGGAGATGCGCGCATGTTTGTGTGTGTATGAGAGAGAGAGAGAGAGAGAGAGAGAGAGAGAGAGAGAGAGAGAGAGAGAGAGAGAGAGAGAGAATGACGTCATATTTAGAGTATTATGTCAGTGTCTTGCCGTTGTGACGGAGTTGTCTCTTTTACGTCACAGCCACTGTCTGACTTTCTCTAGAAGTAATGGTTATTTAGTGTTTTAATTCTTTTCTTAACAAAGAATTAATTTTTACTAAAGAAGTTGAAAGGATACAAAGCTGGCTAACGAACTCATCCAATGTCTTTCTCCAACTTGAACTAGCTATATAATAATAATAAAGGTAATTTGTATAGCGCCTACTATCACCAAGGTGCTCTAGGCGCTTTACAATCACTGACAGTAATGAAACAGTGAAGCAAATGAGACATTCAATTACAATATGCAAACTTTCAAGTAAATATGACAAAATTACGGACTCTAATCTGGGTCAACCGACTTCCTATAAACGGTTGTTTATGTCTTTAATGAGACATTCAATTACAATATGCTCGGAGGCTCTCTTAGCCACCCACTTAAGAAAGTATTTTGCCAAGTTTCAAGCTCGTGTGTACAAAAATATTGGAGATTCTCTTGTTTACATACATACGCACACATATACATACATACTAGTACGCACATACGGCGCTTCCCGCCAAAGGTACGTCACTCAGCAGCGAGGCGGTTAGCGTAACTAGACATGACGTAATCTTTACAAGTTCAATTGTTAGAGGTTTAGCATGCCCGCCTTAAATTCGCCCCACCGCGATCCGTCCTAAAAAGTCCCTTCTATAACTAGAACTGACTGACTTAAAAATGACACAGACTTTCAGGCTCGTTGGCGGGCCATCATTCGCGCCAGGCACGTCGCACTCCTCTGTCTTGATTTACACCTCATCTTTGCCTCACGGCATTCACAGCCATAAGACCAGGACTGTCCTGAAGTGAACCTCCCGTTGTTTCAGAGACATCGATTACAGCTGCTGACAGCGAAGGGGTTAATTATTTAACCTGTAAGCTAGTAGTAAGGTTTCGTTTAACGAGCGAAATCACAATCAGCTTCAGTGAACAGTAAGCATAGAAAACACTCCAAACATCTCCAAGAGGCATAGACCCTCATGAGCCCGGATCTATGCCTCTTGGAGATGCTTGGAGTGTTGTCTATGCTTGTGGTACAAGCTGGTTATCACCGTAACTTCGCTCTCGTTCGTTGCTGGGATTCGTTCGGCCTAAACGTAACCGCATTATTGTATCTAAGCGCCGACCTTGCACGCTACCTTTGTTTCTGCTCGGGAAAGAAGCCTTAAACGTAGGACTATAAATACGTAGGACTATCGGCCATGGACTGTCGATGCATAGGACTGTCTGGTCATCGGACTATTCATACCGGCGTAGAACTGTCGATACGAATCGTAGGATTGTCGACACACATCGCAGGTCTGACGATACGTATGACTAATGATGCCGCGTACAACTAGTCAGACACGCCAGCTGTAAAGTCGTTTCAACATAAAAGCGGTCAATGTTTAAAAAATGTGTTTTCGTTTCATTTCGGCTTCAAGCTGTGCTAAGGCTTAGTAAGAAAATACATATGGAGAATAGATTTTTGGCACACTGTTTTTGTCATGGAAATAGCAATCTCTTTGATGTGGCCGATCGAATCAGCACAGAGCAGATGTGCAACTCAGAACCGCTGACTCTAGTATTCACTTATTTTCTCAATTTCTTTTCTTTCTTTTTTTTCTTGTTGTTGATCGATCTCCATTTTTGTTCATTTATTTATTTATTTGGGTTTATGCATACGCATTTCATCATAGTAGATAGCAGGTACCCTCCTCCCCCCCCCTTCCACCACGTTTGACTCCCCCCCCCCCCCTGACCCCGCACCCACCTCATCCCCCCCCCCTATCACACACACATACACACACACACACACACACACACACACCGACACACACACACACACACACACACACACACACACACACACACGCCACACACACACACACACACACACAACCCCACAGCAAATTACAGTCACATAGTCATAGGCCTATATAACAGATTTATGGAAGGACTGATTCGTCTAGTATTTCGTCGGTTGCATCTTGGGTAGCTAATCTTGGAAACCGGTTTCAAATCACAATATTTTCTTCATCACCCCACAGAAACACGCTTTTAGGGAGTGGTCTACAGTGTGTGATGACCGTTCGCTTGTCAGTGATTCGTGAACGTGTCTACTGTCTAATCATTGTTTGTGATACGTGTTCCAGTCACTTCGAAATCATCAGTTTGATGCTGATTAACTCATTCGCGGCCAGCCGCATCCGGATGCGCGGCTTATGCCGCGCATCCGGGATGCGGTTGGTTGCGAATGCCGAGTTAATGAATCAGACATTTTAAACTAGACTGATTAACTTGAAGTGGCGCATCAACAGAACCCATTGAGTGCCGAGAGTAAAAGGTGAAAACGATCCAACTGCAAGGAACATAAATAGGGCCTACTCATGAGCACCCGCAGGGAAACTGCGGGAGAAAAATGTCAGAAACATCTGGCACAAGGACACAATCGCCTCCTTAGTCGAACACAATAAATCTTCTTAAGTGTGCCTGTTTGGCCAATCCAGGGGGAAAAACGGATTTGTTCAATAGCATGTCCGTTGAAAGGTCCTGGTAAATCAAAATGGCACAGTTGGAGTGCGCCTGAGTTGATCAGTGTTCAGGTCGTACTCCATAGGCAATAGATTTCCCTGTCCCCCATAACCCGCCCGTCAGGGCCGTCCATGATCACCTCGGTGCTGTGGACGTTAAACCCGAATTAACCAATTAACCTGTTTGGCCTTCCCGCATCTTCAAGAGACATAGATTCACATGAGCCCCTGTAGTCGCAGGGGCTCATGAGAATATATGTCACCACTTGCTGACCAGATCGGGCTTAGCTGTTCCTAAACTTAAATGCGGGTGTTGTTCCTAGCGTGGCGCAAGTCGAACGAGACCAAAGATCCCATCTGTCTGTCTGTCTGTATGTCTCTCTCTCTCTCTCTCTCTCTCTCTCTCTCTCTCTCTCTCTCTCTCTCTCTCTCTCTCTCTCTCTCTCTCTCTCTCTCTCTCTCTGCTCTCAAACTGTGCCGCCATACATGTTTAGATTTTAGATTGAAAGATTGCACATTGGTTTTTTGTTTAACGACGCAATACTTTAACTAAAAGCCGCGGCGGGACATGTGGAAGAGGGGCAATATCTCAATTGCAGCTTCGTTCTCAGGCAGATAGATGTATGTCAGCTGCGTAGGAGGGTTTTCGGAGGTGGATATGTCCTACCTTTAACGAAAATTAGGGGCAGTGGCGCAGGAGGCATGGCCCAACTTAGCCATTTTCATCCTGATTCACTGCTACGGCTTGAAATAAATTTGACTACGATAGTTCAAGGGTGGTGCCAGAATAGCTTGGCGCGTGAGGCGCCAAGCTATTCTAGCAACACCCTTGAACCAAAATGGTTGATATATCCTGTAATCTGTAACGTAGCCTTCATAGTACAATAAGCAATTTTTTTTTTTAAAAAATCAGCCTCGTGATGTAATGGTTTAATGAAACTGAAATAAAGTAGAGGGAGAGTGAAAGGGAATAGCAAGCGAAATGTGGCATTCGAATAAATGGCATCACGTTCAATACCTAGGGAATAAAGGAGGTAATGCACAGCCTTAACAACTATCAAACACAGCAAGAGGGGAGGAAATCAAGCAAACTGTGACGCATTCAGATAAGGGGCATGACGTCCTGTATGCATCAGAAAAACGTGACAGGTTTCTCGTGGGCAACTTAATTTCCGCAAAACTATGTCTCAGTTTTCCTGTTTCTATGCCCATGTAGCAAGAGATCCACTAAGCAACCTGATGTGTGCCAGGAGGAAGTAGGTATGTATACTAACAGTATGTATACTGAAGTGTTTCCGATGACGCGAATGATGTCGCATTTCTTTTTCTCGTCAGTATATTGCTATTTTTGCAAAAATATTATTGTATTATATCGAAAAACTTTTGCTTGATAATTATAGTGTCGATAACAGGCAGATGACGCCGAGGACAGATATGATTCGGGACAAGTATTCACATCTGCTGTTTATCGGCACTATATCAAGGAAAATGTTGCTTAGTATAATGCATGTACCCTCGCGCTGGGACCATATGGCGTTGAGGCGCGTCCCCTGGGTGGTGGATAGGGGGTCCCTCTCGAGAGGGGTGCACCGAATGAAATAAGGTGCCGTGAACCAACATGGTCTAAGGGAAGGTGACCCCGACAGAAAACCCCTGGTCCTCCTAGTAAGGGGGTTGGGCGTGGGGGTAGCTTCCCCACCCTGCAAATAAAGAAATAGCTACAAAAACGCCGACGAATAGACAAGCAACAATTCCTTTCCTGGTTCTTCTACCAGACGTCGTGTGGTGAAAGCCGGAAGTCTTCGAAAGCCACAGGACCGAGCCGCCTCTCTCTATCCAGGGACACAATCATGGGCACATGGAATGTCAAGACCATGTACCAGAGCGGGAAGTCCGCCCAGATAGCAGCGGAAATGCAAAAGTACAATCTTTCCCTGCTAGGTATCAGTGAAGCCAGATGGACGCAGTCTGACCAGATGATCCTGTATTCAGGTCATCAAAAGGAGAATGCCACAGAAGGAGTAGCATTCATGCTGTCACCAGTGGCACAGAGAGCGCTGATGGGCTGGGAACCTCTTGGGCCAAGAATTATCACAGCAGCCTTTAGAACCAGGAAAAAAGCTCAAGCTGAACGTCATCCAGTGTTATGAGCCCACTAATGACAGTGACGAGGAAGAGAAACAAGAGTTCTACGATCGTCTCCAGAGTGTTGTGGACAAATGTGCGGAGCGAGACATCACCATCATCATGGGCGATTTTAATGATAAAATAGGGGAGGACAACACCGGATACAAAGAGGTGATGGGGAGACAGGGACTAGGGGAGATGAGTGAGAACGGGGAGAGGTTCGTAGACTTTTGTGCTCTAAACAGACTTGTCATTGGACGCAGTATCTTCCCACACAGAAGAATACACAAAGCAACTTGGGTCTCACCTGACCATACTACAGAGAACCAAATAGACCATATCTGCATTAGCAGGAAATTTAGAAGATCCCTTCAATATGTTCGAGTGAGGAGGGGAGCAGATGTCGCCTCAGACCATCATCTGCTTATCTTAAGAATAAAGCTCAAGTTAAAGGAAAGCAGCACAGGGACAACAAAAAGACAGCGCTATAATGTAGGCCTCCTGAGAGAGACTGGAGTGAGAGAAGAGTTCAAACTGGTGCTGTCCAACCGGTTTCAAGCGCTACAGGAGCTAGTAAATGAAGAGGAGGCGGTCACAACAGAGCAGCAGTGGAAGGCAGTTAGAGAGGCACTGAACTCACTGTGGGGTTCAAGAAACACCATCACAAGGACTGGCTGTCGGCACAAACCTTGAAGAAGATAGAAGTGAGGAAGCAGAAGAAAGCTGTTGTCAACAACAGTCGCACGAGAGCAGCCAAAGCAAGGGCACATGAGGAATACTCGGAAGCCAACCGCGAGGTGAAGAAGAATATCAGGGCAGACAAGAGGGCCTACACAGACGGCCTAGCAGCAGAGGCAGAAAAGGCAGCAGGCAGCGGCAACATGAAACAGCTCTACGGCATTACCAGAAGATTGTCTGGCAAGTATGTCCATACAGAAAGACCAGTAAAAGACAAAGAAGGCAAGCCTATTGCAGACAGAGCAGACCAACTCGACAGATGGGCCGAGTAGTTTGAAGAGTTACTGAACAGACCCACCCCACCCGACCCCCCAGACATCCAGCCAGCAGAGACTGACCTACCCATCAGCTGTGACAGACCCAGCCAGGAAGAGATCAGAAGAGCAGTGGCATTTTTGAAGAACGGCAAAGCAGCAGGGCCAGATGGCATCCCAGCGGAGGCTCTGAAAGTAGACCTAGAAACAACAGTAGAGATGCTGTACCCACTGTTTGGAAAGATCTGGGAAGAGAAGGTGATGCCGGCTGACTGGAAGGAGGGGTACCCAATCAAGCTTCCCAAGAAAGGCGACCTCAGCAAGTGTTCCAATTACAGAGGAATCACCTTGCTGTCAGTACCAGGAAAGGTCTTCAACAGGATCATCCTGGAGAGAATGAAGAGCTCCATCGACCCCCAACTGAGAGACCAGCAAGCAGGATTCAGGAAAAAAAACGATCATGTACAGACCAGATTGCCACTCTCCGCATCATCGTGGAGCAGTCTCTGGAGTGGAGCTTCCCGCTGTTCGTCAACTTTGTGGATTACGAGAAAGCATTTGACAGCGTGGACCGAGAGACTTTGTGGAAAGTCCTACGACACTACGGTGTACCCACAAAATTTGTCTGCCTGATCAAGAGCAGCTACGATGACATGACATGTCGCGTGATCCATGAAGGGCAGTTCACCAGGGAGCTCCAGGTCAGAACCGGCATCAGGCAGGGGTATTTGCTGTCTCCATTCCTCTTCCTACTGGCCATAGACTGGGTCGTGAAGAGGACCACAGGGCAGAGAAGAAGCGGAATACAGTGGACACTGTGGACACAGCTTGACGACCTCGATTTTGCAGACGACTTGGCTTTACTTCCCACACTCATCAACAAATGCAGAACAAGACCACGAGGCTTGCTGACATCTCGTCCCAAGTGGGCCTCACCATCCACAAACAGAAAACAAAGACAATGAGGCTGAACGCAACCAAGGAAGAGCCAGTCTTTCTTGCTGGCACCCCGTTGGAGGAGGTGGAGTCCTTCACCTATCTCGGGAGCATCATCGACAAAAAAGGTGGCACTGATGCAGATGTCAGAGCACAAATCGGTAAAGCCAGAGCAGCCTTTCTCCAGCTGAAAAAAGTGTGGAGTTCCAGAGAGCTATCACAACACACCAAAGTCCGGATTTTCAACTCAAACGTAAAAGCAGTTCTCCTATATGGAGCAGAGACTTGGAAGTTGACAAAAACCACAGTCAACATAGTACAGATCTTCATAAACAGTTGCCTTAGAAGAATCTTGAAAATCCACTGGCCAGAGATGATCAGCAACGTCAGACGCTGGGAGAGAAACAGAGCAGATAACAGCAGAGAATGAAATTGGACGAAGAAGATGGGGATGGATTGGTCACAGTCTGAGAAAGCCAGTTTCCAGTATCACTAGGCAGGCATTGTCATGGAACCCCCAGGGAAAAGAGGAAAAGAGGCAGACCGAGAAACACCCGGCGTCGAGACCTCCAAGCAGACATCAAGAGACTGGGAACCACCGGGAGTAAAATCGAAGGAGAAGCACAGGACAGTAGTCGCTGGAGGTCTCTCGTCGACGGCCTATACCCGGCCTCCCTCACGCCACCACTTTCACTCTCCAACGCGACCAGAACAATGCTGCCCGCCTCGTCCTCATTAAGAAAAAATCCGACCACATCACTCCCCTGCTCAAACTCCTTCACTGGCTTCCCATCCCACAACGCATCCAATACAAGATTCTGTCTCTCTGCTACAAATCCCTGAACAACTGCGCTCCTGCCTATCTCTCTAACTTACTTCACCCCTACATCCCTTCCCGCTCCCTCCGCTCCGCCTCCGACCCTCTCTGCCTCCACATCCCCCGCACCAAACTCAGCACTTTCGGCCCCCGCTCCTTCTCAGTATACGGTCCATCCACCTGGAACACTCTCCCACTCTCTCTCCGTCAAAAACACTCTCTCTCCTCCTTCCAGTCCGCCCTCAAAACTCACCTCTTTCAACAGTTTTAGCACTATATCACCACACTCCCCACCCCAAGCTGACTGTCGTAATGTATTTCACTATTTGTGGTACGTGAGTCGTTGTCTCGCGAGTTGAGAGTGCGCGCTTAGAGTTATAATTATTATAAGCGCATTATAAATACCGTAATTAATATTTATTATTATTAAATGTGTGCCTTTGAGATTCAATACATTTTTATACATAAACCTCTTCATAAATTTTCGCAGCATAAATCGACAATTTAAAGGCTGGCATTTACTCAAATAAAACTATAGCTCCATGGAATAGCGACAGCACAAAGTTTACACTGGGTAGATTTACGCCCAGATAGATTCCAGTTGATTTTGATAGTGGCACTGTGTGTCCGACACTGGCAGAATTTGTACCACAAAAACTCTTTGACGTCACAGTCTAGGGCCCGCAAACAAAATACGAGTCTGGAGTTCACGTCAGACTGAGGTTTACACACACAGAGGCGCACTTAGGACAGCCGATCGAGGGCGTAGATTTCATGTGGTTTGACTATGTAGGCTTTGCTTTGTTTAACCATTTAGCGCCCAGAACTAAATGACTTCCATTCTATACAATGGAAGTCATTTAGTTTTGGGCGTCAAAGGGTTAAACCGTGCGTGCGAGTAAATTATACTTATAATTGTATGCAAATCAAGGGGAATCACAGCACTGGACAGACAACAGTTAGATCCCCTGCCCCCGCCTATCCATTAAAGGATGGAAATGATCGTAGTCTTGTTCTATACCTGCGTATTTCTCTGTGGGCTGGCGATTGGGTGCCTGATAGGCGGGGGCAGGGGATCTAACTGTTGTCTGTCCAGCGCTGTGATTCCCCTTGGTTTGCATACAATTCTGCCAGCGCTAGCCTCACCTATCTGGTTTGTGAGTATACTTATAATTGGATACACGGATAATGACGGACAATGCCAGCAGGTTTGTTTATTTAGTCCTTTTCTCAGGTTGTCGCTATTGCTAGCGGCCATGTCGTCAATGCCGATTCGCTTCGCGTATTGAATGCTGTCTGTTCTCCGTTCATGTGTGTGTGTGTGTGTGTGTGTGTGTGTGTGTGTGTGTGTGTGTGTGTGTGTGTGTGTGTGTGTGTGTGTGTGTGTGTGTGTGTGTGTGTGTGTGTGTGTGTGTGAAAGAAATGTCGAGCGTACGTACACACTAAAGAGCATTTCATTACTAGTGAGCATAAGGAAATTGTTTATGTGGCAGTATGAGCATATTTCGCGCTTTCGATTTGACAAATGCAAGAAACAAGATTGAATCTTCTTGGCCTGCAAAGGATTTTTGGAAAGAAATTATATCAAGCAAATTCATGAATATTAAATATAGTTTATATTAATTCATTAATATCAATTGCTTGTAATACCAAACATCACTGGATGTGTCACTGGGGAAAAGGGGACAATTTATGTCCTGGGTACATACTTGTATGTCTAGTGGGAGCGGTCCCAAGAGGAGGTTTAGTTAAAGTATACTTTTCCTTAAATCTGATAATAACCACCAAGAATAATTATGAACCTAGTCCAGAGAAGTCGTGAAAGAAGAAGTGAAAGGTAACTCTGGCTGTACCATGCCCACGTGTGACCTGAGCTTAGCGATTACGTGTGGGTGTGAACAGTATAAATGTATTACAGGTGTTTGCTGAGTGCCAGGAAACCAGTAACGCAATAATTAATATCGATCTGTACCGGCCGATTCAAAGTGTTCAGCCTGTAATTCTCTCACCGGTGTAAAAACACCCCAAGCTGACTCTGAAGCCAGATCGACACGGGCCCCGGGGTCTGTTTGACCACAGAAGGAGGGGGATCGAAGTTTGGCAAGGGTTTCGTGCCCCTGACTCGGAGCGTCTGTTGACGCTCTGAGTCAGGGGCGCACGAAACTATGGCCAGAACTTTGATTCCCTCCCCTTGTGATTTGACTTGCGTTTGGTTTCAACGATGTAGCACACACCGGGTGTGAATGACTCTCTAATCGCGCTACAAAATGACATCACGCCAGAGTGTGATGAAAAGCGCCCTAGCCCCATTTAGCCCCAACATCCTACAGCAGGAGATAGATTGACCCTGATAATTCAAGGGTAGTGCCAGATTAGCTTGGCGCCTTCAGGCGCCAAGCTAATCTGGCACTACACTTGAATTGTCATGGTCAATCCACCCCCCTGCTACTGGTACATAGACGTTAAGTAACACTTCCAAAATTTGGGAAATACACCCTGGAGCTAAAAGGGTTAAGCACATTTCGGGAAACTGCGGCTTATCAGAACTACAACTGAAATAGTAGTAGTAGTCGAAGTACTAGTAGCAGTAGTAGTCGTTGTTGCTGTAGCAGAAGTCGTTGTAGTTGTTGTTGTACCATTGTTATTATTGTTGCTGTTGGTTGTTGGTTGGCTGTTTGTTTGTTGTTAACATGGTCATTATTACTACCATTGTTGTATTGCTATATTATTATTATTATTATTATTATTATTATTATTATTATTATTAAGAATTGCACACATTCCATATTTCTATTTCTCGCCCCATGTATAGCTGAGATTACCTGGCGGAAGTTGAAAGAGAATCGAACACGTGAAATATCCTTAACCCTTTAGCTCATTCGGTAGCGCCACCGACAGTCAAAGGGTTAATAATTCAGTGAAGATACGCAGATAATTACTTGATGAACTGAGCAGAAGACGCACGATCATGCAAAAAGTAAAACTGGAAAGAAACACGAAACTTAACTCACACCGCATAATACCTTTAATAATAATAATGATAATAATTATTATAATAAAATAATGTTGATAATAATTTATATGAAGCATAATCTAGTTGGTAATGAAGAGGAGAATGGGAATCTCTATATTTTGGAGTCGTCCTCGTAAAGATTGCACGTCAGTTCAGGAGACAGAACGATCGCGATAGTTGAAGGGTATTGCCAGAATGGTTGAAGGGTATTGCCTCGAACAATACTATTACTGATCAACAAAAGAAACGCATGATTTGAGTGTATGTTGTATTTGTATGATAAATCCAGGAAAATACAAGTTACACTATTTTTGATAGTCAGTGTACGAGCAACAACATGTAAGCATGCAGTCACCGTACTGCAGTAACCGCCGTGTTACCCTCCCTGTGCGCGAGACACCCGTATTGGTTAGGACGCACGGCGTATGCTTTCCACGCACGTGCATACACTGCAGAGTGATTTTGGGTCATGAACTGTGTTCAGCAATGCAAGGCAACACAAAATCAGCAGTGTGACGCCTTCTGTCACTTTTGCCGTTGCCACATCAACCATGCCAAGACTTAGTGCTCCCCAACGAGAACGAGCTCTCATGGGTTTTTGAAAACCGGAGAATATCGACAAGCTGTGGCAGTGGCCTTTAGATGTCACATTTCGACCATTTACAGGCTGCAGCAACGCTGTCATGCCAACGGGTCTTCTGCTGACATTCCCCGAAGCGGACGACCACGTGTGACAACTCCACGGCAAGACCGCCACATTTTCCGGGCTCACGTGCGAAATCGCTTTCAGCCGGCCGAGGAAACAGCAAGAGAAGCTATAGGCAACCACCAGGCACCCATCAGTGGCCATACACTGCGACGACGGCTAGAGGAGCATAATCTGCACAACAGCCGTCCAGCCCGTGGACCTGTTTTTACTGACCGCCATCGCCGTGCACGCCTACAGTGATCACAGGCTCATGTCGACTAGACCTGGCGACAGTGGCAGAACGTCCTGTTCACGGATGAGAGCCGCTACCGCATAAGAGTGTGGCGGAGAAGGGGTGAACGCTATGCTAATGGCTGTGTGCTGGAGAACAATGCATGGGGCGGGCCAAGCGTGATGATTTGGAGTGGGATTACCCTGAACCAGACAGTAGGACCTGTGTTCTTCCGTGGACTCGTACCAGGTTGCGGAAATGACATCACAGCTCAGCACTACATTGACCAAGCACTACACCCATATGTCCTGCCATTTTCTCAGGGTCGCAGAAACTTCATCTTGCAGCAAGATAATGCGCGTACACACACTGCACGTATCACCCAGCACTTCTTGCAGCAGCACATCATCCCAGTCATGCCCTGGCCTGCCCTCAGCCCGGACCTCAATCCCATCGAACATCTCTGGGACCAACTGCAAAGGCAGGTCAACACTGTACGCCCCAGACCAACGATAGCTGCAGAACTGGAGAATACCATTGTCCAGGCCTGGAACAACACCCCCCCCCCCCCCCCGCCCCCCTGGGTAGCTGTCAACCGCCTGATGCACTCTATGCGCCGACGCTGCCAAGCCGTCATCAACGCCAATGGGGGTCACACGCCATATTGACTTTGTGCTGTGCCATGCTTGCTCCAAATACAAAATAAACATCCACACTGATTACGCTGGTGTCCATGATTGTATTCCTAAAATGTCGATAACATCCGTTGTATGGTTTGTCCCAAATTGACTTTCAAATGTTGGATTAAATGTGATTTGAAGGGGCTACTTCGCGTTTCTTTTGTTGAGCAGTATAGTTCGAGGGAGGCGCTAGAGTAGCTTGGCGCCTATACAATACAATACAATACAATACAATACAATACAATACAATACAATACAATACAACTTTATTGTCTGTTCGAGTCAAGGCACGACAGAAATTTGCCTTTCGGCTCGTCGTGAAACAACAATATAAGACATTAACAAACGCTACAAGAACATATCATGAAAAATTATCATTGCAGCAATCTATTACAAGCAATCTGTCACAAGATGGGAGGTAATGTTAAGTAGATCATACTTATCGCGGCGTTATAAACGAGAGTTCAAAATCGAGACAGCAGTTGGAATAAAAGACTTCTTAAAAACATTCCTTTTGGCAAGTGGCATGTTGAAACGTCTGCCTGATGGTAGCATTTGAAACTGATCAGATAGTGGGTGACGAGGATCATTGACAATGCTAGCAGCTATCCTTCGGACAGCTCTATGGTACAGATCATCTACTGGGTACTGTCCTAGGCACCAAGGCGCCAAGCTACTCTAGCGGCCCCCCTCGGAACTATTACGTTCGACCAGTATCTCCTTGCAAGCTTGTCGTGCTTCAGTGGGTGGAATCCAGGCCAGAATCAGGCTGAAACACTCATGTGTGCGATGTTGAGCACCGCTTTTTCCAACACGGTTATGATTTACGCGTAGAGCCTGTTTTGCCGGACAAAAGAAATACCGAGGTGGTCTCAACCCTCTTCCCTGCCACTGTACGTACATTTTTGTTTCTGAAATCTTTGTTTATCCAACGACCAAAATCCACAACCGTCGAAGAAACGTGGATACACATTGGTCTCAGCAAGAGGCGTAGATCCTCATGAGCCCCCGCAGTCGCGGGGGCTCATGAGGATCTTTGTCTTTTGCAGTCGGATCGTGTTCACTTTTTGAAGAGGTTAAAAAAAACAGCAAGTTGAGACGGAGGACGTAGGACTTGTGGTGGAAGTGACGTACAGGACCCCTCGGAGTTAGCTTTAACCCTTTTCATCCTGATACCCATTGCTTGAAATAAATTTGACCGTGAAAGTTCAAGGGTGGTGCCAGAATAGCTTGAACTAAAATGCTTGATCTATCTCCTAGTCTGTAACGTAAACTTCATTGGACAATACGCAGATTTGTTAAAATTCAGTCTCAGGATGTAATGGGTTAACAAACGGCTTGACCAGATTGTACTTGTGAGATCAAACGTAGCAGCTGACTGTATTCAGTGGTGAAAAATTCACCAACCTCATACAGCAAAGTGGCGTAGGAGCCAAGGGAAGGGCTGGGGGGGGGGGGGTGCGCGGGGAGCGGTGGAAGGGAAGGGGGAGGCGGAGACTGCGAGAGTTGAGGAGGGGGGGGGGGGGAGAGAGAGAGAGAGAGGTGCCATACAGAAAGAGCGAGATAACTATAACGGAAAAGGCCAGCCTGATTTTTTTTTTTTAAGTAGAGAAATAAATATAGTAACAACAACAACTAGAGAGCGAAAGGTCTACAGGCCGACTTTGGTTTAAGCAGGCCGGCGCATAAAAAGTCTCCCCCAGCAAAACTGGTCTTCCCAGCTGAAGATAACCCAAAATATGATTTTCCCGTCCTGGGACCATAAGATAAAAGAATCTTTGGGGGGGAAAAGGGGATTGTCAGTAGATCCATTTCTGTTTGCTATGCTATGACCTCGTTTCCGATAAGCTGTTTTGGCCTCAGATACGTGTCTCTTTGTTCGCTGTTAGTATTACCTGTTTCACTCACCCGGCCAAGCGTCTTAGCTCAACTGGTTCAGTCCCGACACACCACAGCAAGATATGGATTGACCATGATAGTTCAAGGGTGGTGCCAGAATAGCTTGGCGCCTATAGGCGCCAAGCTATTCTGGCACCACCCTTGAACTATCATGGTCGACCTGTCACCTGAATTGTGATGCAGTCCTCAGAGGATAACTCCAAAATGTGGGCATTTCGTAGCTCGTGCGCAGTGGGTTCAGGTACCATTACGCATAAATCTAAAGACACATTTCAGCCCAACGGACCTATTTCCCAAATTTTGGAGGCGTCATCTAAAGCACCAGTTGCTGGAGATGGATCGACATGATAATTCAAGGGCAGTGCCAAATTAGCTTGGCGCCGACAGGCGCCAAGCTAACCTGGCACTACCCTTGAATTATCATGGTCGACCCATCTCCTACTGTAGTGCGTCGGGGCTGAATGGATTAAGTGTGTATTGCCTTGTCGACACACCTAATGAACTTTAACAGCAGTTTGGACACGCAGCAAAAGCTCACGGGTAATCGCACTTATTTATTCTGCTCTAGTCAATTTTTTGCTGATTCTCGCAGTGATAGCGTTGTATTTCTAGAACGGAGTGGAGTCATTGTCAGGTTTGACTTGATATAAAGACGACGTGTGCTGAACTGGAGTGTCCTGTGTCTAAATGAACCATAGCTAGACCTGTGTGTAGAGTTTCGAAACCATCTGATATAGAAGTGTATCTTTGAACAGATACGGCGGTAGTGGACCTTCGATGAGGATTCCTGGGCACAACAGAGGCGGGTCCAGAGGCTGTCTGGACGGGGGGAGGGGGTACGAACACCCCCCCCCCCTTGCCTCCCTCCCCCCCCCCCCCCCCCCCCCCGTTTTCCAAGAACTGTGTCAATTTTAGGACACAAATCTAAATGAAGCACACGAAACAAATCCACACCAAAACAGTGACTGTCAGGCGCGCTTAATGCAAAGAAAAACCTAACAAGAAAGAAACACGCTTAGAAGAACAACCATTAGTCTTGTTAAATTTGTTCTTTATTCGTGCTTTTCTTTTTGGGGTTTTCTTTACAAATAAACTATTGTGTTATAACTGTTCTTTTTACACGTGTTTCTTTTTTTGTTGGTATTTTCTCAGACATACTTATAGTTTTATGGGCTTCATATTTTTGTTTGTTGAACCTTTTCTTCTTCTTTTTTTTTTTTTTTTTTTTTTTTTTTGGGGGGGGGGGGGGGTGCGGGGGGGGGGGGGGTGTCTCGAAACACAGGACCGCTTTAAGGAATTTGTCTTAACCGTTATCATTCGGAATACATAGTTCAAGGGTGGTGCCAGAATAGCTTGGCGTCTCTAGGCGCCAAGCTATTCTGGCACCATGGTACATGGCTTTCGGCTTCGCGAACGAAGATTAAAAAGGGGTTGTCCACGACGTCTGCAGGCACGCTCGTGGCTGCGGAGGCCAATCAGGGACAGGCAGGTTTGACCGCAGTGGCTGCAGGGGGAGGCATGGTTAGGGTTCTGAGTTGCGGTTGTCCTTGTGGCTAGCTCTGCGAGAGTCCTCAAAGGAGACGGCTGCCTTGTGAATGGTGGAGCGCCAGTGTTACGATTGTGGTTGTGTTGTTCTGTGGGAGCATGTGTGTATTCATCGTAAGAAACGATCCGATATTTATTTGAACTATCATGATTACGAATCACGTACCTTTTTAGTAAGATTCGCTATCGTTCGCACAATGAGCGGAATTGATTGTCTTTTGATGTACGGAGTTGATTCCCGAAGAGTCTAGAAACCGCTCGAATAATCTCCGTTGTTTTCTGTGCGCGTGAAATTACCAGCCAGTATGTCTTAGGCGGAGTCTTGAAACTTCCGGAGAACTTCAGGCAAGGTCGTGACTGTCTTGCATACTCTTGTGTGAAGTCATAACACACCGGGATTTCCTAAAATTGGGAGTTCTTTTTCATCAACATTTACTGAGTTTCGGTTGCGTGTTCTGTTCTGATTAGTTGTGTTGTATGAATTTGCTAGATTATTCTGGAAAGTTATTATACTATAAAAGATTGTGCTGGGAAGCGTGTTTGTACATTGTCGCACATTGTCAGTGATGGAGTTATGCAGTGCATAGTGTTTGCATTGTATGATAGCCACAGGATACATTGCAGAGGAGACATTGTATCAGTGTTGGTGCATTTGTGAACGCATTGCCGAGTGGAAATCGCATCGCTGCAATAAAATATTGTTGGAACTGTTACAACAGTATTGTTTACAACCTTAAGTCACGTGTGACGGGTTGCAGCTAAGTGAACTGTCTTTAAAAGAACCTTACGTGCGTGCCGTCTGGTGTGATATCATACTACGTCCACGACTCAACACGTAACAGCCAGGTGTCGCGGTCCGCAGCAAGGGAAGACCACTGGCGGTGGTCGACTGTGACAGGTACTGAGTGACTTCTTGAGACAGTCTTTGTATCGCTTCCTTGGTGCCCCTCTATCTCGGAGTCCAGTGGCGAGCTCGCCGTATAGGGTGATCTTGGTCAGGCAATGATCCTCCATCCTGGAGACGTGCCCTACCCAGCGGAGATGTGTCCGCAGCAGCAAGGTCATGATGCTTGAGGTCTCTGCCTATTCGAGAGTCCGAAATAGCTCAGGCGGTTAAGCGTCGGAGCAGGAGAGCGAAAGGAATCGCCAGGTCGTGGGTTCGAATCCCCGTCCCGGCCCCGGTAGCTGGACTCGCAATCCAGGGCGGGGGGGGGGGGGGGGGGAGACGGGCTTGTTCAATAGCATGTCCGTTGAACATACTTACTTACGCCTGTCACCCCTACCCGGGTATAGGCCGTCGACGAGAGACCTCCAGCGACTACTGTCCTGTGCTTCTCCTTCGATTTTACTCCAGGTGGTTCCCAGTCTCTTGATGTCTGCTTGGAGGTCTCGACGCCAGGAGTTTCTCGGCCTACCTCTTTTCCTCTTTCCCTGGGGGTTCCATGACAATGCCTGCCTAGTGATACTGGAAGCTGGCTTTCTCAGACTGTGACCAATCCATCCCCATCTTCTTCGCCCAATTTCATTCTCTGCTGTTATCTGCTCTGTTCTCTCCCAGAGTCTGACGTTGCTGATCTTCTCTGGCCAGTGGATTTTCCAAATTCTTCTAAGGCAACTGTTCATGAAGGTCTGTACTCTGTTGACTGTGGTTTTTGTCAATCTCCAAGTCTCTGCTCCATATAGGAGAACTGCTTTTACGTTGGAGTTGAAAATCCGGACTTTGGTTTGTTGTGACAGCTCTCTGGAACTCCACACTTTTTTCAACTGGAGAAAGGCTGCTCTGGCTTTACCGATTCGTGCTCTGACATCTGCATCAGTGCCGCCTTTTTTGTCTATGATGCTCCCGAGATAGGTGAAGGACTCCACCTCCTCCAACGGTGTGCCAGCAAGCAAGACTGGGTCTTCCCTGGTTGCGTTCAGCCTCATTGTCTTTGTTTTCTGTTTGTGGATGGTGAGGCCCACTTGGGACGAGATGTCAGCAAGCCTTGTGGTGTTGTCCTGCATTTGTTGATGAGTGTGGGACAGTAATGCCAAGTCGTCTGCAAAATCGAGGTCGTCAAGCTGTGTCCACAGTGTCCACTGTATTCCACTTCGTCTGTGCTCTGTGGTCCTCTTCATGACCCAGTCTATGGCCAGTAGGAAGAGGAACGGAGACAGCAGACACCCCTGCCTGACACCGGTTCTGACTTGAAGCTCCCTGGTGAACTGCCCTTCATGGATCACGCGACATGTCATGCCATCATAGCTGCTCTTGATCAGGCGGACGAGCTTTGTGGGTACACCGTAGTGTCGTAGGAGTTTCCACAGAGTCTCTCGGTCCACGCTGTCGAATGCTTTCTCGTAATCCACAAAGTTGACGTACAGCGGGGAGCTCCACTCCAGAGACTGTTCCACGATGATGCGGAGAGTGGCGATCTGGTCTGTACATGATCGGTTTTTCCTGAATCCTGCTTGCTGGTCTCTCAGCTGGGGGTCAACAGAGCTCTTCATTCTCTCCAGGATGATCCTGTTGAAGACCTTTCCTGGTACTGACAGCAAGGTGATTCCTCTGTAGTTGGAACACTTGCTGAGGTCGCCTTTCTTGGGAAGCTTGATTAGGTACCCCTCCTTCCAGTCAGCCGGCATCACCTCCTCTTCCCAGATCTTTCCAAACAGTGGGTACAGCATCTCTACTGTTGTCTCTAGGTCTGCTTTCAGAGACTCCGCTGGGATGTCATCTGGCCCTGCTGCTTTGCCGTTCTTCAAAAATGCCACTGCTCTTCTGATCTCTTCCCGGCTGGGTCTGTCACAGCTGATGGGTAGGTCGGTTTCTGCTGGCTGGATGTCTGGGGGGTCGAGTGAGCTGGGTCTGTTCAGTAACTCTTCAAAATACTCGGCCCATCTGTCGAGTTGGTCTGCTCTGTCTGCCATAGGCTTGCTTTCTTTGTCCTTTACTGGTCTTTCCGTATGGCCATACTTGCCCGACAATCTTCTGGTAATGTCGTAGAGCTGTTTCATATTGCCGCTGCCTGCTGCCTTTACTGCCTCTGTTGCCAGGCTGTCTGTGTAGGCCCTCTTGTCTGCCCTGATACTCCTCTTCACCTCGTGGTTGGTTTCCGAGTATTCCTCTTGTGCCCTTGCTTTGGCTGCTCTCGTGCGACTGTTGTTGACAACTGCTTTCTTCTGCTTCCTCACTTCTATCTTCTTCAAGGTCTGTGCCGACAGCCAGTCCTTGTGATGGTGTTACCTGAACCCTACAGTGTCTTTGCAGGTTGAGTTCAGCGCCTCTCTAACTGCCTTCCACTGCTGCTCTGTTGTGACCGCCTCCTCTTCATTTACTAGCTCTTGTAGCGCTTGAAACCGGTTGGACAGCACCAGTTTGAACTCTTCTCTCACTCCAGTCTCTCTCAGGAGGCCTACATTATAGCGCTGTCTTCTTGTTGTCTCTGTGCGGCTTTTCTTTAACTTGAGCTTTATTCTTAAGGTAAGCAGATGGTGGTCTGAGGCGACATCTGCTCCCCTCCTCACTCGAACATCTTGAAGGGATCTTCTAAATTTCTTGCTAATGCAGATATGGTCTATTTGGTTCTCTGTAGTATGGTCAGGTGAGACCCAAGTTGCTTTGTGTATTCTTCTGTGTGGGAAGATGCTGCCTCCAATGACAAGTCGGTTTAGAGCACAAAAGTCTACAAACCTCTCCCCGTTCTCACTCATCTCCCCTAGTCCCTGTCTCCCCATCACCTCTTCGTATCCGGTGTTGTCCTCCCCTATTTTGGCATTAAAATCGCCCATGACGATGGTGATGTCTCGCTGCGCACATTTGTCCACGGTACTCTGGAGTCGGTCGTAGAACTCTTGTTTCTCTTCCTCGTCACTGTCATTAGTGGGCGCATAACACTGGATGACGTTCAGCTTGAGCTTTTTCTTGGTTCTAAAGGCTGCTGTGATAATTCTTGGCCCAAGAGGTTCCCAGCCCATCAGCGCTCTCTGTGCCACTGGTGACAGCATGAATGCTACTCCTTCTGTATGGGGGGCATTCTCCTCTTCATGACCTGAATACAGAATCATCTCCCCACTTAACAGCCTTTTCTGGCCAGACTGCGTCCATCTGGCTTCACTGATACTTAGCAGGGAAAGGTTGTACTTTTGCATTTCCGCTGCTATCTGGGCGGCCTTGCCGCTCTGGTACATGGTCTTGACGTTCCATGTGCCCATGGTTGTGTCCCTGGATAGAGAGAGGCGGCTCGGTCCTGTGGCTTCCGAAGACTTCCGGCTTTCACCACAGGACGTCATAAATCTTCTGGTAGAAGAACCTTCCTCCTCCAGGAAAGGAATTACTGTTTGTCTTTTCGTCGGCGTTTTTGTAGCTATTTCCTTTTTTGCAGGGTGGGGAAACTACCCCCACGCCCAACCTCCTTACTAGGAGGACCAGGGGTTTTCTGTCGGGGTTACCTTCCCTTAGACCATGTTGGTTCACGGCATCTTATTTCATTCGGTGCACCCCTCTCGCGAGGGACCCCCTATCCACCACCCAGGGGACGCGCCTCAACGCCATATGGTCCCAGCGCGAGGATGTCTGTTGAAAGGTCCTGGTAAATCAAAGTGGCACAGTTGGAGTGCTCCTGAGTTGATCAGTGTTCAGGTCGTACTCCATAGCTAATAGATTTCCCTGTCCCACATAACCCGCCCGTCAGGGCCGTCCTTTAACACTTCGGTGCCGAGGAGTTAAACCCCGAACTAACCATCTGCCTGTTCAAGGACCTCAACGTTGGTGACATAGTCACTCCAGTGGATGCCGAGGATGGTACGCAGGCAGCGCTGGTGGAAGCGTTCGAGGAGTCGTAGTTGGCTGCGGTAGAGTGCCCAGGACTCGGAACCATACAACAGGGTGGTGAGGACGACAGCTCTGTACACTCTGATCTTGGTGCCTTTTTTCAGCTGTTGATTGTGCCACACCCGCTTGAATAGTCGCCCGAAAGCGCTGTTCGCTTTTGCCAGCCTGTTGTCCAGCTCCTTGTCAATCTTGGCGTCTGACGTAATGATGCGACCAAGGAAAGTAAACTGGTGCACTGACTTCAGTTCAGACTCGCCAATGGTGATGTGGGGAAGGCGATGCTCTTCCTTGGGTGCCGTCTGCTGGAGGACCTCTGCCTTCTTCAGACTGACCTCGAGTTGAAGGACGTAATGCGCTGCAGGGCACTCTCTGTGTGTGCAACGAGGGCAGCATCATCAGCAAAGAGCAGCTCACGAATCAGTCGGTCTAGGGTTTTGGTGTTGGCCTGCAGTCGTCTGAGGTTGAACAGGCTGCCATCGAGACGATACCTGATGTACACTGCGTCGTCATCGTCGAGGTCCACTGTGGCCTGCTTCAACATCATACTAAAGAAGATGGTGACGGTCGGTGCCAGCACGCAGCCCTGCTTCACGCCGTTGAGAATGGGGAATGGTGCTGAGAGGTCACTGTTGAGTCTGACCTGGCCTTCCTGGTCCTCGTGGAGCTGGACGATCATGCTGAGGAACTTTGGTGGACAGCCAAGTCGCTTCAGGATCTGCCATATGCCTTGCCTGCTCACAGTGTCGAACGCTTTTGTTAGGTCGACAAACATTACGTACAGCCCTTTGTTCTGCTAGCGGCACTTCTCCTGAAGCTGTCTCAGCACAAAGACCATGTCGGCGGTGCTCCTGTTGGCTCTGAAGCCACACTGGTCCTCTGGGAGGTGGTCTTCAGCAATGGTAGGTACCAGCCGATACAGGAGCAGCCTTGCGAGAATTGTCCCGGCGATGGACAGCAGGGTAATTTCACGGAGATCCTTTGGGAGTGTTCCTTGCTCCCAACAGCAGAGAAATGAATGAATGAATCAATAAATCTTTATTTTACAACGGTGAAGATATTAACACAGTCAGTGACTGTATCATTTTTCGTACCTGCCGTTGCTAAAACTACGACTAACTAAGTACAAAATATACATAAAACAGGGACATCAAAGCACAGTGATACAAAATATACAGTCCACTAAAAACAAATACACGCACGCACGCACAAACGCACACACGCGCGCGCATGCGCACACACACACACACACATATGCATACACACACACACATACATACACGCGCACATACACATAATAGTTAGAATATACACGTACATTCGTGTGTCTACTTATAACTAGATATTGTTATTTATTTGAGTGATGTCAGGAATCTCTAAAGACTTGTCTTGAAACGAGATATTGTCGGAGTGGCTTTAACGTGATGTGGTAGTGAGTTTCACAGTGTGCAACCCGCATATTACAAAGTGGATTTAAATAAACCTATTCGGGTTTTGGAACAATATAAAGACACCTTATATTCTCATAGCAGGAATCTAATTTTTTTTAAACAGATATATTAGATATTCTGGAGCGCTATGGTTCCACACTTTAAACATCAGTACCCTTTGTTAAATGTAAAGTGATTTTGAAGGGGTAGAAGTCCAGTTTTATTGAGTTTTTCCTCGGTTGTCAAGCGCGGGTCGGAAGAATTAATTTTGCCATTCTCCTATGTAAAGAATTTAGTCTTTTTAAATAGACATCACTGCAACAATCCCACACCGTCGATGCGTAGTTTATATGTGACATGATGTGTGCATAACAATTTTCTGGTTTCACTATATGTGTAATACTTTAATTTCGATAACATAAAGACATTTCTAGAGACCGTTTTACACACATTGTCAATGTGCATCTGCCACCTTAGCTGATTATCAATTGTGACCCCCAATAGACGATGTTCGGCTACCTGTTCTGTGATGTCGTCGCCGAGTGACAGAGTAAGCTTTAATGGTTTCAGCTGATGCTTTTGGCGTGTTGTAATAATCATAGATTTTGTTTTAGCAGGATGCAGAATCATAGAGTTGACTTTACACCATGTTGCTATATCATCAAGTCTTTGTTGAAGGCGGCCGTTTTCAACTACAATTATGTCTTTGTTAGCTGTGTGGATTGAGGTATCATCGGCGAACATATCACACTGTGTTGCTTCGTAGGTCAGACTTAGAGGTAGGTCATTGATGTAAATACAACATAAAAGAGGACATAAGATTGACCTCTGCGGAACTCAGAGTTTAACATCTTTAGTAGAAGAGTAGACTCCAGTTGCAATTACTTTCTGCTTCCTGTTTTTTTAGGTATGACCTAAACAACGAAACAGCCATGTCGTTTCGAAGATAATGCTTAAGTTTGGAAATCAATATTGTATGGTTCACTAAGTCGAAAGCCTTTTTAAAGTCAAGATAAATTACACCTGTCAGCTGCGAATTATTCATATTTGAAAGCCATGTGTCTGTTATTCTGCTTAGAGCCGTATGGCATGAGTGCCGAGGGCGAAATCCTGACTGAGACGAATGGAGCAACTTTCGTGATTCTAAGTAGTCAGACAGCTGTTTATGTATATGCCTTTCGAGGGGCTTAGATAATACTGACAGCAGAGAAATGGGTCTATAGTTGTTAGGGTCAGTACGATCTTTTGATTTTGGCAGTGGAACGACTTTTGCGACATTAAGGTCTGTAGGGTATACAATGTTTTGAATACATAAGTTATAAATATAAGTAAGGGTCTCTACGATGTATGGTATAAACAACTTTAATATTTGTGAGCTGATATCATATGGCCGGAGGACACGGTATTAGCTAGGTCACTAATTAATTTGCCCACTTCCTGCACAGCAAGTGTGGTGCTATTAAATGGTGGTGTGCCAGTTGTCTTTCTGTTGCAGAAATTAACTAAGTAATCTGGGCATATTTATGTCAGAAAGAGGTCGTGGAGCTTGCTGTGCAGTGCTGGGCCTCCATGTTTCCAGATCTCTGGCGGGATTCCGTCAATGCCTGCTGCTTTGCCACTCTTGAGCTGATGGATGGCTGTGATGGTCTCTTCAGTGGTGGGCGGTTCGTCCAATTCAACCTTCACTGGGAGGTGTGGGATCTGGAGGGTGGCTGCTTCTTGAACAGTGCGCTCAGCGCTGAAGAGGTTCTGGAAATATTCCGACCAGCGGTTCAAGATGGACGTATTATCTGTGAGGAGTGCCTGTCTATCAGCGCTTCGCAGGAGACTTTGTACCAGGTGCCTGGGGCCATACACTGCTTTAAGCGCTTCGTAGAAGCCCCTGTAGTCACCGTTGTCAGCGGAAAGCTGGGTCCTCTGTGCGAGACTGGTCCACCACTCGTTCTGGAGCTCTCTAAGCTTGCGCTGGAGACTGCTGCAGACGAGGCGGAATGCAGACTTCTTCACATGACAGGAAGCTGGGTTAGGTGGGCTTGATGGGCGGCTCTTTTTTTCTTTTTCTTTTTTGCTAGGAGTTCCTGGATCTCTACGTCGTTTTCGTCAAACGAGTCTTTGTTCCTCTTTCTAGCACCGCCGTGAGATGGCCTTAGTCGCCTGCTCGGCGTTAAACCCAATAACTAACTAGCTAATCTTTCTAGCAAAGCCCAAGACTTCCGCAGAGGATTTTGCAATAGCAGTTTTCAGTTGTTCACAGAGTGTTTCAGGGGAGGAGTCTGCTGGGTCAGCTGTATCCTTGAGCCTACGTTGTAAATATGTCTGAAAGTTAGTTTTCACGTCATCACGCTGGAGGCTGACAACATCAAGCTTTTTCATGGAGGGGGAGGGTGGGGGGCTCCTTTCTTGGGTTTTGGCTTGGAGCCTGAGTTTGCAGCGGACAAGGCGGTGGTCAGTGTGGCACTCTGCGCTGGGCATCACTCTGGTGAGGAGGACGTCACTGCGGTCCCTCTGACAAACTAGGATATAGTCGATGAGGTGCCAGCGTTTGGAGCGAGAACGCATCCAGATGGTCTTTTGACTGTCCTTTTCCTGGAAAGTAGTGTTGGTGATGGAAAGTTGCTGCTCTGCACAGAACTCCAACAGTAGGCGGCCATTGACATTGCAGTTCCCGACACCATGCTTGCGGAGGACTCCTTGCCAGGATTCAGAGTCTTGACGTTGAAGTCGCCAAGGATGATGACTTTGTCGTCTGCAGGGGTGCTCTGTAGGAGGCTGCGCAGGTCAGTGTAGAACTTGTCCCTTTCTGCGGGCTCTGCCAGGAGGGTTGGGGAGTACACACTGAGAAGGGTGACGTATTACTGGTGTCTCAGTGGGAGGCGCATGGACATGATGCAGTCAGAATGACCCGTTGGTAGGTTTTCCAACTTAGTCGCAATGGGGGTCTTCACCATGAAGCCCACGCCTGAGAGCCGTCTTTCTGATGCAGGCCTGCCTGACCAGTAGAGGGTGTAGCCAGCGCCAAGTTCTTGGAGGCTGCCTTTGTCCGAGAGGCGTACTTCGCTGAACGCGGCGATGTCGATGTTTAACCTCCGCAGTTCGTGGGCAATGAGGGCGGAGCGACGTTCAAGACGTCCGCTGTCTGCTGTGTCGAGCATGGTTCGGATGTTCCAGCATGCTACGTTGAATCCGGCCGTGGTCGTCGTGAGAGTGGATCCGTTGTTCTTTCTTGTTTTCTGACCAAAATAGAAGATGCCCGTTGACCGCGGCTAGCCAACTAGGGTTGCGAGGGGACGAGCTTTGGATAGGCCACCTTTTCTAGGCCCCTCTCCGTGTGGAGCAAGCAGTGCTGTCCCTAGAGAAGGCAGCTTGGTCGTTCAAGGTGTGCCGAGTGATGTTGTCATCCCCAGTCAGGCGACTAATATCCTGAACCGCCTGCATGCAGGTTTAAGACTGTGGCTTCCAATGACATCTTTCGCCTGCCGTTTCGCCCCTCGCCCGTCGCTACAGGACTTGGAATGGTCGGTGTCATGGTCTGTGGACGTTTCCTAAAGCCTGCGCGGTGGAGCTTTTTGATGAAGTGCAGTTTGCGCAGTACTGGCCCCACCCTTCTTGGTTTGTCTGCCATGGCCTAGCAAGCTGGGATGGTGGCAGCGAGGTCCTCAGGTCGTAGGTTTTACATCAGACTGTCCTTGTCCTAGTCTCTGGCACAAGAACCTCCCCCGGAGAAACGGGAGCTTTGATGTCCCTTAGCCTTTCCACAGCCAAGTGGCCAGGGGTGCAAGGCAGCAGGACAATGATGATTTATTTTCGAGGTTCTCTCCTCTATATCCGCCGTGTTTAGCCTGGGGCTCGCGCTGCCCAGTTTTTGGGGTCACCTCCGAAAGGATGTGGCCAGGGACCACGCACGGGCGGTCTTGGAATAGAGGGATTAGATGCTATGCTAGTCCGGAGGGACTACACGCGAGGATACCTCACAAAGGCCGAGAGGCCCTAGACTGGGTGATCCCGGGGGAGGCGCTGTAAGAGTGCCCCACTACCCGCACCACCAATTCAACTCGTCCCCTGGGGCCCCCACCCTTTGAGTCAGGCAGAGACCCCTTCACCTGTTCTGGCACCACCCTTAAACTAAAGCGATTTGTCTATATCCTTAAGTACTATAAGGTAGCATGCATATGGCAGTGTACAAATTTGAAGCTTTTATAATCAGTACCCTCGAGCTGGGACCATACGGCGTTGAGGCTCGTCCCCTGGGTGGTGGATAGGGGGTCCCTCGTGAGAGGGGTGCACCGAATGAAATAAGGTGCCGTGAACCAACATGGTCTAAGGGAAGGTGACCCCGACAGAAAACCCCTGGTCCTCCTAGTAAGGGGGTTGGGCGTGGGGGTAGCTTCCCCACCCTGCAAAAAAGGAAATAGCTACAAAAACGCCGACGAAAAGACTAACAGTAATTCCTTTCCTGGAGGAGGAAGGTTCTTCTACTAGAAGACTTATGACGTCCTGTGGTGAAAGCCGGAAGTCTTCGGAAGCCACAGGACCGAGCCGCCTCTCTCTATCCAGGGATACAACCATGGGCACATGGAACGTCAAGACCATGTACCAGAGCGGCAAGGCCGCCCAGATAGCAGCGGAAATGCAAAAGTACAACCTTTCCCTGCTAGGCATCAGTGAAGCCAGATGGACGCAGTCTGGCCAGAAAAGGCTGTTAAGTGGGGAGATGGTTCTGTATTCAGGTCATGAAGAGGAGAATGCCCCCCCATACAGAAGGAGTAGCACTCATGCTGTCACCAGTGGCACAGAGAGCGCTGATGGGCTGGGAACCTCTTGGGCCAAGAATTATAACAGCAGCCTTTAGAACCAAGAAAAAGCTCAAGCTGAACGTCATCCAGTGTTATGCGCCCACCAATGACAGTGACGAGGAAGAGAAACAAGAGTTCTACGACCGACTCCAGAGTGCCGTGGACAAATGTGCGGAGCGAGACATCACCATCGTCATGGGCGATTTTAATGCCAAAATAGGGGAGGACAACACCGGATACGAAGAGGTGATGGGGAGACAGGGACTAGGCTCGGAGATGAGTGAGAACGGGGAGAGGTTTGTAGACTTTTGTGCTCTAAACCGACTTGTCATTGGAGGCAGCATCTTCCCACACAGAAGAATACACAAAGCAACTTGGGTCTCACCTGACCATACAACAGAGAACCAAATAGACCATATCTGCATTAGCAAGAAATTTAGAAGATCCCTTCAAGATGTTCGAGTGAGGAGGGGAGCAGATGTCGCCTCAGACCACCATCTGCTTACCTTAAGAATGAAGCTCAAGCTAAAGAAAAGCCGCACAGAGACAACAAGAAGACAGCGCTATAATGTAGGCCTCCTGAGAGAAACTGGAGTTAGAGAAGAGTTCAAACTGGTGCTGTCCAACCGGTTTCAAGCGCTACAGGAGCTAGTAAATGAAGAGGAGGCGGTCACCACAGAGCAGCAGTGGAAGGCAGTTAGAGAGGCGCTGAACTCAACCTGCAAAGACACTGTAGGGTTCAGGAAACACCACCACAAGGACTGGCTGTCGGCACAGACCTTGAAGAAGATAGAAGCGAGGAAGCAGAAGAAAGCAGCGGTCAACAACAGTCGCACGAGAGCAGCCAAAGTAAGGGCACAGGGGGAATACTCGGAAGCCAACCGCGAGGTGAAGAGGAGTATCAGGGCAGACAAGAGGGCCTACACAGACAGCCTGGCAACAGAGGCAGAAAAGGCAGCAGGCAGCGGCAACATGAAACAGCTCTACGACATTACCAAAAGATTGTCGGGTAAGTATGGCCATACAGAAAGACCAGTAAAAGACAAAGAAGGCAAGCCTATTGCAGACAGAGCAGACCAACTCGACAGATGGGCCGAGTATTTTGAAGAGTTACTGAACAGACCTAGCCCACCCGACCCCCCCGACATCCAGCCGGCAGAGACCGACCTACCCATCAGCTGTGACAGACCCAGCCGGGAAGAGATCAGAAAAGCAGTGGCATTTTTGAAGAATGGCAAAGCAGCAGGGCCAGATGGCATCCCAGCGGAGTCTCTGAAAGCAGACCTAGAGACAACAGTTGAGATGCTGTACCCACTGTTTGGAAAGATCTGGGAAGAGGAGGCGATGCCAGCTGACTGGAAGGAGGGGTACCTAATCAAGCTTCCCAAGAAAGGCGACCTCAGCAAGTGTTCCAACTACAGAGGAATCACCTTGCTGTCAGTACCAGGAAAGGTCTTCAACAGGATCATCCTAGAGAGAATGAAGAGCTCCGTTGACCCCCAGCTGAGAGACCAGCAAGCAGGATTCAGGAAGAACCGATCATGTACAGACCAGATCGCCACTCTCCGCATCATCGTGGAACAGTCTCTGGAGTGGAGCTCCCCGCTGTACGTCAACTTTGTGGATTATGAGAAAGCATTTGACAGCGTGGACCGAGAGACTCTGTGGAAACTCCTACGACACTACGGTGTACCCACAAAGCTCGTCCGCCTGATCAAGAGCAGCTATGATGGCATGACATGTCGCGTGATCCACGAAGGGCAGTTCACCAGAGAGCTCCAGGTCAGAACTGGTGTCAGGCAGGGGTGTCTGCTGTCTCCGTTCCTCTTCCTACTGGCCATAGACTGGGTCATGAAGATGACCACAGAGCACAGACGAAGTGGAATACAGTGGACACTGTGGACACAGCTTGACGACCTCGATTTTGCAGACGACTTGGCATTACTGTCCCACACTCATCAACAAATGCAGGACAAGACCACGAGGCTTGCTGACATCTCGTCCCAAGTGGGCCTCACCATTCACAAACAGAAAACAAAGACAATGAGGCTGAACGCAACCAGGGAAGAACCAGTCTTGCTTGCTGGCACCCCGTTGGAGGAGGTGGAGTCCTTCACCTATCTCGGGAGCATCATAGACAAAAAAGGCGGCACTGATGCAGATGTCAGAGCACGAATCGGTAAAGCCAGAGCAGCCTTTCTCCAGTTGAAAAATGTGTGGCGTTCCAGAGAGCTGTCACAACACACCAAAGTCCGGATTTTCAACTCCAATGTAAAAGCAGTTCTCCTATATGGAGCAGAGACATGGAGATTGACAAAAACCACAGTCAACAGAGTACAGACCTTCATGAACAGTTGCCTTAGGAGAATTTTGAAAATCCACTGGCCAGAGAAGATCAGCAGCGTCAGACTCTGGGAGAGAACAGAGCAGATAACAGCAGAGAATGAAATTGGGCGAAGAAGATGGGGATGGATCGGTCACAGTCTGAGAAAGCCAGCTTCCAGTATCACTAGGCAGGCATTGTCATGGAACCCCCAGGGAAAGAGGAAAAGAGGTAGGCCGAGAAACTCCTGGCGTCGAGACCTCCAAGCAGACATCAAGAGACTGGGAACCACCTGGAGTAGAATCGAAGGAGAAGCACAGGACAGGAGTTGCTGGAGGTCTCTCGTCGACGGCCTATACCCGGGTAGGGGTGACAGGCGTAAGTAAGTAAGTAATAATCAGTACGATATGGGTAAAGGAGGGGCTGATCATATCTACACGCAGTTGTCCTCCTCCCCGCCTCACTAACAAAACACGATTAAACAGGCACTTCTGAGTCTTTAACGGTGTTAATTTTCTGAATTTAAAAAAAATGTTATACTTGGTCTTTTTACAGAAGCAATCATCATGTGTGTGTGTGTGTGTGTGTGTGTGTGTGTGTGTGTGTGTGTGTGTGTGTGTGTGTGTGTGTGTGTGTGTGTGTGTGTGCGTACACCAAATCACTTAAATGGGTTACTTTCTTTACCATCCTTATGCAAACTGGGTGTGTGTGAAATTCTGGGTGACCAAGTCAGACACCCATTTTTTCTGAGGGTTGTTTCTGTATTATCTTTCATTCAAAAGTCAGAAAAAAATATCAAAATACGATGTCCCCATTTTAACAGATTTACTTCATGGTTGTGTTTCAGGGATGCCCTGGGCCTGTGTGTGGACACGGAAGCGGCCGGAGTGTTTTCAGATCAATTTGCTGATCGCTGATTGGTTAGCCCAACACCGATGAACGGAGTTGTTTCCCTTGCTTAAACGTCTTTCGTCTCCAACGGTCACACCGGCCATTCTTTCGCGTTTGCAGAGGTACTTTATGCAATATTTCTTAGTTAAGAGCACGCCCAAATGTACTTGTTCAGTGCAGTTATTTAACTGAGAGATGCCTCCAATCCCCGATACCCGTTTGGCCCAGAAAAATAAGGCGTCTGCTTCAAACGTGTCTTCGGCCTCTCGGCCGCTCTGACCGTTGAGTCTTGTAGTAAATGATAATAGAACCCCACGATTTTAACAAAAGCTTTCTTCTTCAATGAAAGGAATTCGTTCAATAACCCCATTACAAGGTCAATCTGCCACGCGATTTTGTTTCTTCTTCTTTTTTTTTTCTTCTGACATGTGTTAACTTGCCACATGCATGCACAGTATCAGTTGACTTTTTTTTTTTTAAACAAAAATGGCGCCAGATTTCAATCCTCGTTCGCAAAACTGCCTCGCGATTCGAAGAACAAACGTCCACAAACAGGTCTTTAGGAATGTGCAACTGAAGTGTCGCTTTTTACTGTATTGCCAGTTTTTAGTTCTCAGGGTCACCCTGGTCAGCCCCACAGGGTGGGTTTTTCTCTCTATTCTGGGGCTTGTCCATTCACCTGTATTTGCCTTTTTAAAACTCTCCCTACTGTCTGCACTGCCTGTAGCTCTTGATATTGGATGTGTGTTGCTAAATGGTCTTAGCTTTATGTCTTGGCCCCATGTGTTAGGTTTATTTAACTCATTCTACCCCAGACACACCACGGCAGGATAAGGATCCACCATGATAGTTCAAGGGTGATGCCAGAATAGCTTGGCGCCAAGCTATTCTGTCATCTCCCTTGAACTATCATGGTCGATCTGTGCCCTGCACTGCAATGCAGTCTTGAGAGGACAGGGGCAAAATTTAAGGATTTTGGTGTTGGGGTAGAATGACTTAAGGCGGCAAAGTCACCCAGACTATGCATGAAAAATCATTTTTGGGGATACATGAATTTTGATATATACTTTTATTCGGAAATCATTCCAATTTCAATTGATAATAATATTTTTGCTCAGACTGCAGTAGTTTTTTAGTTATTAGCATCCAAAGAGGTCATTGTCAAAATGTTCAAAATGGCGAAAGTTTGCTGAAAAACGCTATATATGCACACTTTTTTCCAGATAATTTCCACATTTGTGGATGGATTTTCTTCAAAATTTGCACAAATGCTGCTGATTCCTGCTACTTTGGCATGAAGCAGGATTATTGGACTAAACTGATTCTGAACAAATTTATGTGGGAGTGTGTGCCCCCCCCCCCCCCCACACACACACACACACTTTGGTACCGGTTTCAGGCCACTTTACAAATTTCAAATACAAGCGATCAAAAATCTCCGTAACTTCAGTAGCTGAACTGGCCCTTCGTCTGTCTTGTACTGTGTTTGTCTTAAATGGCGTAAATCCGTGTCTGTTACGTGAGTGTGCGTGTTGGGTTTCAGTTCGCGGCGCTTTGAGTCGATTTGCCCAAAAATTGAGAAAAAGCGCCTATTCTGCGCATTGAGTTATATTATAAATATGAGAAATGCGCCATATAAATGCTATGCATTATTATTATTATTATTATTTCTATATAATAACGGTGTTATTATTATTATCATTATTATTTTTAGGAAAATTTTGACGTAAATTTGCAAATGCCATAACTGACAAACTATTGACACAAGAATAAACATAGAGGTTCATACTATAGTCCTACATACATATATTCTGCTGTAAAAGAATTGTGGCTCAATCTCCTTTTGTTGTGCACTGGCGAGTTTGACACTGCCAGGCATTTTTCGCTATACGATAAAAGCATATTTTCAAATATTTAATTTTTTGGGCATCTTATTCAATAAGCAGGTTTAAATAATTATTATCACACTAAAGTACCACATTTCTGCTATCACTCTGCCAAATTTCATAGCTGTACGTGGATTAGACAGCCGATACTGTTTTGAATGATTTTGGTACTCAAGTCTGGGTGACTGTGCCGCCTTAACTCATTCGAGACGTGCCGCCTCCGGATACGCGGCTTATCATATTTACTGACTCCTAGCCATAGGAAAAGAACCTTGTACTATATATAGCAAAAAAAGACAGAGTCACTATACACAACTTTTAACTCATTTGAGACGTGTCGCGTCCGGATACGCGGCGTTAAGCCGCGTATCCGGATGCGGCATGTCTCGAATGTGTTAATGAAAGTCACAAAATCGTGATAATGTGTATGTGTTTAATGTAATGTGATGAACAAGGCTAGAATGATCGAAATAATTAAACTTGAATCATCAGAACAAGCTGTTGTCCTGTCCTATTTATGGCCAGAGAAGACGTTTTACTCACAGACTGAACTTTTAATATCGAGTTCACACGCTCGGTTTTATTTTTTCCCCATTAATTTTGTCAGGTCATTCTGTGACAGTGGGTCGCAGTGTACATTCTGAATATGTGTCTAGACCACATTTGAATTGTACAAATATATCAATATATATTCCCTTCGTTTACCTCGCCAGAATAACTCGTTCATATTGTGATGGTTGTTGTGGTAACAGTTTTATATGATACGTTTTCATCCCGCTTAAGTATGTTGTGATTATTAGTTGTGTGTGATAATTGGTGTGATATTATTTTAGTCTTTAGTAACCGACATCAAGACACATTCCAATGTTTTTATTGTATTTGTATATGAAAACATTTGGCAATAAACTATCTTATCTTATCGTTATCTTATAAAAACGTTGCTGACTGGTGTGATCATGCAGTTTCAGCGAATACTCGGATTAGACCCTAGATGATTTTTAGGTGAACGTGTGCCTGTAGAAGTATTTCCAAAAGGTTAAGTCTTCAAATGACACTACATGTTTCTAATTTTTATTGGATTTTATCAAATGTTCTGTCTTTGTGAATGCTTAGTGCAATATCAGTCTCTTTGGTTCTCACAGACAGTGACTTTTACCTGGTGAATGGTTCAAGCTTGATATGTCACACTGGAATTATGATTTGCAAATCACCTGTACAGATTACAGAAAATCATCAAATGGGTTAAATTTGAAATGGTTATATGTTCATATTGATTTCTCCTAAAATGATCAAAATCGGCAGCAATGTTTAGTGATGCTTGGAGATTTAGAAATTTAATCCAAAATATTATTATTTCTTTTTGAATTCTCATAAATGACAATTTTCAAATGGACAAGTCACGGAATGGTTTAATCTCCAAACAAGATTAATTGATGCGAAAACACATGCAAACGTATGCAGCAACATAAGTATGCAAATTGTTTTCGTTTTTCAATTCTGGTGGTGCATGATTTGTCCGCCCCCACGCCAGTCAGTTGTCAATCTTGAAATGTAGTGGACGATCTCAGTTGAGCTCACTAGTAGTTATCTCCCTCGATTCGCTCTGCCGATCAGCGCAGCAATCAAGAGATACAGCCAGTGTGGGTCGACATTATGCACCGCGAGTCGTACGTATCAGATCATATGGAAACGTGATAAACCAAGCTGAACAAAATCAGCTCACGCTAGTTAGTTCTGGCCCTCGACCCGTTACTGACCGCCTTTTTTTCTACTTTGCCGTATTGGTACAGTGTCATACCGGTTCGTTGTTGTTGTTGTTGTTGTTTTGTGTGGGGTTTTTTGTTTGTTTGTTTTTATATATACAGGTAATACCTGTACTCAAACCAAGGGGAATCACAGCGCTGGACAGACAAACAGTTAGGTCCCTGCCCCCGCTAGCCTCACCTATCTGGTTTGTGAGGAGGTAATACCTGGCAACTCTACTTACATACAGGAGAATAAAGGCAAATCTGGCCGCTGTGACTTTGACGTTAGCGATAATGACTTTATCTGTTCAACTGACAAACCAGTTGACAAAGAACTATCGTCAGTTTAATTTTCTGCTGAGCCAGTCTCATGGTTTCAGAGAAGATTGCCTTGACAAGAAAAGAAAACGAAGAATATGTAATCCCAAACATTCTCCCAGACACGTTAAATCCAGTATACCCCCTTTACCCGCTATGTGATACGAGAAGTCGTCCATAAGTTGATTCATGTAATAGTATTGTCAGTACTACTACTAATTCAAGTGATTTGTCCCGCTGGCACTAGAGTGATCGGGGACTAATATTATTGGCTTAATTTCTTTAAAAAGAAAAAAAATTATAATGTACTTTAGTTAGGGAAGCTGCCATACCGTGCGCTTGGTTAATTTTAAAATTTTCCATGGTCTCAACCAACAACGGTTATTTCTAATAAGAAGGTTTATTTTATTTAATTACTATATCAATATTATAAACTGTTAAAATCAAGGTTAAAATTCAAGACCATCCATGTAAAAACAAGTTAAAAGGTTATAAATTTATGATGATAAGAGATACTACTACTAAGTCCTCGTTTCAACTTGATTTCTTTATTAATTCATACTTTAGCCTTGTATGTTTAATTTTTATCAATCTCTTTACTATTTACTATTTGGCCGGGGCCCTGGTCTGGCCTGCTTCGTCGCTGTTTTCAAAGTATTGTCAGCAACAATGTACACGTAACCTTTGGCTGTAAAGTGTCGAGAAGTGCGTCGGTGAAAATTGCGTTTTGTCAAAATATTTTATGACATTAAACCTTTTGTTAACTCATTCGAGACGTGCCGCCTCCGGATACGCGGCTGATGCCGCGTATCCGGAGGCGGCACGTCTCGAACGAGTTAAGGACAATTAATCGTGTACACAGAGAAAGGTAACTTGATGTATTCAACTTACTGTATACTTAGACCTAACCATTTGCCATAATAACCCAAATTTAGGCCCGGTGGCATAAAGTATATGGTTATGTGTCATATTGTAATTGACCTCACGCGACTTTCACCTTTTCTGCAGGTCATTCCTTTTGGTATTTTTAAACGGGTTTTACCATCGGCTATCGCCATGCCAACTATTTTAAGTATGTGGTTGAAACAGTCTCATTAAAAACACCTGCATCTACTTTTACCGTGGGGAAAAAAACAACCCCGGGATAACTGCCGTTAGCGGACAGACCGATGTACAAACGGACAAAACGTGTGCATTAACATACAATCACTTTTGTCCTCCAGTTCTAGCAAAACACATTTTTATTGCATAAAATATGGATTGGCTCCGATCCTTACACAGTTTAAAAGCGCCTGTAAGAGTTAACTCCCCTTTTTAACGGTAACACAAAACTGAATGGTGCCAATCGAAACTGGATTACAAACTACTCACCTGCCAAATTTCATAAGTCTGGGACAATTGTGCAGTAAAGTTGGCTGTTTTGCCTAGACCATGATAATTCAAGGGTAGTGCCAGATTAGCGTGGCGACCTGGCGCTACCCTTGAAATTGTCATGGTCGATCCATCTCCTGCAACTTTTTACCTTCAGTTTTATGTGGCACCTCCAGAATTTACCGTTTTAATTGATGAAATGCGGCCGTGGGGATAACACATTGCACCCCATGACCGAAACCCCCAAATGTTGCCGTTGTCCACTGAAGACTGCACTCTAGTGCAGGACACAGATCGACCATGCTAGTTCAAGGGTGATGCCAGAATAGCTTGGCGCCCATAGGCGCCAAGCTATTCTGGCACCACCCTTGAACTATCATGGTCGATCCTTATCTTGCTGTGGTGTGTCTGGGGTAGAAGGAGTTAATTCGACACCAAAAAACCTAGATGTCCCATGAGGACATGGACTCAACAAGTGATGTCAGCAAGAGGCGTAGATCCCCTTGGGCCCCCGCAATTGCAAAATAATGTGTCAGATGCCTTCAGACATTTTCTATAGCACTGGAAGTCCATTTTCAGGCTTACATCATTAAAACAGGATGTCACAATTATTATAAACTTGACTAGGTGATGTTGTGATCACTATGAGTGCCACATTGATTGATTTTATATCTCTACCCCCAAGTTGTAAAAATACACAAAATTAATGAGAAAAAATTACTAAAGTTATTCCATTTCATTTTGACCTCTTTTTACCTATTAAGTTTCAATAATTTGAGCATAAAGTACAAGAAAATGAGGAAATGATACGTTTGTGGTGAATGATAGCTTTTTCCAATTTAAAATTGCCAAATTGAGAAACGTACGTTGTATCTGATGCCCTCAGAAATTTTGTATACAACTGATAGGTCTTTTTTAGGTTTTAATGGTTAGGATAGAGTATCGCAGTTACTCCCAACCTGATTTTATAATGCTGTGATTCATTTAGGGGCCACAGTGGCTGGACCTGCTGCCCTACCCCCATTTTACCAGTACGCAAAGGAACGCAAAATGATCATAAAAACTGATTATGTCATACTCCTCTGTTTAAATGTTTTTGTTGCTAGTCTTCTTAACAAAGTATGCACATTGAGCATACAATTTGTGATCATTTCATTAATTTCAGTGTGACCCATCAATTTAATTGTAATTATTTTTTGTTAAAGCATAAAAAGGGGGAAACGTCTGTAAACAGGGGCTGCCGTTGAAGAACTTTCTCTTTAATAAAACAGCAAGACTGTAGTAAACAGCACATTCAGCAGTCTTGTCAATCTCAGGGAAAGTGTACCTCAGGGAGGTGATGTGTCTGATGCTGTTCTTGGTCTACATTAATGACATCAGTACAGTAAGCAGTACCAAGGTTTGTCTCGAACATCCTCCATGCGGATTACTTTGCAGTGTGGAGCGCAGCAGAAGATACTGAAATAGCATCCTGCAGAATCCAGGATGCTGCCAGTAGTCAGAAGCTGGACTGAAAGATGGCCACTCAAACTGAGCTAGACCATCTCTTTCAATCAGATTGAAGAGGTCACCTTGAAAACTGGAGACCTTCCAGTACCAAAGACAGACAGTCCAACTTTACTGGCAACAAATAAATTACTGGATTCAGGTGGAGGCCTCACATCGAAGCCATGGAAGCTAGAGTTGCGGGAAAAAAGTCTCTGATGACGAAACTGGTGGGGACCACATTGGCGCAAATTACAGCAACAACCTGGCGCAAGCAAACACCAGCTTGGTCAGACCAGTAGTGGGGTACCAGGATACTTCGACAATATGAAACACTCCCTGCAAAACCAAAAATGCCAGCTTGACAAGATGCAGAACATGGGTCAATCTCATGATGCAGTGACATTCTTAGAGCTATCTGGAGTATTTCTTAACATTGTTTTCCCTGTTAGGAACCATGAAACTTTATTACGCATATTCATATTTACACCTTTCTAGACGAAAATAAATGAGAAAAAAGGCCATACTAGACCCGCCTTATGCTAGGTAAAATATCTCCTAAAAGACCAGCTGGTTTCACTCATTCAGTCTATCATTTTTGCCTTTTTTCTCCAATAAACAAACAGCAAACAAATTGATTGGTCACCTTTTGATCAGAATACAGTCCAACGTTCCACATATTTTATGGACATTAAAGGGATCGGAGACACGACACTTCCCTGAGATACCATCTTCCCCTGAGTTTGACAAGACTGCTGAGTGTGCAGTTGACTTCAATCATGCAATTCTGTTGAAGAGGACGTCTTTCAGCCATCGGTATATCATGCCTCCAAATCCAGACGGTAGAAGTAGCAGCAGCCCCTGTTTACAGACTCCCCCCCCCCCCCCCCTTTATGTTCTTAATCCAAAATAGTTACAAATAAATTGATGGGTCACATTGAAATTAATGAAATGATCACAGATTTTTATATTCAATATGCATACTTTGTTAAGAAAACTGAAAACAAAAATATTTAAACAGGGGAGTATGACGTAAGCAATTTTGGGATCATTTTGCGTTCCCTTGTGTACTGGTAATATGGGGGTAGGGCAGCAGATTTAGCCACTGTGGACCTAAATGCATCACAGCATCATAAAATCAGGTTGCGAGTAACTGTGGTACTCTATCCTAACCAATAAAACCTAAAAAAAAAAAAAAAAAAAAAAAAAAAAAAAAGACCTATCAGTTGTATACAAAATTTCTGATGGCATCGGAAACCTTTTTTTTTTTTTTTTCGATTTCGCGGAAAGTGCCATTTACTGGGTGCACAAATACTATCACTGTGAGCCACAGATTCAATATTTTTTTCATTCTGTTTTTGCTGAGGACGCAGAAGGTATGACTTAACATAATTGTGCCTGATTTGGGCTCATGTAATAAATTCTGATTTATTTAGAGGAAAATGTTTTTCAAGCTCACTTTAGGATCTGTGAAGAGCGTGAATGGGGGTACCCTTGCGCCATCGGCTATATCTCTGGTGTGTTCCTAAGGATTTTAGGAGAAACATGGTTTAAACATCTCAGGACATTCTAAGGTATACTTTGAAACATTGAGTATTGTGGGGGAGGGGCGGGGGGTGCACGGTAGCCAAGACTGGCTTATGGAGTATAGGTTCGTATTTCCCCCAGCCCAAAAAGGTCTAATTTAATGGAGTCTGGTTTAAACACTGCTCATTGTCAATATCTTTTCGAGTAATTCTCTTCGACTTTAGAGTAAACACAGCAGAAAACAATGGATGCACTGCAGTGCATAGAGGCCTTTTTCACGGTTCTCTACTAAAGGGTTTAACGTTCAACTCTAGATGTTGAGAAAGAGGTCCGTGCATGCTGGGATACTTCCGGCCATATCTAAAATTTCGCGGGCGTCTTCGTTTCTTCTCTGTGTATTTTGTCTTGAGCATTAGTAGGCGGCGGTGGCGCACGCGGTGGCGTATTGGATTTGCATTAGTCAAACGCTACTGTCATCGAGCGCCTGTGCATAAAATCGTGTACCTCATACAGAACCCATAAAACAACGTCTGCTGGGGCTCATGAGGATCTATGTCTCTTGCACTTGGGTGGTGTTTCTTTTATCCCATCAGTAAAGGGGTTAATTCGGTTCACTCTCGTGGGATTTCTTGTATTACCGTAACCAGAGGCATACATAAGATAATAATAGCGACGGTTTTGTCTGCAGCCATTAACTCCCCACAACGAAAGAGAGCGAAATCACGGCTGATAACCAGCTTGCTCCATAAGCATTGACAACACTCCAACCATCTCCAAGAGGCATAAATCCTCGTGAGCCCCATCCGCCGTGACTGACTTGGCTCCCTTTTAGTGGGAGTCGTCCGTCATAAACGAAGCCGCTCTCAAATGTTTCTCAGCGACAAATTAACTATCCTGAAAACTATTTGAAAACTGTTAAAGGTCCTGGTTCAGCAATTAGTCAGTTGAGGACAGCGAAAAAAAATTTTCGAAGTCCATACCTGACTTAGAAAGTGCAACCCTGACAGGGCCTCGTCAGATGGGATCCCCGAACATTCAGTGGCGTTACTATAGCTGCTGTAGAGTGTCAGACGTCCTTGACGGCTGTCACAGTTCACGCAAACAGGTATACGCCACTCAGCTGCCAAAGGTCACTTCCAGTTGCATCTGTCCGTACACGGTAACACCCATAATTCTCGTGCAACAACGACGAAACATGACTATCCAACTTTCACTTCTGGGCCGGTACTGGGAAGCACTGAGCGACGTCCACAGCGTCCAAAAATGGCCCAGGGAATGGTGACGGTACGTCGAACATGCTATATCGTGGTCTTCTCATTTCTTATGTCCTCGCATTTATCCAAAACAAGGTTTCCTCGAAAGCGTTTGCAAACAACAAGTCTTTATGGTAGTCGCCATTTTTACGAAGGGAAGCTACTAGATAATGTTTGTGTAAGGGACAGCATTCCCGTGCTAAGCAACGAGCAACGCGGAAACGCCCACCTCAAAACGATTTTATTTTTCACAAAAGCCTGGGAGATAATTTACAGGTCATCATGCAACGATGTGATGTGCATGGGTGACAGTGCGAGAATATGAAATGAATGTAAACAGGACAAATATGCCCCATAAATCCATGGCCAGCAAGCGATATACATTCCCATGAACTCCTGCGGATGCAGGGGCTCATGAGAATGTATGACTTTTGCATTTGGAACAGGCTGGCTGAAGGCCTGTTCTGTCTGAACCGAACAGCTGAACTTCAGCTTTTCGGGATTTTGAAAAGCTGAATCAGCTTCTAGGAGTGAAGACTGCCACCCATTGATGTGATTGTGCCTGTTCGTGTGTGTTACACGGACATACAATTTGATTCCATTATAAGAATCTAAGCACTAGGTAATATTTTGCTTTGTTGATTACTTCTCATCTTGTTTTGTTTTGTTTTTTTTTTTGTATCACAAAAGATAATTACTGTCTGCAAACTTGATGAGTTCAGTGATAATATTTTCTCCCCAGACCAACTGCTGTCTATGCACATGCAATGCACCCTGCCCAATGCATACCTCATGCAGGTGCCTGACAGCAAACACTGACACACCAACTACAAGCTAAAGGGTGCATGAGCAAACGAGAGGCAAGTTTCAAAATAATTAGATACAGGAAAAGAAAAGGGGAGACTGCCAGTGCTAATATTTTAGGAAGGTTACAAAGTAAAGTAGGTTATAGCACTGTCAGGGGAGAGAAATGTGCATGATCGACCAGTGATCATAGATCTACTGTGGCCAAAGCACAAAAAAAAAAAAAAAAAAAAAAAAAAAAAAGATAGGAAAGAGAGGGGGCGCTAAGAAAGTGACTGAAAGCAATGCATATGGAAGCCCCCCCGAAGGGGGGCGTATCACATATCCACTGTTCCAGCCACTCAGTGCATGGAAATTTAAATCTAGGTCCCCCCAAAGGGGGTCCAGATATTTAGCCGGTGTGGACAGCTGTTTCGGTCTTTGCGACCTCTTCAGCACACCATCGGCAACACTGGAGGAGGCAGGAAATTCTGCCTACCTGCAATGACAACCACATTTTACTGTGGTGTCTGCAGGGGCATACATTCCATGCCACCACCTAGAGTTAAATTTCCATGCACCCTAAAAGAGAACCTACCAAAAGGGGGGAAGGGGTTGCAGTCGATATTGTAGTGATAAATGAAAAGAAAAGGGGAGACTGCCAGTGCTAATATTTTAGGAAGGTTACAAAGTAAAGTAGGTTATAGCACTGTCAGGGGAGAGAAATGTGCATGATCGACCAGTGATCATAGATCTACTGTGGCCAAAGCACAAAAAAAAAAAAAAAAAAAAAAAAAAAAAAGATAGGAAAGAGAGGGGGCGCTAAGAAAGTGACTGAAAGCAATGCATATGGAAGCCCCCCCGAAGGGGGGCGTATCACATATCCACTGTTCCAGCCACTCAGTGCATGGAAATTTAAATCTAGGTCCCCCCAAAGGGGGTCCAGATATTTAGCCGGTGTGGACAGCTGTTTCGGTCTTTGCGACCTCTTCAGCACACCATCGGCAACACTGGAGGAGGCAGGAAATTCTGCCTACCTGCAATGACAACCACATTTTACTGTGGTGTCTGCAGGGGCATACATTCCATGCCACCACCTAGAGTTAAATTTCCATGCACCCTAAAAGAGAACCTACCAAAAGGGGGGAAGGGGTTGCAGTCGATATTGTAGTGATAAATGAAAAGAAAAGGGGAGACTGCCAGTGCTAATATTTTAGGAAGGTTACAAAGTAAAGTAGGTTATAGCACTGTCAGGGGAGAGAAATGTGCATGATCGACCAGTGATCATAGATCTACTGTGGCCAAAGCACAAAAAAAAAAAAAAAAAAAAAAAAAAGATAGGAAAGAGAGGGGGCGCTAAGAAAGTGACTGAAAGCAATGCATATGGAAGCCCCCCCCCCGAAGGGGGGCGTATCACATATCCACTGTTCCAGCCACTCAGTGCATGGAAATTTAAATCTAGGTCCCCCCAAAGGGGGTCCAGATATTCAGATATTTAGCCGGTGTGGACAGCTGTTTCGGTCTTTGCGACCTCTTCAGCACACCATCGGCAACACTGGAGGAGGCAGGAAATTCTGCCTACCTGCAATGACAACCACATTTTACTGTGGTGTCTGCAGGGGCATACATTCCATGCCACCTTTGGGGGGACCTAGATTTAAATTTCCATGCACTGAGTGGCTGGAACAGTGGATATGTGATACGCCCCCCTTCGGGGGGGCTTCCATATGCATTGCTTTCAGTCACTTTCTTAGCGCCCCCTCTCTTTCCTATCTTTTTTTTTTTTTTTTTTTTTTGTGCTTTGGCCACAGTAGATCTATGATCACTGGTCGATCATGCACATTTCTCTCCCCTGACAGTGCTATAACCTACTTTACTTTGTAACCTTCCAATTAGATACAGGGCCGCAGCAGATGGTTCCGGCCTTCACCATACCAATAATGTATACATTTTTTTGACAAGACCATATAATTATTTCTTTTTATGCCCTTGTGCTTTGGCCACAGTAGATCTATGATCATGGTCGATCATGCAATTTCTCTCCCCTGACAGTGCTATAACCTACTTTACTTTGTAACCTTCCAATTAGATACAGGGCCGCAGCAGATGGTTCCGGCCTTCACCATACCAATAATGTATACATTTTTTTGACAAGACCATATAATTATTTCTTTTTATGCCCTCGACCCAAATTAATTTAAATGTTACTAATTTTTCCATTTTGGGGGGTTGTGCGAATTCTCCCCCCCCCCCCCCCCCCCCCCCCCCCCCACCCTGCCCGATTGACTTTAGGAAGCAGATGAAAGCAAGCTGGCATCATGCAGGCATGCACCCCTTCGGCTGGAGCATTAGGTTTCTTTCACCTCGTGCTATGGTTATGAGATATGAAATAAATGTTAGGAAACAGATATATATATATATATATTATGTAATTGGTATTCTAACCACAATATATTTCATTCATTCATTGGTTTATCTATGTTTGCACCGACAGCAAACCATGTGGGATTTATTTCTGATCACTCCATATAGCAATGCTCTCCATCAGAAAACTGAAATGACTCAACCCACAAAAATAAATATCAAGGAAATATATCAGTTCACAACAGCAAGAGGTATATCTCACTTGATCTTCATTTTGTGACAAAAACATTGTTTTCAAATACACTTCAACGTATGGTTTATTTGTTTATATCTGTACTGAGTGAAACTGTTAAAAATGCCTTTCATTGTGAGGCTTCTCTTATGAGTTTACCAAAATCGTCAAGTACATCAATAAGTGTCTCTTGGCTTGACTTCATGAACGAAGATTCTATAGGGCTTGCCCACATCGTCTGCAGGCATTTTCGTGGCTGCGGAGGCCAATCCGGGACAGGCAGGTTTACATCAATAAGTGTATACATAAATAAAACACAATGACCATGATTGTCATAATTCCTAAAAATACAGCTGATTTTTTTTATGAAATGAGTATGTCTATCCTCAACAAGACCAAGTAGTCTATGTACCCTACAGAACCACATAGTCCAGATCAAAATGGTGACTGCGAAGCGTGTTTAATGCAGAGACGAACTCAACGAAAAACTAGAAAGACGCTTAGAAAAGACAGCTACAACACAATTTTATTCATATTATCTAGTAATAAATTGTGTTGTAACTGTCATTTCTAAGCGACATTCTTTCCTCATAGGGTTCTTCTCTACAGAACAACAAACATGTGCACTTTTACTTCCTGCACCATATATAACTGTAATAATACACGAGGCAAAAACACAAACAGAACAGAGACAACCATTTTAATTATAAAGAAACAATTTCAGTGATGTCATTGAATTATATGCATGGTATATTTTGCTTATGATGCTGTCATTCAAACTTGGTCTCTGTGTTTTGGTAAGTGAGGGAGAGGGGGGGGGGGCTGGAGGGGGCGGGTACACATGCAGGCATATATATATATAAAGCAACGATTTCCTAATGTATTGTTACATATGGTAATATAGTTCTATCATCATATGCTAAATTTTGCTATCCACCAAAATGCTAATATTGCCATGATTCCACAGCAGACAGACAGCCTTCATGGACAGGTCCAACCAGTGAAGAGACAACAGACTGGCCAGTGTCAAACATGTCACCAAACTGCAGGGGCGTTAGCAGCAATGTCACACAGAAACTTTGGAACAGCAAACAGCCTGATGCAGTGCAGTGTGCCCCAACTTGCTCTCAGCAGGCAGCTGCAAGACAAGAATAAAGGTCAGTTAGTACATGTGAAGATCGATGTACTGCAAACACTGTTCTAGAGGAGTTTACTTGGCTACTGGGTATCAGCCAGTATAATCTACTCAACATGAAACCAACCGTAATGAATCACAGCCAGTGTAATCAATAAACTCCATACAAGACAGATTTGCAAAATAACTTTTACAAACAATTTCTTTGTCTCTGTGATGGTCAAACGATTTATACAGTTTTGTTCTAATAATAAAAGACATTGTAGCTTTGCAATGCTGCTTGGTAACATGATATTATATGAATATGTTTTCAGGCCAACATAACCAACTTTTCCCTGGGGGAGACTAAAGATGCATTCAACCGATGAGCAGCCCCTGGTGACCATATCGAATGTGGGAGTAGAGGCGACACCTTATCAGCGCGTGGCCAGTGAAGACAATCCGGCCTACTGTTTGTGTGGGAATCATCTAATAATAATGGACAACAAGAACTACTGAATTTGATCCAGCTGATCGAGTTAACAGAAGAACCAACTTTTCTAGATATTTGTAAGAAGCAGACCGAAGTCAAATTTTGCAGCGTCAAAAATTATAGCATCACATTTGCAAATAAAATTCCCACATTATAATAGCAATCAAACATCACCAACACTCTACATACAGATTTTTTCAGTTGTGGCATGAGAGCCATATGGGGCTTGGCAACAGCAAACACTGTTGCTCTTGTCAGGTGGCCATAATCAGATGGCAGTTTCTAAGCCCCAATCTAAACTACCTGAGGGCACTATCTGGTTGTGTATGTGTGTGAAACCAACCTCCAAGGCAAGTCTTTACTTCTGCTGAAAAACCACATCTACTCGTCGCTCAATCTTGTCATCTGTACTGCGTAGGTAATGTAACAAACTGGAGAGCTTCTCATCAGTGAGGCATTGGGGATACAAGGCCACGGAGCACATTCCTTGATGAGAAAAAACAGAATGAAAAGAACATTTTCATTAACTTTTAAAATTTACTTTCTGTCATGGAGATTGTTTACATCTGTTTGTACAAGTATTTGGGACATGAATAAATGGACACATGCATGTAATATATACTCCATATTGTGCACTTTGTACTCTCTATACAAGAAAGTATTAAAGTTGAATGTAAAAGCAAAATGTTGGACATTTTTTGTTTTCAATACTTTAGACATTCTTCTTCATAAATTGCATACATGTCTGCTTTCATTTTTCATCCTTGTTATAACTATATACTGTAAACAGTGCACATGAACAGGAATTCTGCACCTGACTTGCCATAAGAAAGAATTAGTTTTCATGGTCAGTGTCACAATCCTAAATAGTATATTTATACAAATACATGTACTGTAATGATATTGAAAATGACATGTACAATACTGCACTTGTACCAGAAATTGCACATCTGTGTGTAACATACATGTACTATGCATATTTCTGCTGTGCTACCTGGTATGCCACAGAGTGCCTGTTGCTAATCTTGGTATACTGCTTGCATACTTGGTGGTTGAAGTCAAGGATGGTAAGCCTGTTGCGCATTGTGTAGCCTTTGTAGCCAATGAAAGTGTTTTGGGGGGCCATTTCATTTTCAGCCACATAGATACATCCCCTTGACTAACACTCAAAACACTCAATGATGAGACTGAAACATATCTAAACTCTAAGTCAAAATAAGTGCATAAATAAGACATGATACCTTGATCATGCCTGGCAAGGACACTCGTAATGTGTGGTGATGGTTGATAACAGGCTTTATCCCTTGTTTCAAGTGGTATTTAGCCTTTGGCAGCAGCAAAGAAACTGAAAACAGATGGCCAATATAATAGATAAAGCAAAACCTGAAAGTAAAAAAAGCACAAAAGTGAAAATGTACCAGCAGCAGTTTATACTGAGTAGGTTATTTCGATGACAGGACAGTTTCGTGTGTTTTTGTTCTGCATACACTCAAGGATATAATCCTCCATGTAAACACACAGCTCAACTCAAACCTTTTATGCAATTCGCTTGCCTTTGTGCCACACATCAAGGTAATGATCCAGATGTTTCAGTGGCTGCGATCAAGTCAGTAATAATATACAAATCTATTTCATACTGGAAAAAAGATACATGCATTACAGAGTGGCAAAATGACCGGTAGCTAGCACTAGCTGTTATGAAGACTTGGGAGAAAAACCACCATGGCACCATGATAATAATGTTTACTGTCAACTTGTAAATATACTTACAGAGTGGAGGTAGCAGTCATATGTAAATCATAACTTACAGTGTTGTGACAGCAATATTTCCAGGACACTATAAGCTACTTTATGTGTGATGTGATAACACTTTTACAAACAAAAATGATTTTGTGCAAGCGCACGGGTGTACCATACTTCAAAATCAAATGCCACCAAACTGATAATTACCTGAAAGTAGCAGGAGATTACAGTAGAACTCTGTCGGTGACAACTTATTGGACAGGTCTTGCTGTCTTCAGAAACTCGATGCCAGTCTGTGCATTCACCAGTTTCAAGTCACCTGACCTTGTGGCAGCCCTGCTGTCTAGAAACAAACCATAAACACAGTCATGGATGGACAAAACCTGTTGAAAAAGAAATAAATACAGAAAATAGGCATGTGTGCACATACGCATGTGCGTGTGGCTTTCTAAAAATGGCTTAGTCACAAAATAGCAGCACATTTGAGTGTTATGATATGGAGCAATATGTATACATGTATTTACATGATTCACAGAAAAACTCGCAATAAAATATTTTGGTATACAAGAATGATATTATAAGTTTTTGTCACTCATATTTCTCCTGTTCATAAGCTTGTGGTTTCAGGAAAATATGAGAAATACATGTATCAGTGGCAAGCCAACTTACAATAGCCCACTTATATACCTGATTGTGAGTTTCATAATGAATTATGCACATACATGTATTGCTCTATTAATTTCATCACACTGAAATGTGCTGTTATTTTGTGAACAAATATATTTTAGGTTGATTATAGTGGTATATTTTATCCTTACCTAGACCTGTTGATTATATTCTCATCCAGACAATTGCTGATGTTGTTTTCATACAGCGAGCAGCTGTACATTTGTTTTCATTCAGACAGTTGAACATTTTGTCTGTGTTCAGACAACTGCAGGTATATTTTGTTTTTTATTCAGACAGCTGTATATTTAATTCTATTCAGACAGCTGTATATTTTGTTCTAAATATAAGCCAGCTGTACATTTTGTCCCAAGCATACACACACACACACATACACACACACACACACACACACACACACACACACACACACACACACACACACACATTTTAGGTTCACAACTTACCTTGCCACTGCGATTATCTGTTATGTATTGTGATGAGATTGGGCATTGTTCCATTACTGATGCACCTTCACTTTCACTTTGTACTAGCTTCACAAATGTATCCACAGAAATAACACATTAGCTGCTTGCTGCTGTGTGAGCTCATTTGGTGTGGCACTGAAAAAGAATTAAATGACTGGTATTTGTATAGTTATGTAATGCACACACGGGTCTTGTACTAGAAAACGCCGTGGCGTTCTGAAGATATTTACACAAAAACAACCACCACGAACCCCCAACTAAAACAAATCGAAACTAAAAGTGGAAACTTCTAAATGTACATCAGACCAGAGCTCAGAATATATCGCATATTTCATTATGTATATAACACAAATATGTGTAATAGAAAATTGCCCAGAAACTATTACACTTATTTATAAAGGAGAGAAAAATTAAAAACAAAGTTTCAGGCTGTTACTATAGTGACCTTACTAACTACAGAAGAGACGAACAGCGAGGCTAAGATTTCCAATCTATTCTTCGTCTTGTTCATCGATGTATTCTGCCTACTTCTCACCACTGTCGTCTGCTGTTATTTCCTCAGTCATCATTTCCCCCGAAATTAGTGTCCTGTACACCAGAACACACATAACATTACGATCGCTAGGGCTTCTTGTTGTTGACAAGGAAGTGGTCATTAGAGTGGTGTCCCCCCACCCGGGTCTGCCCTGGGGGACTTGGGTGGGGTTAGGTACTTTTTAGTTCCCAGGGTCACCCTGGTCAGCCCCACAGGGTGAGTTTTCCTCTCTATTCTGGGGCATGTGTTTCTGTCTACCCGAGATCCATTCACCTGTATTTGCCTTTTTAAAACTCTCCCTACTGTCTGCACTGCCTGTAGCTCTTGATATTGGATGTGTGTTGTTAAATGGTCTTAGCTTTATTTAGGCCCCATGTTTTAGGTTTATTTAACGTATTTGACCGGCTGGCGACATACATTCAATGTTCTGTTTAGTTTTTTTTTTTTCACAAGCAGTGCAGGCACGTCCTGAGAAAGCCTTGTTGCTGTCGGGACGTTAAGCAATGTACAATCGATGTACAATCGATAGAGTGGTGTCCCCTGATAATACATATTTACGAGTACCTTCCCTTTGTAAACACGACGTCAGCTACATGCGCATAGGTGTTTGTTGTTGTTGGAAATATACTTACCAACAAAAGTAATATTTGTACCACAAAAAGTGAAAAGACCACACCATATCATGTTGGACTTACCGCCACCATTCGCTGGACCTTTTTTGGACGCTCTGGACGTCGCGGCTCGGTGCAGTCCGCTTCACAGTGCGGCAAAATGAAACTTCGTTGGATATTTTTCAGTCGTAGTTGCACGGGAATTGGATGTTACCGCGCACGGACAGATGCAACTGGAAGTGACCTTAGGCAGCTGGATGGTGTATACCTGTTTTCGTGAACTGTGACAGCCGTCAAGGACGTCTGACACTCTACAGCAGCTATAGTAACGTGCGTGCTCGGGGATCCCATCACACGGGGCCCTGTCAGGGTTGCACTTTCTGTGTCAGGTAGGGACTTTGAATTTTTTTTCTTTCGATGTCCTCTACTGACTAATTGCTGAACCCGGACCTTTAAAGTTATCAACCCGAACCGACGTGCTGTGAATTTATAGCCCTATAAATTGCATCGGTCGATTGTGTTTGTACGCAACCTTGCAAAGGGACATTGTGCAGGGGCGGATCAGTTATCTAGAGGTCCCAAACTGACAAAAAGTATGAAAAAAAACCTACACCCCCCCCCCCTTTCGGGGAGGTGGGGGGGGAGGGGTTGTTACGAACTTTTTGTTTGGGACCTTCAACCTGACACAAAAGGCCTCATAAAACCAAACGGAGTTAGGCACCAAGCGTCTATCAGGATCGCTGGCCGAAATATCACACGGGGAGGGGTGGAGGTGTGGGGTGGGGGGGGGGGTGGAGTGTTGGTTCCAAAGTCCCAGAAAAGTGACTTAAATTGTTATAACATTTTAAAGTATTTTGAGACTGGGCGGGGGGGGGGGGGTCCGGAAACTCAGGACCCCCCACCCCCCTCCCCCAGATCCGCCCCTGTTTTTTTTATTTTTTTAAAAACACTTTCTATTCTTTGCCTTCTATTCCGCTTTTTTTTATTATTATTAACAAAATCTCGAAACTGTAGATCAACAGGAAATGTTCTAAACAGCCTTGCGAGGAAAACTTCATGTCATGTATATTCAAACGTAGATTATGTTACGTTTTTCTCGAAAACACACTTCAACGTTATTTACGACGTTACATACGAACACCATCGACTGATATATGCACGTCGCACGTGTTGAGGTCAGTACGAGGGACGATCAGTATATTGTGAGAACTTCATGTTGATTTTGTTATATAAGGCCTTAACGCCGAGCAGGCAACTGAGGCCATCTCACAGTGTGTCACTAGTTGAACGCATTACTGCCGAGGATCATTGAACACCACCTAACTGCAAGAGGGACAGATCCTTATGAGTGTGGGGGCTCATGGGGATATATGCTACATGCTTATACCACTTGGTCTCCATGTTCCTTCGATGGCTGGGGATCTTAATAATAATAATACTACAATAATAAATAGTTCTTGTATAGCGCTGTTCTCCAGGAAAACACTGGACTCATTGCGCATGCTCAACAGCACACTCTCTCTCTCACACACACGCACAATTATACACTACTTTAAGTTGAACCACTCAGTCCCGTCCCAACACTTTACATCCACTTCCCTCTAGCATCAGAATAAAAGGCAGTCACAGTTAGCTAAAGGTGAGCTAAATGTTAAATGCCCGACAGAAAAGAAAAGTCTTTAAGTGAGCTTTGAACTGTGACAATGTGGGCAGATTCCTCATTTCAACTGGCAGGGAGTTCCACACACTCTTGGGGCTAAAAAGGTGAAAGAACGCTCCCCGACAGTTTTCAGGTTTGAGGAACGGAGGGTGCATGATAAACAGACAGCTTGGCAGAAAGGTACGGCGGGAGAGATCCGTCAAAATGCCGATAGGCAAAAATTGCAATTTTGTACTGGCAGCGGAATTTTACGGGCAGCCAGTGCAGCTCCTTCAGTACGGAGAGTAGAGGCGTAACGCGGTCTCTCTTTCGTTTCTTCAAGATGAGACGCGCCGCATTGTTTTGAATCATCTGCAAGCGTGAAATCTGGTCTGCCGGTAAGCCTGCCAGTACAGAATTGATACTGAATTAACTCGTTCAGCCCGGCGCACATATATCCCACATTTTGGAGGCGTCATATAACGACTATGCACCTGTTGCGGCAGGGCTGAATGGGTTAACTAAGACCGCAGAAAGATGACACAGTGACAATCCGCGTCATATGTCTAGGCAGTGAAGTGGTCAAACTGAGCCACATAATTACTCCCCTTACACACACACACACACACACACACACACACACATATATATATATATTATAATATATATATAATATATATATATATATATATATTATATATATATTATATATATATATTATATATATATATATATATATATATATATATATATATATATATATATATATATATATATATATATATATATATATATATATATATATATATATATTTGTTTTCCTCCCTACGTCACACGACTAGTAAATTTAGCGCAAACTGTACCATGTGACCGTGATATAAAAACCACTGTAGCGAAAAATGGCGGACGTTTTATAGCCCTCTCGATGACGCGTTACGACCTCGTTTTCGAGTCTTGATAGCAACTCGGTTCGACAAAATAGCAGAAAAAAACGCACTAACGTAGTCCTATTTGACGTAATACACATCATCTGCCTTATTTTTTACGACATGAGGAGCCAACTAAACAATATTTCACCACTAATTACATAGCGCAAACTGCAAAAGCCTTCCACCGAGACATTTTCAAAGTTCGGGAAACCACGGAACAAAAATAGTTTCCGAGGTTTTTTTTAACCAATCAGAGACACAATCCTTGCAAACCGGCAAGCCAGGCACTGTCGTCTGCTCAAACACCAACAGGCAAAATGCCACAATTTCACCAAAGCACAGAGCAACAAATTCAAGAACTAAAACGAAAATACACACCCAGCAACACTATACACAAAGCACGCTATTGCCAAATTTTCACGTCACTCAATGCGGGACTATCTGAAGAAAATCATCTCCCAAATTTTCGAAGACTATCTGACATCATGTCTACGCTGTAAAATAAAATCTTACCTTAAAATCCATCAATCTCAGCACTAGTCCTGCTGTTAACAACGAGCGTTTTGTTTTGGTATTCCTTTTTCCAGATATCCCAACACACATGACACTTTAGGATATAACAACGACAATCTGCTGCACACTCGAAGCATCCCCTTCTGTCATCTTGAATCTAAAAGCACGAGGCACCATGCTAACTGTTGTCTGTCCAGCGCTGTGATTCCCCTTGGTTTGAGTACTGACAATTCTGCCAGCGCTAGCCTCACCTATCTGGTTTGTGAGTATCATGTATAACTCGAGGCAAAATTTGTATCGTTACATTGTTGTGTAATGTTCTGTGCATCTACTGTGGGAAATCAGGGTATTTACCCGACCACATAGTAGCGCACCTTCATGTTTGTGTATGTATGTTTCTCCTGCCTACTTCCTAAGTTCCGGAGAAAGACATGGGTTATATAAGAGACCTGATCCATTCTTATTAGGAATGGAAATGATTGTCTTATTCTATACCTGTGTATTTCTCTGTGGGCTGGCGATTGGGTGCCTGATAGGCGGGGGCAGGGGATCTAACTGTTGTCTGTCCAGCGCTGTGATTCCCCTTGGTTTGAGTACTGACAATTCTGCCAGCGCTAGCCTCACCTATCTGGTTTGTGAGTATCATGTATAACTCGAGGCAAAATTTGTATCGTTACATTGTTGTGTAATGTTCTGTGCATCTACTGTGGGAAATCAGGGTATTTACCCGACCACATATAGTAGCGCACCTTCATGTTTGTGTATGTATGTTTCTCCTGCCTACTTCCTAAGTTCCGGAGAAAGACATGGGTTATATAAGAGACCTGATCCATTCTTATTAGGAATGGAAATGATTGTCTTATTCTGCTAACTTGCACAAGCTGTCACATCAGTGGTCAAATGCCGATCGCTTCATCAAAAAGTTCTTAATTTTTCTGAATCACACAGCAGTCAAGAAGCACTGTCACTGTAATACTTTAACGACCTTTTGTTGACATTGCAGCTTGAATCATTCTGTACACAAGCCAAGATTAGCTTTTTACTCGCGAAAACAAGACTTGCGCTTCGCACCGAATCATGCTACGTCACAGTCTGGGAATCCCCGGCAGAACATGTATATTCAATGGTGTCACCTCGAAGCGGCCGTCTTCATAAACCGGATTTTTTCTAAACAATAAACGGAGGAAGGAAAACAAATACGTTATTGGTCGGAGGGGTTCGCTGCACGGACCTTTGTAGGCCTTCGGGAGGTCAAAGGAATCATTGTACCCCTCAGGCCTTCGGGGTACAATGATTCCTTTGACCTCCCTCAGGCCTATAAAGGTCCGTGTAGCGAACCTCTCCGACCAATAACTTTATATATATATATATATATATATATATATATATATATATATATATATATATATATATATATATATATATATATATATATATATATATATATATATATATATATATATTATATATATATAGGCGTCATATAACGACAGGTTGCGGGGAGCCTGGGGGTAGTCCCTACTACTTTATGTAGTAGGTGTTCAGTGGAAGGCTTAAAATGATAGGTCTGTCATTCCTTCTCTCCCACTAACCCTCTCCTTTCTAGAACTAGTAGGCAATGTAGTCACAAAAAGGGCAGCTGATGTCCTGATGACACAATGCAAGCTTACCAGCCTGGAATTCCATGGCATTAGTGTAGCAAGAGCATTCTCAGAATTTAATTTAAAAAAATTACTTGAGCTATTCTGATTGAGTGCATTTTCTGGCTTTGGGCGACGCCTTTGTTAAAAGTAAAATATATATATATGTGTGTGTGTGTGTGTGTGTGTGTGTGTGTGTGTGTGTGTGTGTGTGTGTGTGTGTGTGTGTGTGTGTGTAGACCTACTAATGGTCAAAACTTAAGGGACACTTTTTATCGCAGACGCACCGACAACACCACACAAATAATGTAACAATATTTGGAGTCAGTACTTTGCTAATTTATTCAGTAACAATTTCATATAAGTTTTCAGTAAATCAAGCAATTGTAGCAACACCAGTACGTTAGAATGTTCACCCACCTCTCATTTGAAAAGTCACACAAGACTGGTCCAGTCAGTAGCATGTGTACCCACCGTTTGCAGCCAAGCATTCAATGCAGCGTTGACGCGTGGAGTTTACCAGGGTTCGGAGAACGTGTTGTGGGATCGCTTCCCACTCTTGATGCAGGAACTGAGTCACCTGGGGGACGCCTTGAGGTGGGGGTGGTTGCTGACTACACGTTGCCCCAGCACGTCCCAGAGGTGCTCAATGGGAGCCAGATTAGGTGAACGAGCTGGCCACTCCATCCTCATGATGCCCCGTTCCTCAAGGTACTCATCCACCACACGGGCGCGATGAGGTCGAGCGTTGTCTTCCTGCAGAACAGCATTGTCGCCTATGGCTTGGAAAGCTGGCTGGATGTGGGGCTGCACAATCTCGTCCCGGTAGCGCAGTCCAGTCAGGGTACCTCGGATGACGTGGAGGGGGGTCTTGCCTTCCCTGCTGAAGCCTGCCCAGACCATGACTGAGCCTCCTCCGTAGCAATCCCCATTGGACGCATCCATCCGCGAATCGCTCGCCCTGGCGTCTCCAGACCCTCAACCTGCCGTCGTTGAAGGACACAGTGAACCGTGATTCATCAGTAAACAGAACCCGAGTCCACTGGAGTCTGTTCCACCTCACATGTTGACGACACCGGGCAACCCGAGCTCTGCGATGAGCTGGAGTGAAGGGTATTCTCACTGCTGCTCTGCATGAAGCCAGGCCAATTTCGCGCAGACGTCGGCAGACTGTGCTTTTGCTGACGTTAACGTTTGCAGCTTGCATCAGTTGAAGTCGCAGAGTGGTTGACGTGACAGTTCGGTCGCGCAGAGCCGCCACACAGAGGTATCTGTCCTTCCTTCTGCTGGTGCAGCGCGGGCGTCCTGAGCAGGGCGGTCGTTCTGCCCTTCCAGTTTCTTGGAATCGTGCCAGCAGCCTCTGGATCACTGAATGACGTCTCCCAACTTCTCGTCCGGAAATTCCATCCTGCAGCCATGCTAGCACCCGGTTTTGATCTACTGGCGGTAGGCTTCGTCGTGGTGGCATGGTTAGAAAAGTGACAATTATGCCCCTACTGTACCAGTATTTGTAGCAAAACAGACGTGCTCAGTGTTCACGACTGACCCCTTTAGCACGTGCATCGCGACTTTACCGAGTTTTTCCACCTGCCTGCCTATGGTACGCTTGCCAATATCGCACAGCTTTTCACAACAACTGACGATGTTTCACGTGCATTTGCGGACACGTTCGTGGAAATTTGATGAACTGTTGTCTATTGTTCCTTGTACAGTGGACAGTCTAAGGTCAACTTTTAACCCATTTGGATCGAAAGAACATTGTATTTTATTAGCGTACTTGCGACGATAAACAATGACTTAAGTTTTGACCATTAGTATATATATATATATATGTAGTCTTCCATCGATGTCTAGTTGATACTGAGAATCTCACTCAAGTGGTTTTAAAACCTTACCCTACGAGCGAAACCGGGAATGACAAGGTTTTAAGACCACGATCGTGAGATTCTAAGTATCGCCTAAACAATGATGTAAGAATCTTCTCACCTTTTTCTTTGCAGTAACAACAAAGCCGTCATCATTTCTTCAAAGATCCTGATGTAATTTAGTTTGTATGTGGCGTCATTATTTTGGATTCCAGACAAATGCTCATTCATGATGACATAATACCAAATACATGACGCCAGAGTCCCACTCGCCTCCATAAAATGCCGTCATTGCACGTGAGCTTAAAGAAGGTCAAGTTTCAATATCACGTGTGCCCGTACCTTTTTGATGACTAGACTTTCTACATGACAGTCTTGTGCGCACATGGCCGTTCACATAGCGGAGCTGTATCAGTCACACACGTGTGTGATACAGCTTTTCCGCTCAAAGGCTTAGGGAAGGAGGTGTGTAAGAAAAATATAACCTTTTGTTTTAATTCAGACATCACATGAGAGCAAAGAAGGAAGCTGAAATTTAAAAAATCGGGTCTCATAAAACTAGCTTGACAGACATATCTTGGCACAGCGACGCGAAGCAACCGGAATCGTATGCCTAAAGTGGAAGAGTACTTCGTTCTCTTTATGTAAAAATATCAAGTGAATGTAGCCAGTAGCTCTCACTATTTCCCCACCATCCCTATAATGTTAATGTGCAACATATTGTATCCGCTGGTCAATGATTTTGTGTCTTACGTCGTACGGCCGTGAGACTTAAACACAGACCACCACACAGATCAATCCGAGTGTGCTTATATACTGACCAGGAAAAGAAATGCGACATTTTTGGAATCATCAAAAACACTAAAGTGTTTTCGACGATTCCAAAAATGTTGCATTTCGTTTTCTCGTCGGTATATGTACCGCATCCAAGAGTATATTTGCCATGTGATTGTAAAAGACAGTGACAGGTCCTTTTTTGTGAAAAGCCAAACATTTTCATTGTATTCTGTGAATGGTTAAATACAGCAAGCTCATTTTGTTTGTCACGAGCGCGATTTTCACGTATGAAAATCTTGCTTGTCACAGAAAACGGACTTACCGGATTGCCATGTCCATG